>VZSC01002190.1:229572-401664 GCA_013398225.1 Steatornis caripensis | reverse complement strand
CTTCGTGCTAGCACCGCGGTGTGCCTTGCCGAAAAATGGGGCTGTTAAAGGGTGAGCAAGACTTGCTGATCATTCGGTGGCTCTCCAGTTGATAAATTAGCTTATACATGGGAATCGAGGAGTCTCAGTTGGTGCGAACTTGCTGCTGGTGCACTGTGGTGGCAGCAATTGGCACCTGTTGTTCTTCAGCTCTCANGAAAAATGGGGCTGTTAAAGGGTGAGCAAGACTTGCTGATCATTCGGTGGCTCTCCAGTTGATAAATTAGCTTATACATGGGAATCGAGGAGTCTCAGTTGGTGCGAACTTGCTGCTGGTGCACTGTGGTGGCAGCAATTGGCACCTGTTGTTCTTCAGCTCTCAGCAATCCCACAACAGAAGGATCCTCTGAGAGACCAGGCAAGGCAGACAGCTGCTTAATTTCCTCCGTCTCCAAAGCAGCTTTACCAAAAGCCCATCAATACCCTTTGGGTCCTTGAAATAACCCTCTCCTGAGATAGTCTATGCTGAGGATGCACAGGGCCTCTGGCACCTTCCCAGTTAGGCTCACTTCAGTGTCCAAGCCCATGAGCTGTTAGGATCCTCTTGTCACTCCAGAAATACAAATGCATTCTGCCCCTTTATAGCTTGATGGCATTAGTGTATGCTGTGCATCGGTATCTACTAGAGCCTTACTCTCACATGGATCTGATGGGCCAGGCCATCATCTCTGTGCAGTCCAGTAAACACAGTTGTCTCTCTTCTACCTGTCTGGAGGCAGGGCCCCTCTAGTCCTGGTCATAGGATTTACTACTCACTTCTGGTAAAAACACAGTAGAAGCCCTTTCCATGGGATCAGGAGTAAGATCAACCCTTCTACTCTGCCTGGGGAACTGGCCACTGGAGACTGGAGCAGCGGTTTTCCTGGAAGAACCCCGATTTGTGGTTGTTTTCTGTTGTGGTTTAACCCCAACCGGCAACTCAGCCCCACTCACCTGCTCGCTCACTCCCTGTTGATGGGATGGGGGAGAGAATCAGAAGGGTAAAAGTGATAAAACTCATGCTTTGAGATAAAGACAGTTTGATAGATGAAGCAAAAGCTGCACGCGCAGGCAAAGCAAAACAAGGAATTCATTCACTGCTTCCCACGGGCAGGCAGGTGTTCACCCATCTCCAGGAAAGCAGGGCTCCGTCACGCGTAACAGTGACTTGGGAGGACAGAAGCCATGCAACTAAAACCACACTGTGACCTGTGGTGTGTACCCTCTATATTGTCTCATGAGCAGAAGAATGCTTACTCAGCTGAGATACTGGTCCATGCAGGTGAGGAGTAGGACCTATCCAGTTTGAGTTGGTACAACTCCTGAAACAGTTTTTCAAATAGGTTTTTGGACTTTTTGGACAGTTTTTCCACAGCAGAGACTCAAGTCTGTAGGGAAGTAGAGACATCCTTCTTTGTATTGCTGGAGTTGGCCAGCCATGTCATCCACCACTGGTGCCGCTTCATCTTTCCAGGCCAGTACTGCCAGTGAGTTGGCATAGGTGATGATGTGCTCTGTACAAATTTCCACCACAAGGGTCGTGTGCATTGGATTTCATCTTGATCTATGGGTACTTTTGTGTTGTCTGGGTCATAATAAATCATCTCCAACATGGCTAATTCCCTCAGGTACTGGATATAATATCTTCCTTGAGGGATACCTTTCCTTCACGCTTGACAGGAGTCCCCTCCAGAGGCTGAGGACTTGTGTCCCTTTTCCAGCTGCCTTATCAATTCCGCCTTCCCTAGAAAGTGTTCCCAGCTGCTTGGCTTCCCTGCCCTCTAATTCCAGCCTACTAGCCCTGTTATCCCAGTGTCGGCATGTGAGAATGTGCTCTCCTGGACAACTGCTGAAATCTTTTTGCATATCCTGCAACTCACTCAGGGATAGGGATTGATTGTTAATTCTTGTTCGGCTGGCATCACCTCTTGCTGGGATTTGAGTAGCCGTGGTGCTTGTTGACAGGGTTTGAGTAGCCACAGTGCTTCTCATGGGGGTTGGAGTAGCCACAATGCCTGTCACCAGGTTCTTGAGTAGCTGCAGTACCTATTCCAGGGGTCAATCTCTGGATGGTACCCTTAAATGGTTGTTTAACCCGAAACAAGACCTGAACCACAGTCAGGAGACGTAGCAATAGGAACACACTGGTTTGAACAGCCCAAGGATATTCAAAGTTCTCAAACACTATTGTAATTACCTGGCAGAGAAGGGGAAGTAGTGGGAAGATGTCTTCTCCATGGGGTTGACTCCACGAGGAGAAAAGATAAAAGTGTAATTATTAATAGTCTCCAGGAGATGGCACCCGAAGTACGGAGAGGATGGCAGTGCTGAGCACAAATACCAGACTGGTCTCCCGACCAGTGTTACACAGTACAGCCGAATGCTAGCTTTGATCCAGGCTTCAGAGCTGATAAACCAACACAACAGGGAGCAAGTAAGGTGTTTCATCTCACAGGTCTAATAACAAGTCTAAGACCAAATAATCAACAGTGTGACCAATGCCTATTGAACCGATGCAGTGAATACTTAGACACACTGTGGTTAGATCTGTCCTTACCTCAACCCTCTGAGCCCTACATTGGGCATCACGCAGCTGCTCGCTTGCTTCCCGCCTTTCCCCCAGTGGGATGAGGAGGAGAACTGGGGAAAGGGGGAGAAGTAGAGTTCATGGGTTGAGATAGGCTGTTTAATAGAACAAAAAGGAAGGTGATGATAATAATAATAGAATATGCAAAAGAAGTGATGCACAGCACAGTTGCTCACCACATGCTGACCAAGTTCCCGAGCCGTGATTCCCTGCCAGCCAACTTCCCCCGGTTTATGTACTGAGTATGAGGTTGTACAGTATGGAATATCCCTGTGGTCAGTTTGGGTCAGTGGTCCCTGCTGTGCCCCCTCCTGGCTTCTTGTGCGCCTCCTCGCCTTCCTGTACCCTTCCTGCTGGGAAGCTGAAAAGTCCTTGACTTAGTATAAGCATTACTTAGCAACAACTAAAGTTTCAGTGTGTTATCAACATTCATCTCACGCTAAATCCAAAACATAGCACTATACTAGCTGCTAGGAAGAAAATTAACTCTATCCTGGCCTAAATCAGGACAGTCTGTGAAAAATAATCCGTAGATGCTCACGCAGTATAACTTGATTCATATTTTCAGTCTTCCATTTCAGAGTTGTTCCCCACTCCAACATAAAACCAGGCTGCTCTACAGCCAAGTAAATCTTGCACTCAGGAAGTTTAAGACCTCCTAGGCAGGAGGGAAAACAGTGGTGTAGAGTTCATCAGAGCTGACTCTTGGAACTAGACTACTTTCATTTTTTAACCAATGACACAGATAGAGAAAACAGGAGTTTGGTAGTGATATTTAATACCACAGTGCAAAGATTTCATGTTGTTCTATTCTCCTTTGTATTTAATCAGGAAAGCTTTGATGGTGTGATTATAAAGAGGGTACCCCTCAGCAGAGTGATGCCTGTTGAAGGAAGAAGTATATTTATGTTAAAGCACAGTGTTAGCAGAGGAGCAAATGGGAATAAACGAGACAGGAATTTGAGTGTGACAAGAAATTAAAAGGTGTAACTCAGGTGTGAGCTTTTAGAGCCAGCACTCTAGAGAAGTCACAGATTGAGAAGCCAGACTTGCTCAGATGTACTCTTTTTTTTCCTCATTGGTCCTTTGAATGGGATTGTCAATATGATAACCTGATGTAAGAGATGCTTCCAGTCCCAGGTCATATTTGCTAATTTGCATAAACATTTTCCTTTTTGAAATTTGTCCTGTTACTCTTGGTTATTGCCCTTCATGTTTTTTCTGAAAAGCTTCTTTCCGCTGCTGGTCTTTGACCTGACACTTAGTAAACTAGTCACAAAGCATCTGAAATACCCGTGTTATGAGCCATGTCACTTCATAGCATTGTTTGTTGCCTTAACTCTAAACTGCAGGACGAGACTGCTGTGTAATACGTGCTACATGTACAATTCAAGTTCACGTAGATTAATATTTTTTTTCTTTTTTTTGTCTTTCTTTTCAGGCTCTGTAATGTTTTTGTTTTGTGGTTGGAAGAAGAGAGTTTCCAGAAAGGAGACACGTATATTCCTTCTTTACCGAAGCAATACGATGCACATAGGCTTGCTAAAGTCATGCAGAATCAACAGGTGAAATGCTGATGACGCTGGCAGTCTGGGGTCCAAAATTCACTTGCTTGTTAAAATGGGTCGTGTCACTAGTCTTTAATACATGTACAGCATGTACGATACCTTCAGTTCTAACTTTTTTCTGAAAAAAAATGAGCTATCCCGAACTGCCCTCCTTTGTGTTTGAGTGAGGACTCAGGAGTAGATTTCTTGCATATCTTAATGAGAACAGTCCTTGTTCCGTACTGTTCTGTAATTCTTTTTGTGTTCTGAGATAATTTTAGAGAATTATTGAAGTTGGAACTTTAAATGATAAAAGACTGGAAGCTGAAATCTGCTTATGTTGGTAGTCCGTAATATGTCAGGTTCAAATATAAGTTAGTGAGTGGGAAGTGTATATTATACTGTCCAGCAAGCCTAAGGAGTTAGTAAGATTAAAAGACTTGAGAGAGGTGATTTTGGAAGGGCATTTCCTCATGCCTTTGTTTTTATTTCTCCAGTGCATGTGACTACTGGAAATGCAGCCTGCTTTGGCCTGATTACAGTTAATCATGCCATGATGTTTTAGACTATATTGGTTTCCTCTGTCTTCCTTTTTTAGGAACAGAGTTTTAATGATCTGTACCCTTTCTCTCTTGTTTGCTAGAAGTTATTGTACTGTGTGTGCTTGTCAGATTTCTTCTCTAAGGGTCACGAATGCTTTCCAGTGCCTTATCTGTATGTGTGATAAATTCTGCAGCTTTTTTCTTCAGTACAGATTTTTTTTTCCCTAGTAATAATTTTTCTATGACTTAAACCTGTAAGGTCTACTTGTATGTACTGATTTTAGTTCCCCAGCTGCTGGGATGGATGCACAGTATATGGTACTGACCAAAATGGGAAATGATAAAATTCTTTCCTGCTTTAGGATTTGTGGATGGAGTATGTTAATGTTGAACTCGTACACCATGAGTTTCAGGAAGCTCTAAACCGTTGGCTGCAGGTTCAGCTTGAATCACATACAGCCTGTGTTTCTGCAGGGCAAACAGATTTCACCAACCCTTTATCAGGTAAGAGATGAGAATTTTGTTAATGGGCCTGGGCCAAAAATAGTTCTCAGCGTGTTGAAGCCCTGGTTTCTTTGGAACATAATGATGTCTGTGAAT
The DNA here is from genome assembly GCA_013398225.1 of Steatornis caripensis. Classification (NCBI taxonomy): domain Eukaryota; kingdom Metazoa; phylum Chordata; class Aves; order Caprimulgiformes; family Steatornithidae; genus Steatornis; species Steatornis caripensis. The sequence goes on along the minus strand of VZSC01002190.1, from coordinate 396,370 downwards.
GACTGTTAATACGGTTTGTTTTCTATGGGTATGAAGTTTTGCATGAAGTTTTCATGGCGTTCTCACTGAGATGCTTATGTGAGAGGCTAACATCGATGCTTTTGGCTTGAAGTTTGCCACATCACAGAACAACAGGTCATGTTGTGCCCAGAGCTTCGTGGGTGAGCTCCCCAAAGATTCCTCAGGACAGAGCATGCTCCAGACTGAATTTTTCTCAAAGTTTAGATAGGGCGAGCTGCAAACAAAGGCAAAAAACACTGTAACTGAAACCAGAAAGATTGTCTCTGTGTATTTTTTGTGTTGTAGTTCCCAATGCCTTTCTCTGGAATTTTGGTACCATGAAAGGGTTGTTCAAGCACAAAAGGGAATGATAGTCGTGGCTGATCAAAAAAGGGGAGGGAGGGAGGGAATAGAAGGAAACTGTTTCATAGGTGAAATGGCACTGTTTGGGCAAAGGAACTGCATGGGAATCAGCAGGAGAGAGGCTGTGCTTTGGGGAGGAATTGGAACTGACAAGACTAGAGGCAAAGATGAATTGTAGGGAAAGGAAGATTAATTTACCTTAGACTGGGTCTGGAAGCCTTGGTCAGATGAGGGGAATAAATGGGGTAGTAAGAGGAAAATTGGAAGGGTAGAAGGTAGGAGTGGCTGGGGGAAACAAGGAAAACCTTGGATCCTAACATTTGTGTGATGGAGCTGGTCATGAAAATTAGCTGTGTGAAATAAACTTTGTCAACAAAAATAGGAAGATTAAGCGATTTTCTTGTTTTTTTAAAAAAGGAGGAATCCTGAGAAATACTTATCTACTGCTAAAAATATTTTGTGCAAAAAAGCATGTTTTTGTTCAGTTTCTCCTAAGCATTTCTTATTGGCAAAAATTGCTTCTGCTTTCTTTTCTAGCCAAAGAGAGGATAATGAATAATTTGAAGAAGTTTGATACTCCCAAGCCCCCTCTTCCACTCCAGATGATGAAAGCTCCTGTGCCAGTTATTTCCTCTGCCAGTCTAGTAAGTCAGAAAGAAGCGATTCAGCTCATGCGCATGGACCTTAACGTCTTGCAGCGACATGCCAAGTAAGACGTAGCTGTGTTCCTTCTCCCTTGCTAGCATGTCTCGCAGTGTCTTCAGTGGTCTTTACAGCAGCCTCACTTGTGGTCTTGGCACAAGACTGTCAGACTTGACTTCTGCTTCTTGTCCCATTGTTTTTTTTTTCCCGTGGCTATGATGTTACTATTCCACTCCTTCACGTAAGTTAAGACTACACAAGTCTTATCTAATGACTGAGATTACATCAGCTGACATCTGACTTCTACAGTTTCTTTTCTCACTTGGCATACTTCTTAAAAAAAAAAAGCTTCCCTTTAGCCTAGATTTGTTGACCATAAGCTAATCCTTTTGCACTTATGCAGTAGCTACAGTGTGAAGCGTTGGAACCCCCAAGAGAGAAATCTGATTTCTGAGACTATTAGTTATGTGAGAGAAAGACTTTTCTGGTTTTAATATTCCTACTAAGAGAATCCAGCTGAATTACTTTCAAACTCAGCTGATGAGTCTATAGCTGTTCTCGCCCAATGTAGTAATTTAATAACAATATTATAAACCAAAACAAAACTTGCTAAGCCCAAGAGAAGATGTGTCTAAACAATTCCAGCAGCTATTTTGGGTGGTTTTTTTTTTTTTTCGGTGACTGAATCATCCCACAGCCCAGTGGAAAATCACATTTCCTACAAAGGCTGATCTATTTAATTTCTTTCCAGGTGGTCATATAGAATAATTAAAAAGAACTCATGCAGACTTGAGCAGTTTTGTTGTTACGAACCTATTTCTTTGTTACTTCAAAGTGCTATTAGTTTCAAGTTTTAACTCAATTTCATTTAATAACCTTTTATGTTATCTAGGAAAGTGTCGTGAGTCTTTGTATAGCACATTAACTTAAAGTCTCATCTCTTGCGTATAAATTCTTAGCATTGCTGTTTTCAGTAAAGATTTTGGTAACTTTATTAATAAATGCTTTTCAGAACTGCAGCTCTCTGGGAATCTCAGCACGTTGCTCTTAATAGTGAAATATTGGACACAGTACCTAAGCTGTATGTCAATCGGGAAGAGCAGATCACCCTCCATTTGGAGTGCCGGGGAACTTCGAATAAAGGCTGTCAGGGAGCAGCTCTTCTAACCATCCAGGTTAGAGACATGGCATCACTTCTGTTTTGGGGCTGTTGGATGTGGATAATGAAAGTGAAATGGCTGAATGGTTACAAGAGTGGTAGCAGTTGACATAATAAATCCATACACACGTAATAGTTACTCCAATTATCTAATACGTAATGCTCAAAAGGAGATGGAGATTAACAGCTGAAGAATAAGTTGTTGCATAAAATTTGTTTCACTGGTAGCATCCGTTCTAAACTGCTTCCTGGTGTGTGAATGTGGGAATATGCTCGCTGACAAGAATAGAAGCATGAAAACGTTTATAGGAATAGTCCCATGTTGCTTGGTATAGGAATTTCTTGATCCCTTCTAAGTTTCAGTTCCTGTGGATTAAAAGTCTTACATAAAAGGCACGAATTATATTAGTGTGTGATAATTAAATAGGAGCATGACCAAGGATGTGTGCTTAGGCACAACGTGCTAAATCTGGTCAAAGTTCTCAGGGGAAAACCATCTGTATTCAGAGTTCTTTTACTGGGCTCTGCTTCATTTTTACAAGTAGGTGCAACATCGAAGAGTTTTAGCAAACAATATTATTCTGAAATGAATATGTGTCTTTTTGTCATTTAGTTTGAAGGGAAACATAAAAATGAAGCAGTGAGCCAGCAGCTTCATGCTTTGCGTAAAGAAGTGAGACAACTGCAGGCAGAAGCTACGAAGCCACCTTCTCTGGGTGTTGTGGAAGCAGCAGTTCATGTGGAAAATTTTATAACGTAGGTTGTTCAGACACTGTTTTAGGTAGTGATGTTTTATATTTCTTTTTCTGTATGTTAGAGTTAAAACGTGCAACCTGTTTGTGTGTTTTCCACAATGCTTATCATCTTGGGTCAATGACAGAGCTGGAATCCTCAGACCTGTATGTTTGTGACACAGACCTCTTAAGGAATAACTCTCTTTATCAGAAGGTCATTCAGCCTCAACAGGGCACACAGTATTGTTTTCTGCTTCAATTGATTGTGCCTTGTATTAGAATAGCCCTTCTAACCCCGCAAAAGCATGTTAAGTGATGACAGGGATGCTGTGTTAAACTTTAGGAAGCGGCAAACTTGTACCACAACTGTCTGAGCCATAGGCTAAACTATATGTTTATAATATCTCTTTCTGTAAGTTTTTCCTTGTTATAGTGCAGGACATAGTTCTTTAACTAGTTATGATTTGAAGAAGCTTTTCAATATCGGGGAACAAAATTGTGCAGTGGAGGAGGACTGTGTAATACCACTTTTTGGGGGGAGGTGAATAAATGGAATAGTCCAAGGCTCTCTTCCTCTTGAAGACCTTTTAGAGTTCATCCCAGAGGTCCAGTTTTGCAACACCATTGTTCTCAATCTTCTAGACTTCTGCTGGGATTCTTCTAGTGTAGTTGATTTCCTACACAGTGTCCTCACCGTACAAGTAAAAATATTTGGTTACTGTTTCTACACTTTCATTCTTGATCATTAATCTGAAAAATTTTGGGATTTACATCTGTGGAATAGCATGTTCTTCAGATGTTTGAATTCAGACTCAGTGAAGATGGAAGTTTGAGCTCAGTAAAACATTGATGTGGCAATACACGAGAAAAGATTGATTCTGTTTTAATTCTTTTATTACTGAGCCTGTTAAGTAAAATGAGGTAAATTTTCTTGCAGTACAAATGTAGTTGAGATGGCCTGAGAACATGATGAACGCATGACTTGAGGGAAGAAATAATCTCTTGGAACTATGCTGTGAAAAATCTTTCAATCGTTTTCAGACTCTGATTGTGGAGACTTTCTAAGGTTTGGAGGTATCTATTTCAGGCAGCAAAATTACTTGAGCTAAACCTGGAACTGATCAGCCTGAATAAGAGAAGGCTCAGGGGGTTCTCATCAATGTATAGAAGTACCTGAAGGGAGAGTGCAAAAGAGATGGGAGCCAGGCTCCTTGCAGGGATGCCCAGTGACAGAAGAGGCAATGGGCGCAAACAGACACGGGAGGTTCCCTCTGAACATCAGGAAACACTGTTTTTTTTTTACTGGGAGGGGTGACACAGGCTGCCCAGAGACGTTGTGGAGTCTCCGCTCTTGGAGATACTCGACAGTCATCTGGACATAGTCCTGGGCAGCTAGCTGAAGGTGGCCCTGCCTGAGCACAGAGGTTGGTCCAGATGTCCTCCAGAGGTTCCTTCCAACTTCAACCATGCTGTGATTCTGTGAACCCGTGCTTGATTATCATGTAAGCCAGAAATACCTATCTCAAGGCTATATATTGACAAGAAACCTTTCTTTATTGTCACAGATTATTTTCCATATGTAAATTTAATCTGCCTTTTTTTTTGTTTTGTAGGGCCTTAATAAATATTTACAAGGTACAGCCTATGCCTGCAATTAAGAAAGTTGGCATTAGTTTGTTTTTTACCTTAGTGGAATATGTGTGCGATGAAACTCAACGCAATCCTCCCACAAGGCAGTTCTTCACCTCCTGCATTGAGATTCTAGGCCAAGTGAGTTTATTCTCTGATTTTTGGATGCCTAATGCTTTTTCTAATTGCCTGTTGATATCTGGGATCTAAAACGTTCAGAAGCCTGAAAATTAACTTCTAAGCTTCTATCCCATTTTTCTTTCAACTAATTGTGTAACATACATGGTCTTTAGGAGAGTTTAAACTTGCATATAAGCAAAATAAAAACTGTTGCTCTGAGATGCCTGCGTAGTGCTAATAAATGCTCACTGTATGTGTTAAGTGATAAGGTAGGCTGGATTTTGGGGCAGGTAACTAAAGTTTGGGTACTTCCAGTGCATAAAAGAGTGTTTTGACATCTATTTTGCTGTTACAGATCACTTTCTAGCTGATGTATATCTTGTCAAACTCTATATTTGGCCAAAAGTTGGCTGGTAGAGAACGTAAGTGCTTGTTGTTTGTGGTAATGTTTGCCATGGGGAACGCATTACGTGAGTGCTCTGAGAGAAAGCATTAGCCTTTGCTTTGCATCCAGGTATTTATTTTCGTCTCTGAGATACAGTTTGTTTCCATGTGCAGCTGTCCTTAAGCGCCTCTTAACAGCTGAAGTGTTGAAAAGCTCTTTGTAGCCATCATTCTGTTTACATTTTTCCCAATAACAGACAGGGCTGCTGAAAAGTGAATTTGTTTTCTTTTGCTATCCCATCAGCAAAATTGTTTTTCTAGGCATTTTTAGACAACGTGTGTGGTCACAAGTGCAGTTCTTAAGTGTGCTAGGGAAACATATTTATTTTTACATTATATCTTGTGGAACAGCAGTATTTAGTTGATGTTTTTCTCATACAGTCTGTTGTTTTCGAGAAAACTTCCCTTTTTAAAAAAGGACCAAAATTGTGCTTGTCTCAACAAAAAGCACTAAGGAGGTGTATTTTCCGATATAGATTCATACTGGATCTCTTTTCTTGCCTTTCCCAATTTCCTCAGGTGTTCATCAGTGGGACCAAGTCAGAGTGCAAATGTCTCCTCCAGACAATCCTGCAGAATCGAAGGCTCTGTACTCTCCTTTCTCCTTACTTCACTCCTGCTGCCTCTCCCAATGAATTTGTGGTTTTATACGAAAAAGTCGTGGCCTTTCTGAGTGAGGATAACAGTGATGTTGTCTTCATGCTGCTGACAAAGGTAAAGTACTTGTGAATACTGCAGCTGGTTTGTGGGTTGCTTTTGTGGGTGTTCTTTCCTAAAGACTGTGACTTTAGGCTAAGGAGGAAAGTGGTGCAGATCTGGTACTTTAAAATAACGTTGACAGGTTCTATAGATCTGTGTCGCTTATCCTGAATAGTGTGTATTGTATTCAAGCTCAAGAGGGGCTGAAGGGAAAAGCAAACAGAACAGGAAGCTTAAACTACCTTTCCTAGCCCAGATAGTATCAGTGTGTGCTTCTTAGGGCTTTACTCTTCAGCACACTCTCACCCTTGAAATTAAACAAGACTCTCAATGGTTTCTTCTGCCTGGTATCTCTGCAGAGACATTCATCAACATAGCCAGTGAATCCCAGGTATATTAAAAATAAAAACAATAAAAAAATTGGGAACGGTGTCTGAATCTTCTATCTCTGTTTGGCACCCATGTCCTTCAGGGCTGCATGATACTGTCTGTGTGTATTGTCAGTGGAGAAATTACTAATCTGCTTAGGTTTTGATACTGCTCTGATTCTTTAGTTACACAGAGATGGGGTTTGACAGCTGTGAATAGCAGGCAGTCTGTTTTGGGCATGTCTCTGAGCTGTCCTTAGTGGCGGTGATCAGCATCGTCCCTGCTGACCTGGGTCTGAACAGAAGGCCTAGAGGCTGCAAAAACTTTGCACCTTCACCTGACAATTTATGGGCTACAGAGATTAGCCCATGTAATGCTTGCAAGTGTTTGTTTGGCAGTGAGAAGTGTGGAAATTCATAAGCATTTTTATGAATCTGAGAACCTTTGCTTTCCATGGGTTCAGGGACTTCTGTGATATGTTGAATTGTAGCCTTTAGAGAGTGTTACCTTGGTTTTGAGGTAGGGCTAATGAAGTGCAAATTCATTATTTTTTTCTTAAATATATAGAAACTTCTGGATTTCCCCCCCGCCCCCGACAATTTCTCCCTTGTCCTAAAGGTGTTGTGGCTGTTAAAGCTTCTACTTAGAAGTACTTCCTGTCCTCTGTTCTAGTTTGACCTTACGCAATGGTTAAGTGTTGCTAAGCCACCTCTTTCTGAACGTACCAAGCTTCTGGAGTCTGTTCACTTGGCTCTCAATGCATGTGGCCTTGAACCTGAAGAAGATATTTTGATGCCATTTAATATCTTCTGCAAGCATTGGACTAACCTTCTGCAGTATCAGTTCCCTGATCACTATAGTGATTTCCTAAGATTGTTCGTGCAAAGTGAGTACCTGAATTGATGCATGCTAAGGATTTCGTACGGAACTCTTCTGGCTTAAAGATACAAGCTGCATGCAGTAGAATTACATAGCAACAAATGCGGAATGATTTAAAACTTTAAAAAAAGTTCGTATATGCACATTTACCTGCATGCTATGTGATATGTTTTTATTAGACGCATTTTAGCTCTACTAGAAATAAATGCTCTTCTATAGATTGAAGAACACAGATCTTTGACAACAGATTTTCAGCCCATATTATAGGAGCACGGAAGAGAGGTTTCTATTAATGGAAGCACTTATTAATTGATAATTATGCCACTGTCTGTAGTGCAGCATCCTTGTTCTTGTGCACCCCTCAATGTAGAACTGAGAACTGGAATTATGGAGACCTGGAACTGATGCTGAAATCTGCTGAAAATGTCCTCGTTGACATTAGAGATGCTACTTAAGATCTGCCGTGCCTCTAAAATGAGAACAAAAGTACTTCCTTTCTGTCAAATCACGTGTGCGGAGGCAGCGACTGTCTCTTAATATGCAGATGTAGCCAGGGATGTACTAAGTGCCTGGAAACTCTCTAAGAGAGCATGTAGATGCCAAAAGTGAATGCTAAATTATGTTTGGCAGTTACAGATCTCTCTCACCCTTAAACATGGGGCTTCAAACTCAAGACTTGTCCAGTTTTTTATATGTAATAGGGAGCTCTAATATCAACCTTTTCTGACTCTTACTGAGAAAGAGATTAATATCCTTCTCCTGATTTTCACAAATCCATTCCCTTCTCTTTCTCCTAAGGCTCTTCAGAACAGCTTCTAAGCCCTGACTGTTGGAAGACGTCACTTAAAGCTTTGGGATGTGGTTCATCAGTGACTGAGCAGGGAAGCTTCAAGAAAAGTGATTCTACTGAAAGTCCTGTGTTGCGGGACGCTGCAAAAATTCACCTCTCTGCAGAACAGGTAGGTGCCTCTCTGGCTGATTTGTTATGTTTTGCAGCTGGCAAATATCACTGCTGTGCAGTCTTTCTGTAGCTGATTAAGAATTTCCTTCTTTTTACAGGTTAGAGAGACCATAGAATGGCTTTCCACATCTTTCTGCAAACTCCGCCTGGCTTCGATGGACTTCAGGACTTTTGGCCTGTTTTCAAAATGGAGTCCTTACGTGACTGAAGTGAATAAATTTATAGAGTATCTTATTAAACGACTTATTGACACTGAAGTCACCAATTTAGCCCAAGAGCCTGTTGGCAGTAACAGAATTCTAGCAGGTAATGTGTCTTAAAAGCAGATTACTTAAGGACAGACTAATTTCCTCTGTTAAAGACCATAGAAGTGCACAGTAAAATCCTCTTGCTCTGCATTTGTACAGTGATGAGAACATTAAAATACAGACGGGATATGTTGATGCTACTTAGCGGCCATGTGGAACTTCATGCTTTATGCTTGTTAGAGTAAGCTTATTCACATCTGAGCTTGCTTTAAAATCATTTGATGAAGAGATCATACTTTCTTCATAGAAAAATATGATCTTTTGCACCTAGCAGAGGTTTGGGAACGAGAGATTACTGTATTTCATCATGATATGATTTTGATTTGGAGAAAATTGCTGAAACACCTTTTGTTTTAGTATATGCAGCTTTAAAGCGTGAATCATCATTACCCTCACCATCTCAGATTTGTTAAAGTGATATTAAGCATTTTGCATTGCTTAGGTGTTTTGTCGTGATTGTTGTTAAAGCAATCATATTATTAAACAAAGTTACTCACAAACATATGCTATTTTAAATTGTTATTTGACCGGGAAGAACTGATTTAATGTTGGAATAAGCAAAGGACACTGTATTCAAGTTTGGAAAACTGTAGTATGTTCACTGTTGCTAACTTGAGGGAGGGGAAAAAAAGCAACTTATATGTTTTATTTTCTTTTAGCATTGCAATCCTTGTATTCAGTCATTACTGGACTCTTCAAACCATGGATACTGGTCTTGGATAAGGAAGATGCAAGGTATATATTGCATTTCAAAGAGTTTTTGCTAAAGGAAGGACTTTAACCCCATAGGAATGGCTTTCATTGTTACCTGATTTTTTCCGAATTCATGACTGTAATGTGACTTCCCATTAAATAGCTGAGATTTGTGTCATGTTCTTAAGAATTACGGAACTAGTTCTTGAGTTCCTTAAGACAAATTTTCCAAAACTTGGATTGAGAAATTGTTTTAGATAAAAGAAATATAACGAAGCTCTGCCCAAGAAGCAGAGATGAGAAGAAGATGGATCGTGCTTAGTTCTGGGAGCACTCATTTAGATTTTAGATTTCTTTTTTTAGCTTCTGTAATACTGATAACTCCCTAGTTTAAAACAAAACAAAAAAGCCAAACAAATACAGCCCCAAATGCCAGTGGTATGTAAAGAAACTGTGGACCAAGTCAGTCCTATGATGATCTGCGTTCTTGTGTACTTCTGTCTTCAGGTGGAGAGTTGTTGGTAATGTTATACATTTAAATTTAACTTTCTTCCAAAGCCAAAAGCTTTCTGAGCTGTGAGCACGCCTCCAATGTTTAATTAGAAGGCTGACTGCGAGTGGTATGTGCTGTCCTTCAGAATTTTCTGTGTTTTGGTATTTAATTCAGTTAGGAAATAATCAAACAAGCAATCTCTGCTTACTCAGTGGTATTGCGGATCTTCGGTGTGATGTTGAAATATGTTACCTGTTCTGAGGAAGAAACAGGCAGCCCTTCAGAGTTGAGTTTGAATTAAAGGACTGCTGATACCTACTATATTGATATACTGTGCTTTAGAATATGTAAATCATTTAAGTGTTTGTGATCTGCTTATGGTCTGGTAACTCAGAACTGAAATTTGTGTTGCTTCACTACTACTTTTTAGCAACCAGCCCTGCTACCCTTGGTTAGAGAGCGACACTCCTGTAGCATCCAGCGTGGTCTGTTTGTTTACAGATTGCATCAAGCTTTTGCACGAAAGCTTTAAAGGTGAGTGAAGTCCACACTGTTGTAATGCAGTAGCAGTTTCTGTTCTGTCAGACCAAAATGGGTTTTTGATTAAGGTATAGGATTTGAGGGGATTTTTTTAGGAACTTTTAGCAGAGGTGTTCACTGCAGTATTACCAGGGGCATTTCTTTATTTCATCCTTAAAAGACAGCGTTTTTCCTTGGCAAGGGTAGATAACGTGATTGATAAATGCATGTCTGTCAGATAACAAAATTAAGGTGAAAGCAAGCAAAACAAAATGAGCTATCATGAGAAGTCCATGATTTCATTCCAGGTCTGTGTGTTGTTCTTACACAATGTATGCAGTAGCATGTCACCATAACCAATAAATGTGTCTCAACAGCTAGTCCTGGGGGTAATTTTATCTCCTGGACTAATCATTTTGAGCTCTTATTGTGCCTTCTAGGGATGAACTAGATTCAAACTTATCTTGTAAAAATATATAATTAAAAATAACATTATTGTATGTTTTATAAAATCTGAAATACAGAAGATCTTTTTAAAAAAAAAAACCAAAGCCAACTCAACATAAAAACAAGTTCTACATGGAAGGAGTATTTCATAACTTCAGGTTATTGTCCAGCAACTCTTTAAAAGATTGAGGAAGAGCATGAAATCATAAGCTTCCCTACTTGTTGATTTGGAGACAAAAAATAAATTTAAAAGCTTAATGTGCATTTTTTCTTTGACAAATGTATTTTAGTGTAACGTGTGTTTATGGTTTTTCATCTTCAAAATTGGACTTCCTTCTGTAATGAAGATTTCCCTGAATTTTTTTTCTGTTGTTAATTCAGCTGTTTTCTTTGAATCTAGATAAGCTGCTGCCAAGCCACCATGGGGCTCTCTGGTTACATCTCATGCATTACTGTGAAAGTTGCACAGCCCCCAAAATGCCAGAGTTTATTCTCTATACTTTCCATACTGAGTTTAGAAGGCTTCCGTGGAAGGAAATGCATCCAGACCAGATGCTCATGGAAGAGTTCTTTAAAGTGAGTACAGGACATCTGTTTAAGTTCGTAATCAGTGTTGCCCTTGAAAATAACTGGAGAGGTGAAGACAGTTCTTCTAGCAAGTAAGCTTTTAGACTTTGTTGTAGCATTCACAGCTGCTTGTTTTGTTATTGATTTTTGTGAAGGAGTGCTATTCAGTCTTAGACAAAGTTGTAGAGAGCTGTAAAGCTGGCAGTCTTTGTAATCTGCCATTGCTCTATCTGAACGTCTCATTTATTACATGTATATTTAATATGGTTTTAGCTAGAGTTAATACATTTGAATGTTGCCATGTTGTTCTCGCTTCCAAGTTGTCTGAGGCAACGTAAACTTGCGGATAGGTGTGGAAATGCTCCAGGGTTTACTCCTTCTCTGTTTGGGATGAGTTCTTCATCAAGTTCTAAACTGGCTCAGAGTTTCTTCGTTTCTCTTTGCCAGAAGAGAAATGGATACAGTCATGCAGCTAAGAGTAGATATAGATTAGTAATAATAATAATCATAATAGATTATTTCTTTCTGGCTTGCAGTAGCGTGGTATCCTGTACTGGTTGTTTGAGAGGTTTGGAGAGTTACGTGTGCAACTCTCTGGTGGGGGGCAAAGTGATGGAGAAGTGGCATCTGTCTGCTTCTCTGCTGACCTAAAATGCTGGTGTGGATTTACAGTTGGCTAAGGAACTGAAAAGTATGAAAGTATTTATATCTTAGGTAGTTTTATGTGCCTGTCTTTTCCTCTTTCTCCTTCCTAGATTGAAAGAGGCAGCCCCAAGAGTTGTTTCTTGTTCTTGGGTTATGTTTTATGTGAAATAAACTGGGTCAGTGTCCTCTCTGATGCCTGGAATCCCAACCCTCATCCTCAGACTCACAACATGATTGTCTGTTTGCTGTATATGATGGTCCTGTTGGCAAAGGAGGAGCAACTTATAGGCAAAGAGGTAATTTTTGGAAAGCTTCATACCTGTCTGTCTTAGAAGAAGAATAATTCTTTGCTCGCAAGGGCACAGGCTGTGACTTCTTTCTCACTCGCAGTGGATTTTGCATAGGTAAAATACCTCTAATAGTATTCCAGAGATGGCCAAGACTAAGTCCTTATGTGAGGCATTTTTTATAGCGCGTGTGAAAAAAGAAGAGGTGCTGTTCATTTTAAGAAACTTCTGTAGGTGCTGTGATCCAGTAGTGTTGTAAATACAGACAGTTGCCTGGAATTACAAAATGATATGCTGGATTCTGGAAACAACAAATATGTATGTTAGTTTAATCACTGTTTAAAAAATTATTGTTGTTATATAAAGCTACTGTGCAGTTGTTTTTACTTCAATTTTTAAGTATGGGATGCTGCATAGTATGGCTTTCTTGTCTCTTAGGCCAGCCCTTAATTAAAATCTGTTTTCTGTTTCTTGGTTTTGGAGAGCCTTAGTTATAAGCCCGTGCAACGTAGAGGTAGTGTTAGCAAGAATTTACAATGGCACCTGTAATACGTGTGCACATATGGCTGAATGTGAGCCATCAGTGTGCCCAGGTGGCCAAGGTGGCCAAAAGCATCCTGGCTTGTATCAGAAATAGTGTGGCCAGCAGGACCGGGGCAGTGATCGTCCCCCTGTGCTCGGCACTGTTGGGGCTGCACCTCGAATGCTGGGTTCAGGTTTGGGCCCCTCACTACAAGAAAGACCTTGAGGTGCTGCAGCACATCCAGAGAAGGGCAGCGAAGCTGGTGAAGGGTCTGGAGCACAAGTGCTGTGAGGAGTGGCTGAGGGAACTGGGGTTGTTTAGCTGGAGAAAAGGAGGCTGAGGGCAGACAGACCTCATGGCTCTCTACAACTGCCTGAAAGGAGGCTGTGGTGAGGTGGGGGTCAGTCTCTTCTCCCAAGTAACAAGCGATAGGACAAGAGGAAATGGCCTCAAGCTGTGCCAGGGGAGGTTTAGATCAGGTATTAGGAAAAACGTCTTCACTGAAAGGGTTGTCAAGCACTGGGACAGCTGCCCAGGGGAGTGGTGGCGTCACCGTCCCTGGCGGTGTTTAAAAGATGTGGAGATGTGGTGCTCAGGGACATGGTTTAGTGGTGGGCTTGGCAGTGCTAGGCTAACAGTTGGGCTTGATGATCTTAAAGGTCTTTTCCAATGTAAATGATTCTATGATTCTATGTATGTGTTATGTGTGCCTATGTATAGGTGCGTATGTATTGTGCATGCATGTATGTACAATGCATATGTATATTTGGATGCACAATATTATATATAACTTAAGGTGAAGCTTTTGCTGACAACTTGAGTGAAAAGAGTGTCTAGTGTCTGCCCGGTTTGATTCAGGCAGCCTGTCGACGTGAGTGCAGGATCAGCTTTGGCTGTGGCGTTTGTTCTTGTAGCACCTGTGGTGTTGTGAGAAGAGCCAGGAGGCTCATGGAGACACATTTATTGTGTCATGGCCTGTCACGTAAATCGTCGCTTTGCCTTGCTTCTTTTTCTGAGCGGCAAACACGAGAGTGTGGAGGAATGGTAAGGAATCATTCATTTGTAAAAAGCTTATGCCTGGCTCTGTCTCTTACTGTGCATGTTTGTGATGTTTCCCAACCTGATCTTCAGTACTGGTCACGCTTTGAGTTGGTTGTGGTAAGCGCAACTCAGCAATGGGATTAGTCCCTGTGAGGTTAGGAGCAGCACTTGATCCGAGTGTAGTTTTTTTCATAGCTATTTAAAAGAAAAATATTCGTTTGTTGTCTTGAATGTGTTTTCTCAGGGGTTAAATCTCAGAACTGCTTTTGCAAATATTTGTTTCTTACTGCAAAATGTTCCGCTCTTAACTCCATATGATGTGATGACAAGTCACAGCGATGGTCTTGAAGACCAGATATATATTTAAGAAGCTTGTCACTGTCTGCTTTTGATGAGTTCACTGAGGAGAGATTACTTCATCTGTTTGATCTTGGGTTGAGTTTTCTTGTTCTCTTACTCTGAAGGGGGATTTGATCATCTCTGGTTTCTCGGCACTTTTCCCATTTATGGTTGCATTCCAGTATTTCTGAATTGTTGGAATAGGAAAGAGAAACACTGGATGTTAGGATGAACTTTCCAAACTCTGCTTGTGCTCAGAGCTTTGTGTGGGTAAATCTAGCACAGTCTGATTCAGTCTGTTGCTTCTGGAGGACTCTTCTGGAGGGGCTGGGTAATCTTAAAGTAGTCCCATCTCACATCTGCCAGCTTTCTCCTACTTGGGTCATCTTCCGCTTCCTGTTTCCTCTGAGGCATTACATGATGCTGCATCAAGAGGTCACCAGTAGCTTTTGGATCAACATTGTATTCCAGTTTAGGAAAATTACTAGAGTTCATGTCTTTGACCTGCATGTATTTGCTCATCAGAAGCTTCTCAAGCTTCAAAAGATACCTATTTGTACATTGTATGAGTCAGCCTCAGGAATTCCCTCCTAGCCTCCAGCAATGTGTTAAACTGATGCGCTGTCACTCGTTTTTTACCTCCCAGAAGGGTCCTGTGACACCTTTACCCTAAATCTCAAACTTTCTCAGCCCTGTGTTCCAGTGCATGAGCAACTTGAGCAGTACTTGATGTACCAGTATCATGTTCATGTTGATGTAGTCTAAGTTGGGTTGGTTCTGGACCCTTAAAGTCTTTAGGTTGTGTTGGCTGTCAAAAAAACTCCAGTATTTGTTGGTTCTATAACATGTAGAAATTTGGTGCTTCTCAGTGTCCTGGGGGGTGCTTTTCTGTTGCAGATGTGTACGAGCCCTTGAGAGGAGGGTGGCCGTAGCTGAGGCTAGACTATCTGCTGCTTTTTGACACAGAGGCTTTTCCATTTGCACTGCCTGTGTGAGTTGTGGACACTGTAGGCTGCTGTACTGTTCAGGGTGGTATTTATGAGAATAAACACTTAAGGAGTCCCCCAGGCTGGTAGATGATTCACTGAATGGAAAATTGAGGACCTGGCTTCTGTCTGCAGTTCTACTGTGAGCTTAGATTAATTTATTTTAAAATAATTTTCAATGCCTTTTTATAAACCTCTACTGAAGTGACTTTGCCTTGTAGGGTCTCCACTTCTTTCTAACTGCCTTTACATGTTTACATGTCAGATTTTAATGTCTCTCACTGATTCTTGTGCTTGCTTAGAGCTGCTGCAGCAGTTCTGAGTACTGTTGTGTGAATGCTGGAGATGACATACATGCGTTAGCTTGCTGCTTGAATAAGGAGTTGCTTTTCAGCCAGACTGCCAGTGGTCATGTATTTCTGTGGGGTTTCTGTTCCATCTCCTTCAAATTTTTGGAGTCTGGGCTTCCTTCCTGTATTGAGTACTCTGAATGTTAATTTAAAACAGCAAAGAAGGTGGAGCTTAGACTAATGTCTTTAAATCTTCAGGAATCGCCACTCATAAATCTTCTTGGACAGACCAGCTCCCTTCCTTGGCAGCTGGTGGGCATTTCATCTTACCAGAGCATCATCAGCTACTGCAACAGTCACTACCCTCCCTCTGTTATCCTTGCTAAGGATGCTGCAGCTGAACTGATAGTGAAGCTTCTGAAAATCTCAGCGGGCTTTGGTGCATCTTCGGATAGTCACATCCACCTTGTAAGTCGAACTGGTTTTGCAGTGTCTCTGAGCTGTTCTTGTCAGGTGCAGTGTTCTACTACTGTATATTATGGAGTGTGGAAAGAGTTCTAGGCGTGGGGTGTTGGTTTTTTTCCTAATTGTTTTTTAATTTTGATTACCAGGATGCAACACTGAAGTGCCGGGCATACATTCGCCAAGTGGTTCAGTTTCTCAGCGCCTTAGAACAAAGCGGAAAGATTACTCTTGCAGTTCTGGAACAAGAAATGTCCAAGTTGCTCGATGATGTAGTCATCTTTAATCCTCCAGGTTTGTGTTAAAGAAGTGGCAAGCTACTTTAAAGCTGTCAAGATCCTTTATTGTACTGCGTGGTTTTTTGAACATTTGTGACTATGTAACTACTTGCGTTACTGTAATGTCTCCCTTCTGGGCAGCAGGGCATGTTGCTTTGGTGATGTGTATATAGGTGGTGTATTAGCACAAAACAAAAATACGAACGTTACCCCAAAGAGCTGTCAAGAGTGGCAGGAGCAACAGAAATTTTGGCTAGTCATGCTAAGTAAGTGAAGCTAAGCAAACAACATACTAAATCACACAATATTATAACTCTAAGTGATTAATTCTATTTAAAACTTACTTATTTAAGCTAAACAACCAGTATTTCTCAACACTACAATGCCTGATGTTGCTTGAAAATTTTCTTTTGTAACGGTGGTGTCTTTTTTCATCAGTGTGTGCAAAGGTCTACTCTGTAGTTAGGCTTTTAAGAGCCAGGGGCAGGAAACATTTGTGCTTCGAGGGTGCCATTGCAGGTGGCCTGTGATAACATGTTCAGGCAATGCCAAGAGATGGTTTCAAAAAAATATTCTGGGGCTGAACACTGGGATTAGCAGGAAATCTAGAATCCTGGAAGTGCATGAGGGGATTGCAACGTTTCAGGGCTCATCTTGGTCATGTTTCAGATGGAATCGTCTGAAATCTTGGTTGTTTCACTCTAAGCTGTGCTTTAAACTGTGTTTCAATACCAGAGTTTTCTTGGAGACTGTAAACGTGCTTTATGGTTCAATTTATTTGCACCGTAGTCATGGCAAAAGATCGTAGGTGAAAGATGGGATCTGCTGTACTCTGGTGTACAGTCTTATCAGCTGTCTCTCTGTTTAATGAATGACGAACTGTCTCATCAAGGGAAGAGACTGCGAGGAATGGGAGTCTTACTGCAGTTTCATAAGTACAGACAAGGAATTGAAGTGTGTAATGAGCCAGAGGCTTTTCCCAGTATCTGCAGAAAGGGTTCAGTGGTGAAGTTGAATTTGGGTTCTGGTGTCTTATTTACTGAAATGGCTTGCTTGTTTCTGACTTTCAGATATGGATCTGCAAACACGTCACATGGCCCTCAGCAGTCTCTTCACAGAAACGCTGATGATGATGAACAATTCTAGCGTCGCAACATCTGAGTCACTGCGGGGGAGCTTACGAAAGTGGGTCGACGGCAAAGTGCACGGGTTGCTAGCTATGCCTCTTCTCACAGCAGCGTGTCAGAGCCTGGCCTCTGTGCGACACATGGCAGAGGCGACGGAAGCCTGTATCACTGCTTACTTCAATGAAGGTAGGAGCATGTCTTCTGGCTGCTGCTTGTCTCAAAAAATTTGACTGATCTTGGATGCTCATCAAATATGAATTGTCTGAAATCATTATAGCTTCATGCTGCTCAATACTGGAACTGGGTTTTAATCCTATTTTCATAATCGGAGCTCCTTACTTCGTATCTGATCGCTCCCAACTGTCACACGTATATGTGCTGTAAAAAGTTAAGCCGTTGTGGTTTGGGATTTTCAACTGCCCTAATTGTTTATTTTCTTAAGAACTATACTTGTCTCTGTGAAGACCGCTTTGCTCTGTGTGGTGGTTGCCGTTTTCCCAATTAAAGGGGAGGGCTTCATTCGAGACCAGGTTGGATGGGCTCTGCGCAAGCTGGTCTGGTGGAAGACGTCCCTGCTTATGGCAGGGGGTTGGACTAGATGGTCTTGAAAGGTCCGTTCCAACCCAAATCCTTCTGTGATTCTATTGTTCGATGACTTTGGGGGGAAAAAAAAAGTCATCCCAAGAGAACATAACAGGTATTTGTCCCCTCCTGTAGTCTTCTGTAGGCTAATTTAAGAAAATAATATTCTTGATTAGTAAAACTCTGAAATTCTGCAGTATAGGGGGTTTTGGTGTGTAATTTTTTTTTTACTTTGTTTACATAATCCTTGTGGAACTAGGTTTTGACTTCTTCCATGTTCTGTGTGATCAGATTTCAGTACTCTTGAAGGAAATATTTAAAATTCCATTGCTAAAATTTTCAAATTTAATCCTAACTGAAAGCTGGGAAAATATCTCACCTTGACCTCAAGCAGATGCCCTGTGATAGTGGATTTTTTTCTTTTCTCTCCATCAAAGTTACAAGACAAACTGACCACCTGGAAAACAGCTAAAGCAGCCCAAATTCTGTAACTTTAAGGAACGCAGTGAAGTAGTTCTGGTTCTTAGGTTTTACTAAGTGCTGCTTTCTCGAATGCTCACTCTTCTGTCCTTTTGTTTTCTTTACAGATTATCCTCACCACCAGGATTTAGGCTGGGGCCCTATACTCGCCTCCCTCCAAGTTCCTGAGCTAACCATGGAAGAATTCCTGCGGGAGTGTCTGTCTTTAGGAAGCTACTTGACCCTGTATGTCTATCTGCTGCAATGCCTAAACACTGACCAAACTCTTACCAATGAAATGAAAATCCTGCTAACCATCAACAAATGGCTGGAGCAAGTGTACCCAAGGTATGAAACTCAAGGCTTCCGAGTCTCCCTTGACTTTTAAATAAGGCTGTAGTTGTATAGCTGGTATAATTAAGTGGCCAGGTTAATTAGGTTAATTTTATCAGGCTGCTGGATGAAATGGCCAGTCCTTCTATATCCACTATTATGGAGTCTGTCCAACCCCAGTGCCAACACCGACAGTTGTGGTTAAACAGAAGCGGGAATTTTATTTACGTGGGCATTTCTGGTGTGGTTTTGGTGAGTTTCAAGTCAGAGAAACTGGATTTCAGTGGCAGCCTGGATTTGCGCTCAATTAAAATTCCCTTAAGCAAACCCTAAATCGCTGTGGATTCCATTTTCCAGAATGTCCGCTAGGTGGGATGAGTTATTTGCTAAATATTCGGTGTGACGCTCAGAGACCTTGTGTTCAAAGCTGCTCAGTGGGCTCTGTCAGCAGTTCCAAACCCAACCTGAACCCAGTGAATCTTGGTGGGGTGCCCAGAATTAGTGGCCTCTCATTGCTCTGAAACAACTTGCTAGCTAACAGGGTTCTGCTGAGAAAGGTTGGATAGCTTTGGGGTTAAAATCTTAATACTTTGTACTTAAAGTACGTAACAATTGTGTTTACGTAGTTGCTGCTGAAATAGCCAGAATTTAGCAAAGTGGTGAATATTTTTCCATTTTAATCTTGGTAATGTTCATGTGTTCTGTGAAGGAACATTTTGGGAAAATGCACATTCCCACTGTTTCTTGAAATTCAAAGAATACTTTCACTTTTGTAGGTACCATAGTAATTTGATTGCCAAAGTGTGAAAGAGACAGCAAAGCCACCGTACACAGTAAATGAAACCTTGCTCTAAACATCAAAGCTGAGGGTGCCTGGGGCAGGAGATGATTGGGCGGAGTAATGTGAGGGTAGTCTGATGCAGGAAACTCGTGCTGATGCTTTATGTGGAAAATCTGAGCTGGTTAACTTAAACTGCAAACTGTTTGGGGAAAGATTAAAATTACCATAGAGGGAACTTAACTTTTGTGCTTTGCTCAGCAAAAAACTTCAGTGTTTCCTTTTCTAAACATCATATTAAAAGTCTAAATTGTTGTGGAAACAACAGCTAGCGCTTCCTGAAGTGTTTTATTTGTAAGTAAGGGGGGGAAAAAGAGTAGAGATACAACTTCATTCCCTTTATACTGAGTCTTAGACAAGTTGCAATACAAATTCACTTACGGCTGCGCTATCATTTATTCGTAGTTGTAAAGCTTAAAAGGAAGTGGTGTTATTTGCCCTCTTAGCAGTGTTTAAAACGTGCTAGCTGGTGACTGCATCAAATCTGTAACAATAGCAGTTACAGCAGTATAATAACTGATGGGGTAGTATAGTTATGCTATCCTCATGTGGTAAGATCAGCTGTCATTAACCATCTCAATTCTTCATGGGCTTCATGGGAAGGTCTCTCTTGAGACCCAGCCTGCAGTACTGCATTCAGCTCTGGGGCCCCCAACGTAAGAAGGACACGGACCTGTTGGAGTGAGTCCGGAAGAGGGCTGAGATGATGATCAGGGGGCTGGAGCACCCCTCCTATGAGGACAGGCCGAGAGAGGTGGAGTTGTTCAGCCTGGAGAAGAGAAGGCGCCGGGGAGACCTTACAGCAGCCTTCCAGTACCTGAAGGGGCCAGTGAGAGAGCTGGAGAGGGACTTTTTACAAGGGCATGGAGTGATAGGACGAGGGGTAATGGTTTTAAACTGAAAGAGGGGAGATTTAGACTAGGTATTGGGAAGAAATTCTTCACTGTGAGGGTGGTGAGACCCTGGCACAGGTTGCCTGGAGAAGCTGTGGGTGCCCCAGTCCCTGGAAGTGTTCAGGGCCAGGTTGGATGGGGCTTTGAGCAACCTGGTCTGGTGGAAGGTGTCCCTGCCCATGGCAGGGGGGTTGGAACTGGATGGTCTTTAAGGTCCCTTCCAACCCAAACCATTCTGTGATTCTTAACCTGTGCATCTGACTATTTGAATTTGTATTTTGTTTCATTTTCTTCTTTAAATCTTACCTAAAGCTCAGCAAAGGAAGAAGCAAAGCTGTTTCTTTGGTGGCATAAAGCCATGCAGTTATCCTTGATTCAGATGGAGCAAGATGACACCATTCTGATCGAATCCGTCATTCGGACACTGCTGTCAATCCAGGGTAGGCAGAGTCAGCTGGCTGAGGAGAGACTGAGTTCTGGAATACTTGGTGCTATTGGGCTCGGCAGGAGGTCTCCTTTGTCACCCAGGTAAGGATTGAAAGTGTGGTAAGTTAATTGATTCGCGGCAACATGTTAAAAAAGCTGTGGCCTGAATCCAGACTCCACGGTGCAATGTCAGAAGGTGTTTTGAATCCTGGCTGTCCCCAAATCTATAAAGTTGTTTGGACCCATCACAGAAAAATTGTAGCAAGTATTTGAATCTGGTTAAGCAGTGAATATGAACTTCTGCAAAGTTTGTGGTGGAAAAGGAAAGAAAATGCAGTTGTGATTCTGGCTTAATGGCCATTTCCAGTGAAGTTTGTAGGGAGACTGTTCATGCGCGGAAAATAATTTCTTCCTGGTCTGTAGAAGACTGTTCCTGTTGACATCATAAGAGTTTTGCATGGTCACATGCTTGTTGCCTTTTCCATCTTGACCTTGACATGTTGGAAATGTTAAGAGAAGCTTAAAGAAATATGTGCTTTCTTGGTATTAACTTTCACTTCTAAAGAGAGACACTAAGCTTGGTTGTTAGGTGTTAAAATCAAGTTCACTGTGGATGGAATGCCAAGAAAAAAATGTTTGTGGAACGCCAATTCAACACAGTACCTAAACATAACTTAGTGTTTATAAAGACCACCTGGGATGCAATCCTGTTGAAATTGCTCTGAAATCGTAGTCTTGTTCAGCTCATCCTTTGATCTGGGTGATGAGGATGTTTCAAAGGCTGTGAAGTGAAGGAGTGTTTCAGATGTGACCTCAAGGCTTTACTATAAGGTATATATTAAAGTGTTTTTTTTTTTCTGATACATTGAAAAAAGTCCTCTAAAGTCTTTACTGCGTTCCTCATGCAAGAGATATCTCATGGGTTAGAACTTCCAGTTTTATATGCTATTGAGGTCTTGCAAAATTGATACCACTTTCTCTCTCTGTCCTTTTCCCTGTGCAAGGTTTCGGGTGGTCGCCCGCAGTCTGTCTGCCTTCCTCCTGGTGCAGATTCCTGCAGAGAGTCAAGTCCGCCTGAAAGCGGGGACAGAGCCAAAGCTGTCGCAGAAGGCCCAGCAGGTAGCGTGTGCCAGTTGCTGGCTTCTTGATGTGCCCTCTTTGTATGCTTGCTCAGTTTGTGGGCTGAGGCTTGTAAGAGTCACTGCAAGCGTTGCTTCAAGCTAAATCCTACTCTCAACTTGTTGATTTTATTTGGCACTGAATGCCCTCTTTTTTTTTACTACTGCTTTACCTCTGGATCTAAATTCTGGATTTCAGAAATAGTTTGTTGCTCTCATTTATCATCTTGGGGAAGGGATGTATCACCACCTTCTGTACTATTTTGCTATACATCAAAACACCATCTTGGAACTTACCAGAGACAACGCCGGGGGCAGCATAGGCTGGGTGATGATGTGAGTTTGCTGAACTCTGGTAGCAGGATTGTGTGTCTGAGCCTTAATGTAAGATGATCCTAGGCTGAAGGCAAGTAAAACTGTTTATACAGCATTCTGTATTAATATGAAGGCGTCAGTTTCTAATCTTAAACGCTGAAAAGGTGCAGATGAACTTATGTCTGTTAACCCTGAGTTCAGAAACTTTGGAACGTAACCGGTAGAAAGAGCTTAAGACAAACAGGAAAAACCAATGCTGCTGCAATTGCCCTGCTTTTCAGTGATAAAGCAGGACTAGGTTCACACTAACATTTGTTTATGTGACATCAGGGCTTAAAAGCCCTCTGAGAAATAAACGTTCCTCCTTTAGCACATACACCGACAGTGTTATTGTTTCAGTAAGTGCATGAGAAGAGGAAGGAGGAGTTGATTCGAAACCAAAGCAAAGTAACTCACTTGGTACAATGTGTTTCTCTTCTGTAAGAAATGAATGAAACTTGTTCAGACGTGTTCCCAGCGTTTGCCCTTGCTGGTAGTGCCAGCACAGTTTCTTTTGCCTATCATTTCTACCTGGACTTTGTCTCTGTAATGTTATTAATGGGAGCAAAATAATACTTTTATGAAAATCAAAGATGCTCATAATTAAAACATAACGTGACATGACGAGTTAAATGTGTTGTGGTTTGCAGTTTGGTGTAATTTTCTTGAAACCATGTTCTGAGCTCAGAAAGTATATATTTGACAATATTTGGGCTACAGAATCTGAGCAAGCCTTGGTGGAATAGTGTAGATCTTGGGGAAGGAACAGCTTGGAAAATATGAGATGACTCAAAACACTATTAAGTGATTGTATTTAACAAATGGTTTGCTCCAAATACCCCAGGATCTCTAGTAAATAAGGATCTTCTAATGAATTGCGCAGATGGTGGCTCATGAACTGGTTTGTTATCGACCAAAGTATGCACAGCTAACAGAATTTTTCCTTCTATCTATAGGCGCTGAATGCTCTTGAATCTATGGCGTCAAACAAGCAATATATGGATTATCAGGAGCAGCTCTCCCAGGCTTCTCAGTTCATCAAGCATCCAGAACATTGTCTTCGCGATGGCAATAATCTCTTGGCTCTCCTTATTAACACTCTGTACCCAGAAGTGCGTTATTTGGACAGTATACGATAGCAGCACCGAGCTCGCAGAATCATCGTGCTACGTGGATTACTCTTGTTTACACATAGTGTTGCTATTGCACAAGTAGTTTTTACTTTCGGAGTTCCGCTTTAAGTCAGAAGTGTGAATGGGAACTGCGCACTGGCAAGTTTTCCTTTCCTTAAGGTTTTCTTTCTTTTCTTTTGATTTGTAAGCCTGTGGAACTGCTTAGTTTTGTTGACTGAAAACACTTGAATACCTTCCTGTGTGTGGTGCACACCTGGGAGGAGGATACCGAAGGATAGATGTACAAATCATAGAATCATAGAATGGTAGGGGTTGGAAGGGACCTCTAGAGATCATCTAGTCCAACCCCCTGCTAAAGCAGGTTAGCCTAGAGCAGGTTGCACAGGAATGCGTCCAGGCGGGTTTTGAATATCTCCAGAGAAGGAGACTCCACAACCTCTCTGGGCAGCCTGTGCCAGGGCTCTGTCACCCTCACAGTAAAGAAGTTCCTCCTCATGTTCAGGTGGAACTTCCTGTGTTCCAGTTTGTGCCCATTGCCCCTTGTCCTGTCGCTGGGCACCACTGAGAAGAGTCTGACCCCGTCCTCTTGACATCCACCCTTTAGATATTTGTGAGCATTGATCAGATCTCCTCTCAGCCTTCTCTTTTCCAGGCTGAACAGACCCAGCTCTCTCAGCCTTTCCTCATACGAGAGAGGCTCCACTCCCCTAATCAACTTCGTGGCCCTCTGAAGGGTTACACAGCAAAGCTCATCCTGTAGCATCTTAAGTTTTTGCTTTGTGCCTTTTTTGTTTTCCAACGTGTCATCGCTCAGGCCAGTTCAAAGTGAGTGGAAAATTGTGTGTAAAAGAGGGTTTGACTTGGTTACCCGTGATACCTCTAAATCTTACGAGAGTGTGTGTTTGGAGACTTGTGAAGTCACTGTATTTGGAAAGATGGTAGTTTAAATGTTGACCTTTTTTTTTCACTATCCCGCAGAAATCTGTAGTTGCAAGGCATGCCTACAATCTTCTTTCACTTCTGTAAATACGAAGTAAAATTTAAACTAAAGAACTTTGATTTTTCCTTTTTTCCTAAATATTAATGAGTCTGCATCTATTTTGCTTGCTTAAATGCAAGTCCCCCCCTAGCTGAGTTCTTTTTAAATCGAGTGACTTATATCCAGAGATGAATTTTCTGGATCCCCGGTGTCTGGGAGGGGAACAGTCGGTTATGTTCATGTTAGATAGGATTCCTTAGTTCTGTGGAAGTTTGGTTGTTTAGGAAATACTGGTTTAACGAGTGGACACACACCACTTAAGTTTATTCATTTCTTCCTAGCTGGGCATGACACGACAGGATTTTAAATGAAACTGTGAAAAGGTATTTATTTTGTATTAGATTTGGCGATCACATTTTAAAATTCTATTGCCAAAGCATGAGCCGTGAGCCTCTAAATCCATTGTTTAAGAATGATCACTGGTTTTGCTGCCTTGTCCGATTGTAAGATGCACCTTTGTTCAGGGAGAGCGGAAGGCGAGCTTCCCCAGTGCTTGTCTAACGATGTCCCTTTTCCCACTGATCTGTTTGAGGTGACCCAAGGTCCTGTGGTCCCAATCTTTACACCTCCGTGAAGGAGCAATGATCGCTTCTTCTCTTCCTCCATTAATTCTGCTTTTATGTTTATAACATGGTTACATGTGAAAACATTAGTTCTGGTCACTAGGGGAAGGAAATGTGTTACCTACTGTCTGGTCAGTAACACTTTGAAGTTTTCCTCTTAACTGCTGTTCCGGTACTGGAGAACAAATCGCCTTTTTCTTTTTGACAGATTCTGCTAATTCTGCCAGCTGGATCACTAGATCACCTTCATCTTAATGTGATCTTAAGAGTTCTTTGCTCTGTCTGCGAGCCTATAAATATATATACATATACATATATATACACACACACATACACATCTGTACATCCCTCTTTATATTAACCAGATATCGATGCAGCATGTTTTTTAACAGAGTCTTTTGGAAAACTCATGTCTGGAAGAATACATTCTGCTGCTTTTTTCCTCCCAAAGACTTAAAAGCACTGATTTTGTCAGAGTCAATGTTACTGATCAGCTGCATCAAAATGTGAAGAAGTATGTGCGTTTGACATACACTTTTAAAATGAGATATTGTTTCAGCTGTTGAGTTTTTACAAATGTTGTATTTATAACATGCTATGTCTGCAAAGACCATGCAAAATAAAAATGAAAAATCAATTTGTGACAAAAGCCATGATGTTTTCAAGTTTCTAGAAGACTCCACATCAGGTAGTACGTAATTGTTCTTGGGGATGAAAATACGATGAGGGAATTGCTCGTCTGATGGAGGTCTCGAGACTCTTCTCTTTGACATCTTGGATTTAACACGTGTGACACAACAGCCTGTTCTTATGCCCAGAGCCCAGGAGAAAGTTCATCTATATAATGGCAGAAATAATGCTTCTCTGTCCTGGCAAAATTCCCCAAACCTCTGTGGTAGTGGGAGGGTAGGATGGTGCACTGGTTTCGGGTCTTTTGGCACTCGCAATGGACCCAGACTGTGGAATTTGGTATTTATCTTAAATGAGGGGAAGACTGGCGGTGTGGATGGAAGTAGGGGAAACTGCCTCCAGTGCTGGTGGTACAGTGTTTGTGCTGACACCTTTGCTGGTGGACAGGGCCAGCCCAGGTTGGGGTCTCTGCTCTCAGCAAACAGCATTGGCACCAGTGTCACGTCCGTCTGTTTTGACTGTTGAAATGGCTTCTTTACTAATTTACTGCCTAAAATATAATAGAAATCACATTGTTTTGCATTTTTTGATCTAATAATTGTGATAAAAATGATTTGGTTTACCGTGGTTTAAGTACTCAACTGAATAATCGTACAGTAGGTCCTAGGAGGTAGGGAGAGTTCACAGTGAGCTGCTGTTTTTGGTGTGGATGGGTTCAAGAGGTCCCTCACTGAGGAGAGGGGCAGGATTCAGGAAAACCCATTCCTGTGCCTTTCCTAGTGTCTGGGGGTGCAATGGGTTCATGTACCCGGCTGTCCTCATTCTCCCATTTGCTGTACTAATGTGGGCTGTGCTCTGGAAGCCAAACAGTGCTAAACCCATGAGTTCCCTTGCATCTGGGCTACTGCAGCTGTTTTGTGACATGCGTTTGCTGGCAGCGCATGGGGCTCTGGTAACATGTAGCAGGGCATGCTCAGTGGTTTTGGGCTACAAGGTCTTATGCTTCTATTTGGACCCAAACTACTTGATTTAAAGAAGTAGTTTTCAAGAGAAAAATACTGTAAGCCAAGGTTCAGTCCCACACGTGGGTAGAAATGGCTTCTCACTACCCTAATGCATGTCTATAGATCATAAGGGCTCAGAAATTCCATTCAATTTGTCCAGTTAATATCTCTGAGGTCTCTCTCTTCCTGTGAAACTGAGCTTACTAGTCCGTGACTATGCTGTCTGCTATAACTTCCTTTTCCTCTTTCCATCTTTTCCTGTTTTTATTAAACCTGGCTTTGCCACTGCTGGGATTTTAAACTGAGATTTAAAAGACCGGGTTCAAACATTTTTATGCATTTTTTATTTCCTTTATTCTTTTTCCCCTTATTATCCTGGCCAAGTCATTTAAAGTTTACTTTCCCAGTGCAGATGTTACGAAGAGGTGAACTTTAAAATAATTCCCAGCCTGGGGGTGAGCTTGCAAGTAGGAGCACAGGCTTGGTGGTAATTCAGTAGCAGGTTGGGCTCCTGGCCAGCGGTGGTTGCTACCAGAAGCAGGATTGTTAGCGGAAGAGTTTTGGAGCTGTTGCACTGGGATGATGGCACAGAGCATGGAATCCAGTGGTACAAACCTCCAAAGTAGGTTCTTGTCACTACTTCTCTTTTCATTCTTTTTCCTCCTCTATGCCAACCTGTTGCTCTTCAGGCCTCTCGCCTGGACCTTTGTCTGCCCAACCATGCCTCCAGGTTGACTTGCATCATCCTGTACCATAAGCTGGGTCTGTTCACCTGGTCTTGGAGGCCCTTCGCAGTTGGGTTAGAGACTCATCTGTGGATGGCCAGTGTCTTTGTAGTAGTGATTTCACCTCAGAAGAATTTAAGAGTTGAGTAGTCAGGCCTTAAAGGAACTTTTTCCTGTAACACAGAGATGGAAACGGTTTAAAAATCATTTATTTAATTAAAAAAAAGCCAATTTGGTTTATTGGAATACTTTTGCAGAGTATTTATCACAAAGCTCTGAAGTTCTGCTCGTGTGTGCACGTGAGCCCTAGGAGCCGCAGCAGTTACAGTACAGACCACCCTTTGCACGTCGCCTTCAGCTGTACCAGTTTTCAGGAAACCTTTCTTCCTTTTTGCTTGGACTCCTCTTGAAAGTTAAGGTTTTCTTTAAACTCTTAAACTCTTCTGAAAGTTAAGGAATAATAGTAATAAAAAGCCTGTGCAGAAATTCCAGTAGCGTTTTTTTCACAGCTGGTATTTGAAACCTGAAAATAGTTCACTTGCTGGCTCTAGGAAGCTGCGTGTGGTTTGACGAGTGGAGTGGGGAAAGCTGCTTTTTGAAGTAACATTTGAAAAATGCCAAAGCAAAGAGATGTGAGAAAATGGAAGGCTGTTATCTGCTTGCTAAACACACTATCTGACACGGGCTGAAACCACACAGGTTGGTTAGAACTGACAGCCTATGTAGATCTTCTTCTGCTCTCCAGCTCCGTCCCTCTTTGTTTTCTCTTTTCTTTCTTCTGCTTTCCCTTTAAAGGTTTCTCTTGCTTGTTAAGCAAGAGCAGGGATGGAAAACATGCACCTGCAAAGCCCGTTTGACTTCCTGTGCATCAGTCAATGGCAGTCTCGTGTTCACCAGGAAAAGGCGCCCTTGTGCAGAGCGGACAGGAATTCGAACCGTGCAAGCGGGTGTGGATGAGACCGCCCAGGTCCTCAGCTGCGTCGTGATGCTGCTCTTTCTGTCAGCAAAGTCTGGCTGCCGCCGTGTCTCCGGTCAAA
This sequence comes from Steatornis caripensis, assembly GCA_013398225.1. Taxonomy (NCBI): domain Eukaryota; kingdom Metazoa; phylum Chordata; class Aves; order Caprimulgiformes; family Steatornithidae; genus Steatornis; species Steatornis caripensis. The sequence continues at coordinate 368,232 of VZSC01002190.1, read as the reverse complement.
GTTCTCATAGGTGGAGTCCTGCGGCTGTGGCCTGGCAGTGGAAGAAGTGAACAAGGTGAAGACACATTTCTGTCTGCTCTAGACTTCGCAAGTGTCTTCAACTAGATCTTAAGGAGTGTCAGAGGAAGTGCCTGCAATACTGTCCCACACAGGTCATCCTCTCTGCAGGAGGTAGTTTTTAAGGGTCTTAAGCTGCATCTAATGTTTTACATTTTAAAGCATCCAGGCTGTTCTCGTACACCGTTAGCATTAACTACTACTACTGTCCTGCTGCTCAGACCCTCAGGAAATTGTGCAAACCTCTTTTGAGAAGATCTGCTCATGCAGAGCATGGGAGAACTTGGTTTTCAAACTTTCAGCTGTGTCCGTGTCTATACAAATATTAGCAAGGGTGCAGTATGGTTTAGACACTGTTAAATCAGCAAAACTATGCTTTTGCAAAGAATTAATACAAATTTAACTGTAGGTTAAATGGTTCCCCATTGCCTCTTTGATGCTGTACACTTGACTGTCCTGCTGAACTGGCTGTCTTTCCTCACGTAAGGTGGAGGAAGGAGACATCACATAAGGATAGCTCAGGTTGGAAGGGTACAGCCCCAGGCTGATGTGGTTATACTGACCTCAGATACAGCTTCTTTAGGTTTAGCCTAAGAGTTGTTCTTGTGATTTAGTTTGGTTTTTTGTTTTGGTTCCCCCCCTTCCCCATTGTTTTCTAACTTGGCCACCACAGCTGTCAGGAGTGTCCAAGAATGGTGTGCTGGAAAATGGGAAATGCCAAGGGTACTGTGGGAGAGTAGTATGGAAGACAGCCAAAGAATTGGGCCCTGCCACACCTGAGCTGGCTCTGAGGTGGGCTCTTCGGCATCTCCATACCTTCTCCAATACTTGCCAGATCTCATGAGCTTTGATATGGGCCGTTTCTCTGCCCCATTAGAGACTGGGGTGCAGAGAGAGGGGGGAAGGTTCCTGTTGCGCAGTTTCTCTCTCGTTCATTCCCTTTACCTGTCCCTTGGGTGCGTGATTGTTTTGCTAGTTTAAGGTGGCTTCCTACCACGCTCTGGGCCTATGGCACGCCTAAACTTCTGCTAGCCCCTTGCTCCTGCAGTATCTGTATGCCATGGTCTCTCCAACGTGCTCCCCGAGTCCCATGTCCTCACATCAGCTGTACCCAAGGCAGAGCCTCCTCCCAGCAGGCCCCAAGCCTTGGTCCCTCACACCGGCTCGCCTGGCCCTCAGCCCAACCCTGCCCTTGTCCCAGGAGCCTGCTGTCAGGATGGAAGGTTGTTGCCAAGGACACGTTGCGTTTCTCTCCTTAGCCACCTCCACCCTCCTGCTGGATAACATGAGTAGAAGGCAGGACGTCCTTACCGGGCCAGGCTGGACGGGGCAGAGGAGGGACCTGTGAAGTGAGAAGGAAGACGTGGGTTAGCAATGTGGTCGGAGTGAGCTGGGGAGTCAGGACTGAGCTAGAGCTGTTGGGAAGCTGCACTGGTGGGGATTTGGCAGTGGACTATAAGAAGCAAAGCATTTCTGATTTGTCTTACAGCTTCTATGGTTTGAGGCTTTCACGAGGTGTTGGCATCAGGCTGTCTCTACAGATGAGTCATGGTGATGTGACATCTCGTCCAGCCTGGGAGGCAGAGCCCAGAATCCCTCCCGGTCCCCTCCTCCCCCTGCCATCACACAGCAGGGGTGGTGGGCTGAGGGCCAATGGCCCCTGGGCTTTTTGGGAGGTCTCGTCCCTCAGTCCATGAACTGATGCTCATCTCCTATGAGCCGAGGTTTCCCCGCTCTCGTGGCCTTGGCGTGGCTGGAAGATGGGGTTTCACTAATGATGGGGAAGCACCGAGGTAGGGAGACGTGAGGGACCGAGAGGGACAATCTGTGAAACAAGGATGCCCACCACAGGAGATTAAACTGTTGTGGGGGATGCAGCAAAGGTAAATCCTGCCCATGGGCTGCAGGGGAAGAGTAGTAATTAGTCTGTTGCAAGAAAAAAAGAATTAAAAATCTGGTTGTGTAGGCAAGGGGTTCTCTGCTAATTGATCATCTGTTAGTTTATTAACCTTTCTCCTGAGGCACAGGGGAACTCCTGCCCACCTTGTCTTTTCAAATGTCCCTTCCCAAAGGAGACCTCCTGTCTGCAGGCTGCGACCAGCCAGCCAGGAGGTCCCTCTTACTTGTTCTTAGATTTCCCATTAGAAATGTCCTTCTTCCAGGGATGAAAATAATAACATTGTTAAAACCTCCCCCACAAAACGAATCCAACCTCTCCTGCCTGACTTTATCTGCCGCATCCCATCACTGGTTACCAGTCTGATGGAGGAAGACTACCGAGGGAAATAGCGATACATACCTTCTCTCGAGAAAACAGTGAAGCCCAGTATCACCAGCAAAATAAGCACTTTAATTCCCAGTGGCACAAAGATCAGGATCAGGAAGAAAGAGCTGTTGGATGCTTTGAATTTATAGAAGTACACGGCCCCCTCTGCCCTTCCATGGCTGTTGACAGCCGTACAGGTGTATTTTCCATCGTGGGTCAGGTACCGGAGCTCCTTGGTGACGCGGTGGTTCGTGCTGGTGATGGAGGTGAGGTTGCTGTAGGGTGGCCCAGTCCAGGTCAGAGTGGGTGCTGGCTCCCCCTCGGCGGTGCAGCGTGCCTGGAAGGTGCGGTCCCCGTTGGAGCTGACGGTGATGTTGATGATCCTGGGGGCAGCTGCAGGAATCGCAACAGGGGAGGGAAAGTGTGTCAGGCTTCAAAGGCAGGTCTAACACAAAACACCCGGAAAGAGTGTCCACCAAGACCCTCAGCGGGTTATGTCTGGGTAACGTTGGGATCAAACCTCCCCTTCCTTGTTTTTCTCAACACTTTCTTTCCCTACCCTGCCTACTTTAGATAGAGGAGCAAAGGGATTCACCCAGCAAAGCCTGGGTGCGAGCATGTTTATTTGCATTTTATCCCTGTAACGCCTAATGGAGTTTTCTGAGCTTCAGTCAACTTCAGCTGCTGTGACCTCCCGTAGTGGCAGGAGGCAGAGGCACTGCGCTGCAGCACGACAATCGCCCGTGAACAGGGGTTGCTTTCTGCAGTTGCACTGTGAATCGCATCCCAGTGCCGCCTGCTGCATAAGCACAGGTGCGGCTGGTGACCCTTTTGCACTGGCTACACCTGCACGTGGTCCAGGACAAGGCAACCACAGCGCTCTCCTGTTCCCTTTTCCCTTGGTCTCTGACCTCCGGAGCACACATGGACGGATCTGTTTGTGCAAGCCCTTTGCTTGGTGCCTGAAGCTTGCCAGATTTGGCAAGTTATTGGCAAGAAACATTTCTACTCTTTGCTATTTTAATGGTTTCTTCCAATCCTGTAGTGACCACCCAACAGCTGGTGTAGGTTCCTGGTTGCTTTGGGGTGGCACACCAACAGCGCTGTGGGGCCACAAATTTTGTGTCCTGTGTTTGTAGCATATGAGATTGTGTGACTGAATGAGCAGTGGTAGAGGTCATTTAGGGGATGCAAAACGTTAAGAGAAACGCTGTTGAACATGTCGTCTTTGGTCTAGTCTGCTAAGGATGTGTAGCTGATATGACCAAGCTTGTCGCACTCATTGGCCCTCTCCTCTTGGACCCCTTGGCCCATTTCATGCGTTTGCTTCCTAAAGGCATTGTGAAAACTGAAGGGAACTAAATAAGTGGAAAAAGCTCACACGGAGGAAAAGCAGGCGTTCAATATTTATCTCATTTTTTGTCAGGCTGGACAGCAAATGCATAGCTTGTAACCACCTACAGCACATCTTCCCCCTTCTCTATGTAATGCAGGAGGGGCCTGAGGCTGAGTGACTGACCTGTAAGAAAGCTAGCTTTGTTAGTTGTCATGTGTCTGTGTGTTTTGGTGTTTAAATTAACCTTTTAGGCATGATTTAACCCCTCCCATTCATACTGTCGGGGCCCACCCCTGAAGTGGTGTGCAGCCTGGCTACCATATCTGCTTACGTTATCATCCCTCTCGTGTTAAAATCCAGGAAGCCTATGAGACGCATATTTTCCTGCCATCCTGCCATGGCCGTGCTGTATGTGTGGGTGTTTAGTTGCTGCTCCCAGTGACTTGACTATGCAGAAGTTCCAAAGAAATAACTGAGGTCATCCTTGAGTGCTGTCTGGATGCCCACAGTGCACAGCAGGCGTAAGGCAGTTTCACTTCACAAGCAAAATCATCCAACATGGGCACCTCTGCACTCGTGGGTAAGGTCTGGGTCTGTTCCTGAGGCCACCCAGGTCTCCTAGGACTCCCTCGATCTGCGAGCACACCTGGGGAGGTGGGATTAGCGCTTTCCTGAACTGGGTCTCCTTGTAATGGAACGCTGGATCTGACCAAAGCACCTCGCAGCCTGGGGGTGCGTTTGGCACAGGCACTGTGGGAGTCCTGGGCATGGAGGGGCACAGCCGGGGCTGTGTGGTCTGGGCTGGAGACTCAGCCCTGCTTGCTCTGCCCCATGTCTCTGCCATGCTGAGCCGCTCTGAAAGAAGGTGTTTTTCAGCCGTATTATTCATCTGATGGAGCAAACGAGTCCTGCTGCAGCGATGGGCTCTTGCATTGGGTTTCTGTACCGTGAGCAGCCTGTGGGCTTCAGTGGGAGCTGATGGGCAGCGTGTGACTTTGAGACTCAGATTTTGACTGCTGTGTGGTTCACCTCTCTGTATTTCTCTCCTTCCCTGTGTCTATTTAGACTATAGGCTCCACAGGAAGCAGCAACGCCCTGCGTATGTCCATCCAACAGCTATGGCAATAGGTCCTGAGCTCATTTGGGGATTCAAATGTCACTTCCATGCAGACGTCCACCCCATGGATGGACTTCTCATCTCACGTGACTGTTGTTTAGTGTTACCCCAAAATCACCTCTTGCCCCTAAGTGATCCCTTGGCAAAGACTGGAGGAGCCTGGGACTCCATGGTCTCCAGAGGGATGGGATTGGATGTGCTTAGCTAAGTGTGACCATGGCAGCTGGAGATGGTGCTTCCAGCCAGATGTGGGTAAAAGCTCAGTTTTTTTTTTTCCCTCAGGATTCAAAACGTTGTTTCAGCCTAAGCTGGAGATAGATAGTAAGAACCTTGAAGAGGACGTGAAGCTCCTCTTTGTGTCCTCTAATCTGGATGCAGCTCATCGAGCCCAAGGAGCTCGAGGGGTTAATAGAGACTACCAGCTCCCGAAGTTTGACATCTGTTAATCAGAACTGTGTTTCAGGCTGTTTGAATGTAACATTTCCTGCTCCAGAGGAAGTTAGACCTATGGCACGTGGGAGCCGGGTCTCTTGGCTTCCCAAGGCCCTGTTACCATCCAGGCCTGCTCGTGCTTACATTCACTAACGCACAGTCAGCAGCCAGGCTCTCCGGTTTAAATCCTGATAACAAGGACATCCTTAACCCCACCCCATGGACTGCTGACCCCAGCCTGGCTCTCTGCTGCATGCACAGATCCTGTGCTGCAGAAACAAAGTGGGAACGTAGAATCACAGAATAGTTTGGGTTGGGAGGCACGTAAAGGTTGTCTAGTCCAACCCCCCTGCAATGAGAAGGGATGCGGAAGACTCAGCTGGTTTTTACCCCAGCAGCCAGAGCCTGGCTATTTCCTTACCCGTTTTGTTCCTATTCCCTTCCCTGTGTTGTGCACGTCACCCCAGACTGCAAGACTGCAGAAGGCAATGATTGTTCCCTGCCCAGATGTTATAAATTATCCCCAGAGCTGGAAAAGCCAGCCCTTTGGAAGGTCATATCAGGTCAACTTTTGTTACCATCTCATCAGCTTCCACAGCTTGTGGCTCTCAATTCCCTTCAGCGTGGTTTTGCCTCCTTTGGCTCTCATGCCCTCTTACCAATCAAATGCAGCTTTATCCCGTTCCTGCTTTCATACTTGTCATGGATATCTCCGGACAACTCCACCCGACAGAAGTATCTCTCGCTGTCGCTCCAGGTCAGGTTGTCAATCCTGATGGAAAGGTCCTTGTGCCGGGGGTTGCCCAGCAGTTTGTATTTGTTTTTGTAGCTGATGGAAGTCTTACAGAGCTCACTGGCACTCTGACTAACGCACTTAAAAACTACCGTGCCGTTGTAAGGTTCCTTGATCCTCCAAATGGCGGTGAGGGTCCGGTCGAATGTTTTGTAAGGGTGTGTGAAAGTACAGGGCAGGATAACCATCTTCCCAAGTTCACCAGTAACGTCAGATGGGACATGAACGGACCAGCCGTTGGACTGCACGCCTAGAAGCAAAAAGAGATGATCAAAGAGATGACTATCAGGAGTGTTTAAGATGGACATTGAGCATCCTTCCTGCACCTGCTGTGTTGTGGCTCAGAAAATGGATGCTCTGTTCCCGTGGTGGGCCCTGTGCTGCTTGGTGTTCTTGCTGAGGACTTGCAGATAATTGTGCAGCCCAATTACGGTGGCTGGATTTGGTACCAGTCTGCAGCAGAACTCAGGGGACTTGACTAGCTCGTGTCGCAAGTGATTTAATTCCTAAGCAGGCCTCTTGTTTGTCAAGTGAGCAATAGCATCTTAAGTTGTTTAACACAGTCTTTTGCAGTTAACAGACATTTATGTGCTTGGAGAAAGAGACGACTTTTTTTCTTTTTTTAAAAAGCTAAAAATAAAAGTTTTGCATGTATTCAGAGATCTGATGGCTTTAGGTGCTGGAATGCAGTAAGTGCAGCAGCTCTACATTTGAGTGTGTGCATGCTCCTACATTATGGTGTGTGTTACACTAATCAGTTGGTGATTGCATTACCCCTGAGGAAAGTAGTAACAGCTGACATTTCTAATGATCAGTGCTGCTATCATCACAAAGTAGCATCTTATTCGTAAGACGTGACAGGATCTGACTAAATTCTTGGAGATACTCATCTTACAAGGGCTGGTGACAACAGGCAAGTTCCCTGTGTCGGCTCCTGGTGTAGGATGCCCTTGGCAGTAAAGAAGGCATCTTGCTGTTAGCGGAGCAGGTTGTCACTGTGTGGACTCTAGCTGCTGGTATCTTCCCAGACAGGCCTTGTCCTGGTGTCAGAGCGAGGGAAACCCTGAGTTTTCCGGCTGAGATGTCACCAACGGTTGGGATTTTGCTCTCTTGGCCAAATTCGATCACAGTAAATCCTAGCTGCAGTCTGAGGAGCTGAACCTTGTTGCCACCAGACCCAGTCTGATCGTTTCTGTCTGCTGATGCAAACAGCCTTCACCTGACTGGACACTCCTCACCTCTGAAGTACATAGGGAAAACTCAATGTCTCATCTGTTTCCCGTGCCCAGGAACCAACAGCATCAACAAACAGCACCTGTAGGCAGTGCTTTCCACGTAGGTATGTGTATCTATGCACTGTCCTGCGAATTGCAACAGCTGTAGCAGCAGATTGTGGCTTCATGAACGTCTGTGGCTATGTTCCTGTCTTACAAAGCTCACTTGATGGCTTCATTAAACCAGGAGCTTGCCCCTCAATAGCTGAGAATAACTGCAAAAAATGTCAAGGCACCCTGTGAGTAATTGCCACTCATCCCTGCTCTAGCTGACTTCGCTGTGGTCTGTGGGCATTCAGCTGTCGAGTTACTCATGTAAACTCTAAGACAAGATTTGTTGCTTGTTTATATATCTGTTCTCCATAGTATTTGACGAATACTTCCGTGGCGGTGCAGCTCGTATTAATCTGCTGTGTGCTGCACAATGGACAAAGGCCGACACAGGGCCGGTTCTCTGCCATTAATTATCTGGAATCAGGGCCAAGCCAGTATTTTGATTACTGAGATCTGGAGTCATGCTGCCTCGTTATTCATTATAACCATACGAGTACCTTTTGCAGCCTAGGTAATCTAATATACAAGGCTACATGGCCACAGGAGCTCCAGGAAGCTCGTGGACTTTGAGCACAAAGACCCAGCAGTGAAAAAATAAAATGCTATTGCTTTGTAGTTTAATTCATGTTATTTTGTTTGTTTTACAGCATGTCACTGTGACCTTGTACTTTTGGAGAACTGCAGATCATGTGCTTTTGAGTACATGATTTGCTTTTCTCTGCCACCTTTTTGGTTTGCACTTTTTTTTCAGTCTTAAGAAGAGAATATTATTTTTAGCACATAAACATCCCCTGGCCTTCCACATGAGAAATAATGTCCAAAAGAAGTGCTTCTAATGTTACCAGCTCCACCGATTTCTATGGAAGCACAGTTCGCCTAGGTTATGAGTGGAGCGAGTTGTCAGCGTCTTGTGTATAATTTAACCTTAACGCTTTGGCATGGTAGGTCTTCCATAGTTTCCTCTTACTAATATCCAGCCTCCATTTATTCCTGGGATTGAAGGTCTCACAAGAAACAGAGAAGGCCAGGTCCGTGTATATGCTAATTGTCAACGGAAAGGTCATGAAGACAGTAACAAGATCAAGAGCTCTGGAGACCATTGCAGACGCTAGCCTTGCTCTAGCAAACACTATTTGATAGTGTATCTAAGCAAGTCCCATTGACTTTAATGGAACTTAAGTGCATACTTGAGGTTAAACACGAGTTTAAGTGCTCAGTGGAACTGGAGCAAATTGTGTCCGTTGTGTAACTCCTGCTGGGAATACAAAACAATGCTCCTGGGTGATGATGGACATGCTACATCCAACTGACAAGGCAGGGGAAAAGTTAGATGAAGAACTGCCTGCAGGAGTTAGAAAAGCAAAAAATGCAAAAACCACCAAACCAAAGACTTCTGACGATTGCAGAGTCAAACCTCTGAGTTTTTTCCAGTATTCCCACATGCACCTGGATTTTCACAATCCTTTTAAGCAATGCAATGAATGGTGCAATTCTTGGAGAGTTTACTGTACCAGGCAATTCCCCTGGGACCTTGACTAGAGTGAGAAGAAAAGCCCTGATCAGACAGGGATTCATAGCAAGCTCAGAACTCACCTTTCCTTGAGATGCGGAGGAGACACAGAAGAAACAAACCGAACTCTCTCATGCTGGTCGACGTTCTCCGCTGAGGTGTGCCAGCAAACCAGAACCGTCTCTACTGCATCTGAGCTACTGGTCTTGCAGTCACAAAAGGTTTTTCCAGGGATGGAAGAAGTTGTGGTTTTCCTGTCCCTGGAGGGAATGAGTTGTCTAGCTGAACCAGCTCTGGATTCAGATATTAATAGTTTTGTGGTCAGTCATGTGAAAAATCCAACAGAGGGAATCAGAGTGTTACTGTTTTCCAGCTAAAGGAAAGGGACTGCAGGCTGGGGCTGCAAACACCCACTCGTTGTGCGTGATGGTGCAACAGGGGATGGCTTTCAAGTGCTATCAACTTACTGATCTGGAGGAAGTCCTTGCAGTCTGCCTAAGGAGGTGGCAAGTGAGAGACCCTTACTCTCCTGGCTTGAGGTAATTCATTCTGCTGAACCCAGAGCCTGCAAGCCAACTGTGTTTTACCCCTTGTGCTCGCGGGTTGGTGTCATCCCTAGGTGTAAAAAACCACCCTGCTCTTTCAAAATCAGCTGAGCACTTGTGCTGATGTTCAGCAGTGGAAGAGTGCTCTGGAGGCCACTGGTACCCTGCTCTGCCCGGACTCCCATGACCCTGATGAGTTTCAGGTCATTCTCCAACTTGTTGTTAACCTGTGTTCGAAATAATATGAGCTTCAGCTTTTGCCCAGAATCCTTGCACAAATGCTCACTCTTTCCTACTGGGTTTAGCTTTAGCAAATTTACTGTGCAGTTTGCTAATCTGCAGAACTTGGGGCTTGTGGAGAGCTGACCATGCTCCCCTCCACGTCATCTCCCATGCAGCGATCCCATGACGTCGTCGAGTTTAACCTTGGGGCATGTATCCCCTGTCAGGGCTAAGCCTGATGTTTGCTGCTTTTGCTTCAGCCCAGAGGAAGGGCTGATGTCTGACGTGGTCTTCCTACCTCAGCAGTGGGGTCCTGCTGCCTCTCTCCTGTTTGGAGATGGGGACAGCAGCACCCACATGATTTCGCTGGTGCTGAGTAACTGCTCAGAGCCAGTGCCTTCCCCTAGCTGTGATGGCAGGGCTCCCTTTTGCTCCTCACCTATACTCCTTAAACTCCCCGCATGTGTTCCCTTAGCTTGCTTGTGTGACAGCTCCCAGAGGAGGGACTTGGAGATTTGGTGGCTTTAAGCATGTTCGCTGTTTTCTGAACCCTTTTTATGTTCTGGTCAAAGTTGGAGTGTGTGAAGGGAAGGATTTCTGCTTCCCCAGACTTTTTGGAGAAGGCTCTCAGAGTACCTAGCTATTATTTATGGTGGCTTGGACCTGTTGCTCCTCAGCAGAGAGTGGTATTATTTCAACTAATGACTTAGAGCCCTGCTTGTCCCTCTGCATGTCCTCCCGGAGCAGGAGGGTTGGGACCCAGTGTTCTAACTCCTTTGCAAACTGTCCTTAATAGCTGTCAAAAGTGATACATGCCATTGTCGGTAGAGAAACCTGAGGGTATGGGTGGTGGAAACAGCGAATAAGAAACCTGTATCCTTATCCCACCCGTGTTATGTGTCTTTTCTGCATGCCTTCCCCATTTTCCTCCATATACGGTTTGATTTTATCTGTTTGTGATGTAAACTTTCTGGTGTTGTGACTGTCTCTAACGATTTCACCCTTCTTGGCTCAGCAGGTCTCAGTAGACTGAAGTAAAAAATTAAAATGAAATCCATGCCTAAAACGTGTTGTTACAGTGAAGCATAGATGATCAGCGTAAAGAGTAGCTGCAGTTAACAGTTGGTGTGAACCTCTCTAACGTTTTACTCCAGCATCTCCCGGACAAATACCTGGTAAATCAATGCAGAAGTATGAATCCTTCAGGTTTTATCTCTAAACTGATTTTATTTTAGGACCATGAGATAGCTATTTGCAAAGAAGTGTTTTAACATTTGAAAATGCGGAGTTGAAAATGTATAGCTGACAACGTTTGCGAACTATTTGAATCAGCCAAAAACCTTTGTAAATGCAAACTTCCATGGCTATGTGATCCACAGTCTCTGTTATCTGTGATCTTTTTTTCCAGTTCTGTGCTTAAATAGTATCTAGGATTTTTGCAAGGAGAGCTGCTTCTGGTCCAACACCAAATCCAGGATGGCTTCCATATTCATCAACTTCTGTTTTGCTTCCTGGTAAATCTTGTTTAAGGGCTGTAGGTAATGACCACAATCGTTATGCTACTTTGTTAATATCTTCCCTCAGTGCTCTTACAGAAGCAACAGTCACAGATTTGGTCCCGGAAACACTCCAGTTTCTTGTGCTATGAAAATACATGGAAACTGGGGAAAGAGAGGGAAAGGGAAACTGGTGGATTTTCCCACTCAGAAAATGGATGAACCCATTTAAATAAAAAGAACCCTTAAAGAAAAACTAGAGGAACCTCCAAATACAAGTAAGTAGCAATCAAATGTAGGTCAGTTGCAAATTTTCAGCCAAGGATGGGGAGGCATTTGCCCATCCCGTGAACGGTGTGTCCAGTTCAGGGTGTGTTCTTCGGCAGCTGAAGGGGAGTATCTATCTCATGCCCCCATCACCTTCATGGCTGCGTCTGGTCCTGTGAATAGCAGTCCTGGGGTTTTGAGGGCCAACATCGGCCTTTGCTACCCGGGCTTTGCCTCTTCTCTCTTCCCTGAATCTAGGTGATGGCCTCATGAGGCACTGCAAAAGGTGAGAGGTGTGTGGTGCCTGGGTGTTTCTTTGACTACAGTACCTGTGTTACTGCCACTGTAAGGAATTATATGCCGTACCATACAGTTTGCAGTTTAAAAATGCGGTCTGATGGAGAAAGCGCAGAAGGAGCGAACAATGTTGAAATAACCTGACTAAGGTGGTCAGTGGCTGTATCTTGCTAATGCAAATGCTTTATGGACCTGCAGCATTCCCCAGCTCCTTTTAACCTTTCTTAGTCATCTGACTTCTTGTAGAGGTTAGCCTCTTGCAGAACGTTCGCCCCTCCTGCCTCCTAGAGAAACTCCTGCAGAGTTTTGTGATGGATGCTTGACAAAATTTGCAGGGAGACCTAGAAGGATGCCAGGTTGCTTTCTTAGCAGATGTGCCCCCTGTTCAGCAATTGCCCTTGCACCACATGCACTGACAGATAGCAACTTGTTGTGTGAGCCCTTTGGACTTGTCAGAAGCTGCTCCGTGCCACCTTGCGTGCTTCTCCACTGCCGCCGTGTTAAACTGCTGTGATCTGAGCATCTGCCTGGTCGCACACCCTGGGGAGTGGTGCACCCAGGTTGTGCACGTAGGTGGGGATGAAAACAGCAGAGCTCATGCGTCCTGGTTCCATGTTTGTCACTGAGGACCTAAGTAATGAGCTTTTTTCTCTGTGTGCGTACCTGTGCTGATAACGCACCTGCGTATTCAAGGACCAGAGTGGAGCTGGTTGGTTCCCTTTCCTCCCTTTGGGTCTTCATTCCAAATCCAAGGTTTTCTAGTTCAATCTCTTCAGCGTCATGTGTAAAACCTGGCCCTAGTCCTTCGAGTGTGCCAATCTGCACGTGTTTGATGCAAAGGCCTTATGTTTTGTCAAATCTGGCACAATTCCCTGAGGGAGTTGAGTCTGTGAAGTAGCTGGGAAGTGAAGCCAGGAGGCCAGAGGAATTTTCCCTCCGCCTGGTCTCTGCCAGCTGAGCAGGAGAAAGCGGAGCAGTGCTGAGCTTCCTGGGGAGACACTGTGGGCTGCCAATCTCCCCTGTGCATCCACATGATCGAGCTGCAGGGAAAAAAATGACAACAGGTGTACCTACAGTGCAAGGGAAGTAGAGGGGATGGGAGGGATGAAGGATGTCTGAATCAGACACCATTCCTGTGGGTGATGCTGATCCTGCTTCCTGGCACTGAGTGCTGCTGCAGAACACAGTCACCACTACATCAAAGTTGTGCTGATCCAGTTTGAACATCTACAGGTTTGGTCACTTGTCTGTGGTGTTTGCTTAGCCCTTTACAAATGCTCCTGACCTGAGAAACTCTCCTGCTTGCCATATCATCGCTGCAAGGTCTTGGGCTGTTCCATCACCAAAGTTGCAGTGGTGAATCGATGGAGCATCAACAGGGGTGCTGGTGAGCCTTTGCCATGTGTGGTGAACACCAGCTAAAGAAAATTAAATGCATATTTTGGTACTTTTCTCCTAGCGGGCAATTACTGTATGAAAAACTTAGCTTGCCTCTGATTATGGCAGAGCATCATGGATAGAAGAAGAAAAAGGAAGCAACTCTCTAGTAACTTGTTGTCTGTTGGCTTCTGCAGTCGCATCCATGTATTGAGATGAAGACTATGTCTGATCTCCCAGACCTGTGTGTTTCTGTCCCTACTGCTGCCTGCATGAAGACTCGGCTATGACCAGGGAGAACTGGGTTTGGAACACCTGCGGACAGCCAGGGCCATGATATGCTCAACTTTGCCCATACCAACGTAGGTCATAGCCATTGAGAGAATGAGCCTGGAGCTATGATGATGCTAGTGTCTGCCTTTTCCAGGCAGCTCTAGAGCTTGAGATAGGGCAACTGTTTATTATAGGCTTGTAGAGTTTACAGTGGGATTGTCTGATCTCAGCACTGGGTTTGGTCCCAAGCTCAACTAACAGCGTAGATACACCCGATTTCATCACTGCTTTGCCCTGAAATGCCCGATATGGCCATTCAGAATGTCAACCCTGAGACCTTTGACTCGCGAGGGATATATATGTACTTGCTTAATGATAGCAATGAAAAGTTTTAGGACTGAACCCAACTCTCCTTGGACTGATGCAAGCTTACCCCAACCACTGACTGTCCTCCACTACCCTGGTCATCTTGTCATCCAAGTAAGTACTAAATGCCTGCTCGCTGTGTGGCACTGGGATTACCCTGAGCAAGAGGCTGAGCCATCTGGTAAACCAGAGACACTAAACCTGTCCTTTAGCCTAATCCGAATGGCATGTCTGATTAAAGGTGCTGGAAATGCCACCAGAAAAGTAGTCCCTGCCCACCCTTCCTACTGAAAGTGAGCCTGCGAAGATTTATGTGCTCTGTCTCTCTTCACCAAATGAGCACCGCTGATGATTTAAGAGATTTATGCTCCTTTAGCTGTAGATTTCATAGCCCTTCTCTAGGATGAGAGATCCACTCCCTTGCGCTGCAGCTTGGGAAGGAGTGTGGCTTGGTTATACCTATCAGTCCACATGATATCTGAAGCGGGTCCTGACCTTTCTCTTGACACAACACTCTTGGCCAGCGAAGCCATGGGGTCAATGCATGGTGTGAGCTCTGGCCACCATCTCCTCTGTGCTGCCTCACTTTGCAGACTCAAAGCAGATTCAAAAGCACTTAGACTTAGCTCTGCAGCAATAAATGGAAACACACTTCTCTAGGATGTGCCTCTGGACAACACCTCTCTACCTCTTGTTTTACTCACACTCTGCCTTGCCTGAGATCCTGCATCCAGCTTCTCTAGATTGAAGTTTAATGTGGCATCATTGCTGGGAAACCATTCTGTTGTCCTTTGTCTTTGCTGATGTCCAACACTCTATAGTGTTTCATTGATCCAAATGCAAGATGTAATATTGTTATTGCTGATTCGTTTTTATTTTGTTTTGTTTTTGTTTTTTTAACTTTGGTGCCCCAAACTGTCATGCATGTGTATTGTGATTAACGCCTAAACTATCCAGCCATTTCTCCTTGCTCACTGGCAAACTTCAGCTGAATTTCTCCTCTTGGCATTATCTGCCACTGTACAGCTCCAGAAGTGCTTTGGCTCATCAGCTCACCCACCTGTAAAGTGTCAGCCGCAGGTTTTCCATCCTGCATTGGTATCTCGCCATCATGCTTGCCCTTAAATATAGCCTAACATCTTTGAAAGCAATGGCTTTCAAGAATGGGTTCATTGGCCGGAGGAGACCACCATACCATCTAATCTGACCTGGTATATAACCTATAGTAAAACATAGATTTTTTTTTTTTTTCATCTTTTGCTCCTTAACTGAGTTCTTAAACTTGGATTTGACATAGGTACTGAGTTCTCATGTCTGGTAGGAAGCAGTGAGGGATGGCATGGCTCCCAAAGTCCCTGCCCAGCCACACTGGGCAAATGTGGGAGGAAGACTGAGTTGCAGACATGAAGCCAAGCTGTTGAGGTAATAAATGAGGCAAGGCTGAGTGATCGCTCTTTCCAATGAACTGTGTCTGGAGGCAATATTTTTTGACAGCCTTGATTTGATTGTCCCGGGACTGTCTAGGTTGCAGTTAAATCTGCAGCTGAGCCACAGGCAGAGGCAAGTGTGTTTTAAGGGTATTGCAGACACTTTTGCCTTTAAGGGGACCACTGCAAATGATTTTTATAGGTAGCTCATAACCTGTGTGAAGGGAAAGGCAGTGCAGGTACGATTGAAAGTGGAGACCTTCAGTTGAATTCTTGGCAGAGCCTGTCAGTGCAAGATCAGCTCCTTTCTGGCTGGGGCAGGAATTAGGTGAGATGAAGGCAGCAACTTCCCTTGCCCTGATGGACTGACCTGCCCCTGGAAGAGCCAGGAGAAGGAATCATTTTTGCTGTCTGTGGCAGAGGTTCCCCAGAAGGCAGGTTGAAGATGGGATTGTGTTGCTGTTTTATCTTATTTGGGGTTGTTCTTCTAGAGTTCAGTTTGCTCAATGGGTGTGCTGTTTTGATCGATGCAGGCAACAGGGCTAAATAGGACGTACTGATAAAGTATTACTGCCTCTGTGTTTACTCTTTACCTTCACATCAGCAAACATTTCTGGTAGTAAACAGAACATTTAGTGGCAATAAATGGGAAGCCGTTTTCAGCACTTCGCCAGTGTGCTGTGTCCTGCCTTCAAACCACAACACTTGCACGTGTCTGTGTGGTAGGTGCCCAAAGCTGGCAGTTTCTCTTTCTGTGCTGTTGGTACTGGGATCTGCTGGGTTGAAAGGTCCCAGCGATGGAGGTGCCAGGAAGAGACATGTGAGTTGTAGATTATAAAGGCATTTGCTTTTCCTTCCTCTGGTCTCTGATAAGATGGAAGTGTTTCCAAAAAGCCACTGCTAACACTTTCAGGCCAATGTAACCTTTACTTAATTGCACTCTTGCCATAACCTCGTATGCCCCTTTAGATACCAAGTGAGATAAGGCCCCTGCCTAGGGGAGCTCACAGTCATTAACAGTGACGGATTATGACATTGACTCCTGGGATTAAGATCAGAGGCTGATAATGTGGAGGAGAAGTGTTATGGGGAGTGCATTGTTCTTATCAGTTCTCACCACACACGGGTCGAAACAAACAATAGATCAATTTACATCACTGAATACACGCAGCTCACAACCATGTATGCAAGTGGCTGTTGACTCACCGGCAGGACCTTGCGGAAAGCTCGGTGTTCCTGTCCAGAAAAGATTAGAAAGAGAAATTGCACCAGAGGGAGGGAAGCTGCTTGACACAGAGGTGGCAAAATGAGGGAAGCCGAGGAAGTACAGTGGGAAAGCAGGGTGAAGCAGAGATGCAGTTTGGGGTTGGGCAAAGATGACGCTACAGTGTCAGAGAACAGCAGAGCCTGGGAGATGAGGAGGATGATGACATTTCCATACAGTCATTTCTCTCCTCCCTAGTCTTGAACCCCCTTTATGGATTGTGACTTTTGATCATGGTCCCTTTTGCAAAGAGATTGCCTTAAAGCATGTTAGGATGGAGCCAGGGCATCAGCAAGATGACATTTGGTCATGCTGCAGGGTAAAAAAAGTACTGGTAATCTAAAGCTGGAAATCAGGTAAAGCAGGTGGGGAGGGGAACATGCTGGTAAGGAGTGGACATGATGAATGGAATGAGCAGTTAATGGCACTTCCTGGCAGGCAGGGCAAGCGGGTTTCTCACAAATTCCTGCTTCTCACGTGATGTCCTCAGAGACCTTAGTTAAATTAACTAGAGAGGGTCTGCAGTACCTGAAGGCAAACTCGTTCTGGGGTTTCTGCGATCCCTTAGGTTGGGTGTAAGCTTATCTTGGTGTGCTTGAAAATCACCGTGCCTTGTTGCAGCATGTCCTTAATATTTAAAGAGTTAAAAATACGTGTCCTTAGATTATCCATCTTGTGGTTTCCAGAACTAAGAGGGGAAAAGGAGGTTTCTTTTTCTGTTAGGGAGCTGGGTGACTGAGGCCATACACAAGTTGGCTTTCAAGGAGTAGACTGCGGGTGACTTTGTCATAGAATCACAGGATGGTTTGGGTTGGAAGGGACCTTTAAAGGCCATCCAGTCCAACCCCCCTGCTGTCAGCAGGGACATCTTCCACCAGACCAGGTTGCTTAGAGCCCAGTCCAACTTGGCCTTGGATGTTTCCAGGGATGGGGCATCGACCGCCTCTCTGGGCAACCTGTTCCGGTGTTGTCATACAAACAGGTTTTGATCTAGCCCACGCTGATGGACCAGAGCTGAGTTCTGGTAGACAAAAGGCATTACTTGGTTACAAATAATCATACTGTGGAAAGATTAGCCTATGATTTAGCCAGCGAAAGAACAGACCTGTGCATGCTCTGAGGTGTAATCTCTCATTTGCCTGTCAGGCTTGGTTATTTTGAATAATCAGGCCTTTAGCCCTTCTTATCTGAGTGTATAAATGATTTTCGGTTATCCTTTGAACGCTTTTGGATGGGTTCCCAGAAGAACTTAAATCCTGGATGGCTTCGTGACATTTTTGGAAAGAAGCTGTCTTCTCCACCACCAATATGTTCTTACCTCTCCCATGATCAGGAGAAATGTGGCTGTGTGTGTTTGAGGAGCANAGTGTATAAATGATTTTCGGTTATCCTTTGAACGCTTTTGGATGGGTTCCCAGAAGAACTTAAATCCTGGATGGCTTCGTGACATTTTTGGAAAGAAGCTGTCTTCTCCACCACCAATATGTTCTTACCTCTCCCATGATCAGGAGAAATGTGGCTATGTGTGTTTGAGGAGCACATGAAGAATCCCGCATCTGAAGTCAGAGCTGTTTGGGTGCATTTCTTTTGTTGCTTGCTCATGGCTTCATCTAAAAGCACAGGTTTCTGCAAGTCTTACAAATACCCATCATTCTGTGAAAGGACAATGGAACAAATGAACGTGCAAAATTCACCGGCGTGATTATCAGTCACATCGCAAATAAGGTCTCCGTTACCTCCTTTGCTTTATTACGTAAATCTACAACATAGAGGTTATCGGCCTCCTCTGGGAGAAGGATTGTTGTAAGGACAATGTGCCTTTCCTGCATGGCGTTCTTGCTGACATTCCTCCTCTTCAGCCGTGCTGTCACAGGCTTCAGAAGTCCTTGGCCTGCCTTGTGCTCTAGCTTTAAGGGTGGCACTGGTTTTGCCTGGCTGATCTACGCAACTCTTGTGAATTCCTGCTTGTTTGCAGAATTACCACCATGGGAGGCATTGAAATGCTTACAGCTGTGATTTTCAGCTGTACTGGAAAGGAGCTGATGGGTGGCTTGACTGGTGATAAGGACCGTTCCACAGGGTCCTTGCAGAATTTGGGATGGAGGTATGAAATCCGCATCCCTCTTGTGTAATTCCTTCTTTGGCACCTGCTGCTACTGAGCCTTGCTTGTGCTGCAGATGACAGAAAACTTCAGCTTCCAGGAGGTATCAGTCAGGGGAAAGGTTTTCTTCTGGAATTTTCATTGCAGGCAAAAATATAAAATCTATTGTACTTAAAAAAAAAAAAAAGCTTTTGATAGTCAGTGGAGAAAGTCTGGATGTCTCAATACAACTGAGTCCTTTTCTCAAGCACATTTCGTGCAACATTTCTGTGACACACCTCCACTTCTTTTCAGCACATCTGCAAACACCTCAGGGATAAGGATAGATCTCCTGCTCTGTTCCTGCTATTCTGCTCTTAATCGCCAGCATGTCTTTCAGTTCACAACGTCTATCATTTAATATGTTAGTGGGCATTTGCTCTTTTGAAACTAATCTAGTTCTTCTCTCTGCTTTGTATCAGCTTTCAGCTTTAGCTTAGTAAAATAAAAATTCATAGCGTGGCAAATTCTCCCCAAAGCTCTATCGCTCATGTTGTGGCTAAAGGTAATCTCATGCTCCCTTACGCAAAATCCCTGCTGTGGTTTGGGTGGGCTGGTCTGTCTGCTGCACTGCTGCGTGGATCCTCTCTTTCCTCAATCCGTATTTTTGTCTTTTCCAGTTAAACTAGTTCAATCAAACAGTGTCTTCTGTATCATGTGGATGAAGGGTGATGAAATGTGTAATCTGCCTGCATGAAATCTTATCTGAATGCCTCTGTAACAGCTTTGTTGCTGTCCTAGCTCTCTGGGAGCACTGCTCTTGTACCTGAGAGCAAGCCTCTGGTGCCATGGACTCTCTTGCCAGGTCACATATCTTCCATGGTTCTCCACCAGATAGAGCTGAAACCCTGTGCCTTTAGATGTTTCAGCAGAGACATGAATGATACGTACTTTCCAATGAGCTGCAGAGGGTGGCAAGGGTTGAGTGAACTCCAGCGAGGGTCCTGCTCACGGACGCCTATGGATGGACATTGCTGTGGGTGCAGGGTAAGCTACACCCCAGAGCAAGGTCTGGTAGCACCTGGAGGGACTTGTGGCTAAGGATATGCAAAGATTAGTGGTTGGTGGTGCTGCAGAAGGTAGAACACTTCCCCAGAAGGGTTGGTGGACACCATCCATCACCAACAACACACCGTGAGCAAACCAGGAATGGGGAAATGGAAAAGAAAGCGAGGAGTCGAAGAGCCATTCATGGTAGGATGACAAAAGTGGGGAGGAGTTTCTTGGGGCAAAGGACAGATGTTCAATATCCCCTTAGGGAATTTTTTTTGAACTTGCGATTCTTCCAAATCATTTCTGTGTTCCTTGACTCTTGGATAAATCTTGGGTTTATTACATGTATCAAGCTTCCTAGCTGCTCACAGTGCCTGGTAGAAAAGTTACACACAGAGATGCATCTTGGTGCTAATCCACCACTGCACGGCACTTGCTGCTAGTGGGATTTCTCACTCCAGGGAGGGAGAGTTTGTATTTTGAAGATATTCTGTGTATAGGTAGGACTGAGTCACCTACACAGTTTAGATAAGGGTAAGTTGAAGATAAGCAATCTGTTGGATTATGACAAAGTGAATCAGAGAGATGTGTCGACGGGGTTATCATTCTGGATCTTCCTATTTGGGTGAAAACTGCTGCTTTGTATGCAGGGACTACATGAATATAGGGAAGGGTCGTATCTTCCTCTGGTTGAGAGTAAAGCCAGGACACTTCAGGCGCAGGAGGTGACTGAGGATCCTGCATTTGCTGTCAGGTGCTGGGCATTTGCTGTCAGGTGCTGGGCACTTGCTGTAGGTGTTCTCTGTCATGTGAGCAGAGGACAACAACAGAGAGAAAAGGAAAGATGGGAATGAGCTGGGAAAATATATAGCAATTCCAGATACAGGAAGTTTTCTTATTTTCTTGTGTATCAGATGAGAGAATGTTGATGTAATGTAACACAAGCTACTACTTATGTGGCCTGTTTGTTATCACTAACAGAACCCAGTCTAACTTTTCTACGCACACAGAAGGTGTTCGGCATCAGGATGGCGAATGAGATGAGTGACTGGTTCGCTAGGGCTGGCACGTGAGGTGGCAGCATTTCCGTACACCAGTGGCAAAGAGGCCTTAGACAGATGCACCCTGACTGCTTGCTGAGAGTCCCATTTGTGTTTTAGCACCTGAACACAAAAGAGTCAATGTTGTATTTTCCTCTGCTGTGAGAAGTTAAACCCAGCATTGTCATATTTAGAGTGTGTAATTCCATTCTGTTTTTTCGAAGCATAATAAAGATCTGCTCCTTTACACACCCAGTTTTATGCAAAGAACAGGCATTTCCCATCTATAAATGTTGTTCTTGCTTTCTCCAACGTAGCATGACTTTCCACCTCCCTCCTTGTCCTTCCTTGTTTGAGAATCCAGGGTTCAGAATCGCTACCAGAAACAAAACTTGATTGATTCTGCTCTCCTCCATAGGATCTAACTCCCTAGATTGTGGTGCTATTTATCACGTGAGGGCTCAGTTCCCAGAAGGGTGGAAATGCTGGGATCCTCACTCATCCACCTCTAAGTGCTTTGCTCACGGTTCACTAGCATGACCAGGGACCCAAGGGAGCTGCCTGGAGTGCATGCCCTGCCATGATGGGCAGGGAACTGCCTGGACCACCCAGTAGGAAGGCTTTGGGGAATATGTGGTATAAAATTCACGTAAGCCTCTCAGAGCCTTTGCTCATTCCTTGATCTACCATGTAGAATTAGGCCACTAAGCTGTTTCGTGCTTTCTCACAATCTTTCAGAACTCCTGACGCAGTAGGGTAGAGATTCCAGTCTCTGTTCAAAAGAATACATAATGTGAGATAAGCATACAGCAAGGTAGATAAGGGTAGTAGATGTCTATGTGGTATCGTGCTGAATACAGTTCAGGACAGAGAAAGGAACACCACTTCTTCCTCCTCTTGTGGGTGTGGGTCTGTGAGCATGCTCTGAGATGCTCAGGCTTCCTGCTGGGTTAGACTCTTCAGGCAAGTTAAGTGGAAGCAGCGCTTCATTCAAGAGAGTTATTGGCCAGGCATGAGGGGCTCAGGATGCGGGTGGTTCTGGACATGTTCAAGAGCAAGGAGCTGTACATGTTGGGTGGTATCAACTCCCAAGATGATCAACTTACTTGATGTCTATGCACGAGTACCTATCCATGCTTTTGTTAGGATCAGTGTAGTTCTGGTCAGTACTGTCCATGGGGTCTAGGGGTGATTCAGCACACCCTAGAACTGACCCCCAGATTTGGCCAGCGGACTTGCTGTCTGGACTCCATGGATTGCATTGATTTGATCTCCATTGACTAGAGCAGGGCGTTGACAGTTAATGCGTATGTATATGCCAACACATAGACACCTAAATTTGTTTTTCTCAATACATGATCTTCTGGGTACTTTGTGTGTAAAGCACAGTTAGGCAGGGGTTTTGAGGATCTAATCTTGAGTTTAGGCTTAAGCTGGCTGTTAGCCAATACAGAGTCATGCGGAATCTCTTGGGAGCTATTTCATTGTGGGCCTAGACCATTTGTTGATCTACACTTACAGCCCAGATTTGTCCCACCTGACTTGGTTGTCATGAAAGTAGGTGCCTAGTTGCCCTCAGCCCCTTCTGTGGTCGAGAAAGAAGCTATTTTTTTCAGGAAGGATTGTGTTATTTTCTGTGCTTCTGTGCTTCTCTCTCTGCCTTGAATCTCTCTCTGCCTTGAATCTCTCTCTGCCTTGAATCTCTCTCTGCCTCGAATCTCTCTCTGTCTCTCTCTACAAGAATTGTATGAAGTGTTTGTGGCTACCAGAGTCCAAAGTTTGGCATTTCGCTGAGAGACTCTGAAGTCAAATGGGACATATCTGGGCCTTACTGGGGCAGCGTTTGGTGAGTGCCAGACAGTGTTATCACAGAGAGCGCAGCAGGATTGAAGCGTCGCCTAAGCACATAGAAATCTGAAGGGTAAAGACAGGCAAGGCAAATTGAAAAAAGAGGTTGATATCTTCCTCTTAGAGATTAGAAAGAAAAACACAGGGTTTTCCCAGTAAGTGTGTAGTCAGAGGCACATACGTTCGATTTTTATGCAGATGCAGGGTGTTCATTGCAAAGACATGCTGATTTTTTTTCGGTGTAAGCCTTAGAGCTTTATGCACAGATCCTTAATGGTAGTTGGACTGTTAAATTTGTAGCTCACTAGTGTTCTGAACCATTTTTTTCTGAAATCTAAAGATATATCTGCTCTTCCCTGTTCTTTTTTCTAGAGGTTTGTAATTGCCTTGCCCTGCACATTTGATTGGCATGTATAGGGCTTTTCACAGACACAGCGACCTCCGCAATACACGTGCAGAATGTAATCTGCCAGTGGGACAGAACATCCCATGCAGTGCGTGAGAGTGAATTCTAGCACAACGTGCAGTGGCAGTGCAGAAAGGGACCAGGGAAGTTACTTCTACTCACATCAGTTTCTAACTTCCCTCTCTGTTTCTTGGAAGCTGTATTCAAGCTTTGTTATCTCTTTAGATAACCTACTCTTTCTGTATCTCATAAGCAGTACAGAAAGGGAAGGTAGCATGAGATTATTAGAATGGCCACTTTACCTTTGAACTTTCTTCTCTGTTACAGACGCGACCCTCAATTCCCTTCATTTAATTTGTTTTAAAATAATTTAAGAAAATCTATTGTTAGGAGACCATCAGAAGATCTTTCTATAAAGTTGAAAACCACTCTTCTAGGTTGTCTTACACTTTGGTATGTCTATGTGCTACAAAAGCAGTCAGTGCAGTATAATGCTGTGAACAGTGCCTTCACCTGCGGCAAATCCTTTGTGCAGCAATGGAGTCCAGAGTGGCTGATTTTATTGTAGATTGTCACATCCTCCCCCATGAAAACTATATCCTACAATATGTTTTATAGCTGTTTTATGGCTGAGGGACCGGGACTGTTTGCAGGAAAATTCCTCTTGAAAAAATTCTTTCTTTTCCTTCCTAACACACCATGCCAGCTACATGCTTCTCCTAGTAATATTTCTTTAATTGTACTAATTAGCAAATCTGATCCTTAACCTCCCACTGATCTCAGCCTTATCTGCTGAACTGATGACCGATCGAAGAATGTTTAATCTAAAGTGAGGGGATTTGTACTTTGTCAGTTTTCTGAGCCCATGGTTCCCATCCATTTTCTAATCTATATATATTCATGGGAGGTGAAAGAAAGGAAAACACAGATTTTCCTAGAAAGTGTTTGCATTTGAACACCCAATTTTGCAACCCTGTGCACTCGTGGTTTTATTTTACTTAAAAAAATAACCTCATTGACCTCACTGGGCCCAAAAGTGGAAGCAATTGCTCCAATGTTGTAAGTGCAACTGAGCCACATTTTCCCACACAGGTACTTCTGTTTGATCCCAGGATTGATTTTGCTGATCTCTTCTAAGTGTTCGAATTTGTTGTGAGAAACCCTTCTCATGGCGGTTGAATATGCTCCACGCTTGGGGCAGATTTTGAGCTGCATCGCTCCCTACGGCAGTTTGAAATACTGGTGTCGTGGGCAGGATTTCATCCGGTCTCAGACTGGATCTCGTTGCCCCAGTCTCTGAGGTTCTTTCTGTAGCACATGAAGCAACATGAGCTCCTCTTCCGCGTTTGCCCTTTCAGCCTCCCTTTTGCTGGTTCTCGGTGGCATCCTTCTTCAGCGATACCCTTGGGTGGTGCCCAGAACCACCAGGTTGCAGAGTTACTCGTGTTCCCTGTCCCTCTTTATTTCTGTTCATCTGTCTACCCCCAGGTGAGTACTTCTGTGTCAGGCAAAGCACAGGGCTTCACCGCCGCTGTCTCCTGCAGTCTGCCCCTCCTGTGTGCCAAGGACATCTTCGGCCTCGATGATCGAGGCAGGGCGGGCAGCAGCCCCACAGCGCAGGAGCTAAACCCCAGCCCGTGCAGGGCCACGAGGCTGCGCTTGCAAACAGGCACGAAAGGGCTCTCGCTGATGAAAAGTGGGGGACCACTATGCAGGAAAGTCGTTTTACTTTGCATTGAAATGCGATAGCAAGTCAGGAGGGCTCAGCCTCAAGGTGGGTATTTTAACCTTCAGAGCCCCTTTGCAAGTGAAATGTCTTTAAATATCAGCTGGTGTAGGAAGTGGTCAGGAGCCAAGAGAGGTCCAAGCTGCCTAGGTGCTGTCTGGGGGATGCTGGGTGACAAAGGCTGGGACTGTGCCACAGCGTGTACGCTCAGTCGAGCAGGGTGGGTGTCTGTGTGCCAGCCCCTGATCGTTTTAATTTACCAGTGTGGAGGTAGCCTTTGGGGACTTAAGCCCAAGTATTATGGCATGGTTCTATGAAATATTAAGGCTTCCAACTCCTGCTTAAACATTTTCCATTTCTATGCATGGTGAACTGATTACCTTGGTCTGTCTGTGCCTTTGAGAATAATCAGAGTGAGGGTTTGAAGTAATTGGGGTGTTTTTGCTTTGAGAGTTATACTGTTTCCGCATCTCATTCAAAAACTTGAGTAAGCTGAACTGCTGGTAACAAAAAAGCTTTACCACCTGAAAGCAGGTTTCCATGGCAAATCAAAGAGAGAGTGTCAGAAAGGTGTTCATTTTTGTCTAACAATTCACTTGACGTAGTGGTCTTTGCAATGCTTAGACTCTGAGGGAGGGGGAAATAGTCAAGCAGTTCTTCTGAATGCACAGCCCTGTTTCCTTGTGGCTGGCGTCTTTGTTAGCGGGTGAGTTACACCTAGCTATGGCCAAATTCTATGTCTGTTCTATCCTCCATACTAAACGTCAAGATTAGAAAGATTAGATAATTATCAACACGAGCATTCTTTATACTTCTTGTATTTCATGTACAACATGGTAAAACCAAACAAACCCCTCAACATTCCTGGAGAATAAGGTAAAGGAGATTGTATTGTTGCATGTCTCCACATTTGAGCATCTAAAATGGTGCTGTGCTGCACTTACACCTCCTGCTTTTGGTCCTGCTTCTGCAACCGACTCTTGGGTCTGGTCTTCAGGGACCTGGGCTGAACTTTTCCTCCTCTTGGTTCAACATCACCAAGGATGTAGCATCTTCACTGCACGGCTGAATATTGGCCTCTTCTGCACTGGCCCAGATACCAGCCTGCTGGGGGAAGGGGAAATGATGGCTGAAGCCCACGTCTTGGTACCACTGCTGGTGTGGCCATCATGCCCTAGACTCCATGAAAAAGCAGCATTGCTTTGAGAAGGGAGAGGAGTGGGCTCTGCTGACAAAAATCTGCTGGTCCTGGCTCAGCTGCCCACGATTTCTTGTCTTCTTAAGTTGTCATTCATGCTTTCCCTCCCCTTACCCCCAATACCAAACCCCATGCATGACTGTGAGGTGTGTGGCCACGGTCAGGGCTGGTGGGTAGCTGAACCACAGCAGAGAGTACTGGGGGGCAGGAGATGTGCCAGAGTCATATGGTGGAGGCTGGGGCAGCTGCTTCGCATGGAACTGGGAGTCTTGGAGAGAATTAGACACATCAGACAGAAGCAATGAGAGTGGCTTAGGAAATGGCAGTGAGAGAGTTTATTTGAGTTAGACTTTCGGATGAAATCTGTTTTCCAAGCAGACATTGTTTTTTTCAAGTGATTTGTGGTTATAAGCTTTTTTTGCTTTAAATTTTTTTTTTTTATGTTTTAGAAATGTTAAACGCAGTGATGTCTCTTTTGCTAGGGTTATGCTGGCACTGGGAGGGAAGTACTCCAGGAAAGAGCCCCAAACCTCCTGCATAAATGTTTGTTAGGAGTCTGATATCACCTGTGTGCCGAAAACAAGAATGCAAAGAGTGCTTGAAAAAAACTTGTGACTTGAATAACATTTACTTGATGTAAAAGGAAAAAAAAAAGAAGAAAAAAGGACAGTTTCAATAATAAGATAAATTAGTCCGGTTAGCAAAGACTGCGTTATGAATGATAATGACAAAAAGCATGATACGCATATTCTGACGGATATACATGCCAAATTACCAAATAACTGTTATTTTCCATGGGATGATGGGAAGAACAAATTTTCTGGATGGCGTAAAATGAAGAATTAATTCTGAATGACATGCAAAGTCTTTTTAAATGGCTGAGACATGGCCTTCATCTTTTGTTGTTTTTCTGTTCTGTGCGTATGGTTTCTTTCCAGTACTGCCAAAATGTCCCTGTTGCTCAGCAACAGCAAGCTGAAGTAACACCAGTTGGACGAAATCTGCTGATTTACACTGGTCGTAAAGTGTGTACTCTTACTTGAGTGCAGATTCTGACAAGAGAGAGTACGACCTGGGCAGAATATGACCTGATCTAGCCCCAGTCTGGGGGGCCCGCCCAGCATCTCCCCTAGGAGCGCATCCTCCTCTGCTCTTGAGGAGGTCTCCAGCCCCAGCTGTAGCTTTGCAGGCACAACGCTGTGCCTTCTGCTGATCATGCCTCTTTTACAGAATCAGAATTTGTGCTTGCACATTTAATAAATTATTGATGCAGCAAAATGCCATAAGTACAAAAACCAGAAGCTAGAAGTTTCCCAAATATCCCCCACACACTGATTTAATGATTTTATTTTCCAGCATCTTCTAGGCTACTTATTTGTGATAACCTGTCTTTGGCAGAGCTTAGCAATGACAAATAGAGAAAAACTTATACTGAACTCAAAAAAGTATGAATATTTGTTTGAAAAATCAACCCCACACAATATTATGAAGGTATTTAGCAAGCAAAACACAGCAAATGGTACATTTTACAAGTTATTTCTGGAGTGTCAGGCATACAGAAATACTGTCAAACATCTGAAAACCTAACACTTCACCAGAAAATACTGCCAGCAGTTCATCCCAAATATTTGTCACTCAGATCGTTTTGATGATCGTAAAAAGACTTATTTTTTTCCCCCCAACCTCGAAAATCAGCAGTAGCACTATTCACAGTCTACTTTTTATTTCCTCTGCCACAAGAGGAACAGGTTTTGATCTGCTTTCCCAGGAGCAACAACCTGGTCTGATGGAAGATGTCCCTGCGCATGGCAGAGGGGTTGAACTAGATGACCTTTAAAGGTCCCTTCCAGCCCAAACCATTCTGTGATGCTATGACATTATTGCACATAGGCTAATGCCAACTGAAGGACCTGAGCATATGGAGTATTTGTGGTGAAGATGTCAGCTTCATCATGAGATGAAGTATCTCGATGAGCCCGGCAGAAAGGTGGCTGAATTAACACCCACTGAGGTGACCAGCGTGTTAGGTGCAAGGTGAGCTTCCTCCTTCCCTACCTGTAGACCCCAGGAGCTTCTGCAGAGGTGGCAAAAGGCTGGTCTGCTGCAGAGCCCTGCAATGTCAACAAGTTCTCCAGCCATCCTCTTCCCATCAAGGAGCAGAGACATGGCAGAGCAGCAACTTCAGCAGCAGGCTGGGACAGCGCAGCATTTTGCTGCTTTATCTTTGTGGTCTGAGAGGGATGGTGTAGGGAGAGAGGTCGAGAAGATCAGCTCAAATTAGTTTTACTTGTGCACAGACTGAACAGAGCCATTTTATTGCATAGGAGAGGGACAGCAATGACTTTGCTGCTGCCCCCTCCTTTGGTAACCCATGACCAAGTTCAAGTATTAAGAAAAATCATGAGATTAACATAAAATCATGCAACCTACTACCTTTTTTTTTTTTAGTAGAAAAAGATTCTTTTCATTGACAGTTGCTTTCTTGGCCTTGGGTTTACAGATTTTTGTGTGCAGCTGTGTAGGCCTGAATCATTTTTTCATTTAATGTTAGAGCCTGGTGCAAACTAAAACATCCAAAATCTGTGGCTGATAGACACTCCCTCCCTGCTGTTATTGTGATTTTTACCATGAGTCTTGCAAGTGTCAGCAACGCTGCCTGCAATTTATCTGTTACCATCTTGTGTGCAATGATTGCTAATGCACATCTCTCTCCACTGGGCTTGAGAGATCCTCCAGGCAGAATTCTTCACCACCTATTTTCTACTTAATTTATTCCGCTTCTCTGCTACTGTGAAGCTCTCTAAGACATAACCTATTGCTGTCGTAAGCTAGTTTTAGCCATTAATTAGGAGTCCCGTCAGATGCTGAGAGATGCTCTGCTCATTATTGCTTTACATCCAATTGCTGTGACTTAGATTTCACAAACAGATTTTTCTTTTCAACTTCTAAGTAATTTTCCCACTGCTTAATATTCAAGTGTCTTTTCAGGCATATGTGCTTTTAAATCATTACAGATCAGTCTTGGGAAAAGTCCTTCCAGCAGAGCACAGTCCTATCTAATGAGGATAGAATGAACGAATGAGGTGGAAAAACTATCTCCACTCAGAAGGTAACGATTTTTTTTGTCTTTTGACTTTGTAGCACACAAATCACGTTTTTCGGGAAAACACATTGAGCCCTTGCCTTAAAATCTGCAAAGTACCTCTCTTCTCGGGTCTTTAAACCTCACAGCAAGACTTCTGATGTTTCTTCATCTTCAGATAATAAGCTCGGTTGGCTTCTGGATAGGTGACTTTGGAGAGTGGCAACTTGTAGATGGCAGAGTTGTTAGTGGTTATTAACAGGAAGGTCAGCGCAGACAAGCAAAAAGACCAGGTTCCTGACGGCACCCCAAACTGCAAAGAAAAACACAAACCACCTATTTACTATATTATTCTTTCATTTGATTCACCAGCCCTTGAACAAAACTCAGAGCCACTCAGCTTGCAACAAGATTTCTCAAGGAATTCTTGACTTGGTTTTGCATGAACTTTCTCCCTGGGAAGGCAGGATTTCTTTATGAGATCTTGATGTTGTGCATTAACCTGCAACACCTAGCAGCTCTGGTGAGAAGGCTGCCTTCTCTTTGTGCATCTGCAGTGGTCTTGGATGGAGATGAGGAAAAGGGGTGGACACCAGAGCATTCAGCTTTCCCCAGGCTGTTGTACTGACTGCCTTTTAGCACTTGGGCAAAGCTGTTAAACTAAATTTGAGGTTTCTGTACACTTGTGGAGGGGCCTTTTCTCAATTGCGTCAGGCACAAATTATAGACATAATTATCTCAGAATTGTTGAGGGCTGAGCTGTGGAAGTTCATGCAACCTCTGAGGATGAAAAGTGGTGATGATTGTAAGTAGCCTGCTTAGTGGGAACAACGCCAGCCCCCTGGGCAGACTGTGTCCCCTCTCCCAGACCAGCCTTTGGCTGAATTGTTCTCTGAGTCTTGGTGTTTTGCCTCACAAGCCAGGAAAATACACAGTGTTCCAATCTGTCTTTGGAAAAAAGACCTTAGTTAATACAATACTTACCACAGATAACATGTTAGTCACTGTTGCTCCCAGGTAGGCACTGAAGAGTGCTGTGAAAAAGAAAGGTGGTTCCTGGTGAGTTCAGATGCCCGTGGAGGAGACCAGCAAGGACAAACATCTCTTACATTGCCTTGGGTAGCTCAACCAATGTTTAGGATCATGCCTGGACAGTCCCCTCTTAAAGCTCTTTCCTTTGCACCATGTCCATTCTAACCCGGAGCTTTTTTTTTTTTTTCAAAAAAAAAAGAACTGCAGTGATGAAAAATGTGACTATGGAAACAGACTTTTGAAAAATGCACTGACGTGGGAAATGTGTAACTTGATTGATGGGGTTAAATAAGAAAATAACCCTTCCACCCCATCTCTCCTGCCTCTAGGGCTAGAAGGTGGGTCAATGAGATACAAAGCTAAATCTTTTTTATATGAGCACTGAATGAGCAATAGTTTCACTCCCAGCTCACTGTGATATTGAAATTTCATACGGAATTGCCTTATAAATAATTCTTCAATCATTCTCTGTTGCCTAGCTCATGCCTTTGGTATCCACTTCAATAGACTGGGGAAACTGTACTGTCTAACTACAGGTGTAGACTGACCTTGAGCCCCAGTTTTCTCAAAGTTTAGATATGTCCTTCTCTAAAGAAGGAATTTGAGCTGGTATCTATGATTGGAAAAAACAATAGGATTCATCCAACAATGTTGAGCAAACACAATTAATGCCTCAATACTAAGCATCTAATTCCAAAGACCTTAGTTTATCAGCATCCACTGATCGCATCTGTTGTTTTGAACACAAGTCTTGGCTGAAAGCGAAACACTGCTTTTATTTTGTCGTGGTATGTTAGATCAACGGCTCCAACACCCAGCTCAGTCGTTCGTCAGTCTCACCTAAGTCCATCTGCCTGCCTAGAGGTGGCCGTCTGGCTTCAGCCCACCTCCAGGATAAATGCATCTTGTCTCCCTTCAAAAGGAAACATGGCAGTAGTGAAAAGTCCATAGGGTACGTACCACAGGCAATTGCCAACAAATGTGTCTGCCAGGTGAAAGCGTAGAACATGCCTCCGATTGCAATGCATGAGAGGGAGCTGTTGTAACCCCACAAGCCGGCGTAGATTTTGCTAAAAGGTGTTGCTAAGCTCAGTGCTAGAAAATAAGTCAAAGATATGTCATTCCTTGGCCAAAGAGATAAAAGCAGCTTAGAATTAGCATGAATCCAGCTTTTTACGGGCTCTAGCCTGCACACGTACACGGAGTTCCTATTTGTAGTCATGTTGCTACACTCTAAGACTAAAGCCACTTTAATCAAATGCAATCATGGCAGAATTTCCCTGGTGCTGCTCAGCTGAATTTGACCATGTGATTTCACCAGAAGATATATGAGTGAACAAGCGTGAAGCTTAAATGCATCCCTGAGGCCTATGCATTCAGACTGATAGTTATGACTTTTATTAAGCTGCTCCTAAACCCATCAGAATATACCCAGAAATGAAGTGCTTAATGACAAAAATTCATTTCAGCCAAAAATACACTTCATTCTTCTAAAGATTTACACCATTATAAAATGAAGTGAGAGAACGGGAAAGTCAATCAAAAGAATTCTTGAAACGGAAGTGTATGTATACCTTTTTTTTCAAGCAGTCCTTCCTTCCCCAGTGGAAGAAACATTTGTGACTGTAAGTGCTCCACTCATTGTGGTTCCTCTTTCATTCTCCATGCTTTTACATAAAGCTGTGACACAAGTGAAATCCTTACCTGCCAGCATCCCCACTGCTGATCCAATTGCTGCATGCAGACAAATGAGCGGAGAAGAGATAAATAAAGCAATCAGGACAATTCCCCCAGTCCAGGGGTTATCGCAGCCATAAACCTGACCCACCCCGACCGGAATGGATTGCAGGAGCTGCAAGAATTAAAAAAAAAAAAGACAATTTGTTATCGTCTTTGTAATCGCATTTTTTTAAAAAAAACCCCTATTTTTCTTGTACAGGTTCGTGTTCAACATTTGTTGGATGTAGTCTCTCTTTTTGGACTGTAAGTGGAAATTTTGGACACTTCTCAGGAGGCAGCAGGGCATTTCCACAGGGTTTCCCCTTCAATGACAATGAATGACTCCTTGTTCCCTAGCCATGACTTCCTCTGCCAGATTTTTCCTCCAATATGAAAGGTAAATGCCTTTTGTGAAAGGGTTTCTTTATTGTCTTTACACATGCTATTAACTTGACCATTTTTACACGCTGTTATGGACCACGATGGTGAATCTAGGAAACGGAAGTGCTCAGGTAGGTGATGCCTTTGAGAAGACGTTTACCCTTGAGTGGGCAGTTCCAAGGGTTAAATGGCCAATGATGGCTTGGCCAGAATTACAAGAATTTACCCAAGTTAGTTTATAGCCCTGGTCAACTTATACACCTGAAACTCCCTTGGGATTCACTAGGAATATAAATGAGAGTTGCTGGGTTGGTTGTACAGAGCCCAACTTCGTCAGAGCTTAGAGATGGTTCCGAGACACTTTTCCTCAAAATGTTGTGTTCCTCAATGTGGACCAGTCCATTTATGGTCCTCATAAAATTATGCACCATGGTAAACATTCTTTGAGAGATGTCACTTGTGTGGATTGCTATTTAGTGTCAAGTAACTTCTTAATCACTCCCTTGGGAACCCCTCAAAATAGTCCACTAAGCCTTAGGGGAAAGCTGTTATTCTAGTATCTGTGTTGTTTATGACACTATGCAGGAGAATAAAATGTTTCTTTGAAAAGGTCCCACTTGAATATTAACTAAGAATATGTGAACACGTACCTGCACACAAGTTTGTAACTATTCTTCCATAGTGAAATCTGTGTGCACATTTCTAATCGGAAAGATGCAATTTTAAAAACACAGCACTCTGTAGTGCATGTGGAAAACTAAACAGCATATGGAAAACTAAAATTAGCCTGCGAGTTAACTAGTAGTTTCAGCACAACCTTAGCAATGGGGTGCTGATCAGTATATCCACGGTAACGGGCAATTAGATTCTAGACTCTTTGAAGGTTATGATATATACATTTAGATCCAACTGCAAATGAACGATACTAAAAAGATCTTCATTTTCAAGTTATAAAAAATTTCAATCCCTAGAGTAAAGTTTTATGTTTTGGATAATAGCTATCTTATAAATGCAATTTTGTATTGCCAGGCCATAATGCAGTAACATAAAGGAAGGTATGATTCTGTAGTGGTTTTCTTTGTAAATGGAGAAGGCTGTTATCTTTAAGACAACCTACCATTGGCATTTCAGCATCCGTCCAGGTGATGTTTGGTGTTGCTGTTGCAGGTTGAATAACAGTTGTAGGGAAGAAGAGGTTGTACGGTCCTGATGCAGCTAAATAGAGGGTCAAGGCCAAGTTGAAAGGCAAGGTGAAAACAGGCAGATCCCACTTACAGAAGACTGAGCCTAAAGCGCTGGTGAAAACAGGGCTGAAAGAAGAACAAAATGGTCTGACTAGGAGCTTGTCAGCTAGGCAAAAAAACCCCCCAAACAAAACCCAACCTAAAAAAACAACTAGAGGAAATTCACTCTATTTTTTAAGAAAACCTGTTTAATTTCCCCACTCTTTCTGATAAAATCAGAGATATGCTAGGGTCACTCATTAAATTTCCTACCTCCCCGGGGCAGTTAGCAATGTACAGATTCCTGTCGTGTTATGCAATATGATACGTGATGAATTTGGTGACCATGAAGAAGACATGATCCTCCACTCATGCGGAGGATCCAGTGATTTATTGGAGTTATTCCCCAGCTCAGTCTCAGTGTTTACTTTCTTTTTCTTCATACTTGAAGTGGACTGAATTTAGGACACCTTGGCAGGTCTCAGTGAACTGTGAAGGCAGCTGTGTGCCCTTGTTCAAGCTTATGGGTCAGAAGTAAAGGCTGACATCAAAGTTGTGTATCACACTACGTGAACTTCAGGCAGATGGATGATACGCGTACTTTTAGCAATCTTCAACTAGACATTTGGGGGCCAAAGACCAGCTTTCCAAATTTTCGCTGTCGTAATACCTAGCAGATTATGGTGTCGTATATATGAGCAAAGTATTATAGGTTGTTTGTTTTCATTAGCATCAACCATTGTATCTTGGGACCACCGAACAACTTCTGTGCCTGGAGAGATAAATTTTCTTGGCATTTTTATATGATGGCTTAAATAGATGAAACATTTGTGGTTGATGGTGGTAGGGAATGGTGAAAATAATCTTCCTCTTGAGACAAAAATGATTTGATGCATCACAACAATATGGCTAACATTTAGGGCATCAAATTACATATGATCAGTCATAGATTCTCCTTTTCGCCATTGGGTTTAAGTGTGATTATGTGGGTATTTTATTTGTTTTGGGATTACGTTTGGGTTTAAAAGTGCAAATAATGATACAGATTTAGTAGCACACATGCCAGTTGTGTTTCTTTCTCATTGTAGTCTATATAATGCATAAAAATACAATGTCTCGGTCTCAGTGCGGGGACGCTGTGACTGGAATAAGAAGCAGAGCAGCCATCTAACTTACCACATCATGGACACGAGTGCTACCGGCAGTAGAAGCCACCAGTTGTAGTCTCCTTTAGCAGAGAAGACAGCCATGAGCAATCCCACCAAGACCCCGTTATAGCCATACAGGCCTGCTGCTATGGCTGATCTGTGTGGAGGAAACAACCATCTTGAAATCTTCACCCCTGCAGGTGCTTTGCTCGCGTCACGCCCTTCCTCCCCATGCAGTTGTGTCTCTGTGCGATGACAACCTGCCAAGGTTCATGCCTTAACCATTCAATTTCACATGCTTGTGTCCCATCTCCTCTTAGACACTACCCCTTCTGCAGTTTCATGCGGTGTCCCTTTGCACCAGATGCAGGTGATGGAGATATCTGGTCCTATCGGACCACACCAGTGAAGGCTAGATACATGATATTCATACACGTTGCTTGTTTAACACATAAGTCGGCGTTGAGGTGACAGTTTGGTTTTGAAGGAGGAAAAAGATGGACTTACCTGTCCTGACCCAGAATAAGTGCTGTTAAAGTTGAGACAACTGTTCCTAAACATCCTGTGAGTGTCCACCATGGGTTCTGCACCAGGAAGCCAGCAACTACGATAAGACCACTCAGGGGATTGTTGACAAACATCACCTGGGATATCCCACGCAACACCCAGTCAATAAACTGGATCACAAGAGG
Organism: Steatornis caripensis; assembly: GCA_013398225.1. Taxonomy (NCBI): domain Eukaryota; kingdom Metazoa; phylum Chordata; class Aves; order Caprimulgiformes; family Steatornithidae; genus Steatornis; species Steatornis caripensis. The sequence continues at coordinate 333,230 of VZSC01002190.1, read as the reverse complement.
TTTATCTGGAAGAGATAAAATTAAATAATAAACCTCCCCTGAAAAATATGCAGATGATACTGATTTGGGATGGTTTTTTTGAAACTCAGGGAGAGTTTTGGCAGTGGAACTTGGCAGCATGACTGAAGCAATGAATCAACAAGGCAGTAAAACCTGACTGGGATTTATTAGGGTCTATACTGAAGTCTTACAGCTGGAAAGCTGAGATGAACAGTGTGGTTGCCAGAGCCCCATGTTATAAAGTACCCTGGACTGGTTTCATATGAACCGGCTAATTTATGATGGCTGTGCCTCAGATGGCAAATCGTACGTGTATCCCGTTGCTGATTTATTATGGGGACCAAACACACCTACCTATGTGTAATTTAACTTCACAGTGGCATTAGGCTTGACAGAAACTGCTCAGATGAAAGGACAGGGAGCCTTATGAAGAATGGCAGAGCACAGAATAACCATCCCGGGCTATGTTCTGTGGGACTAAATTCAGTTTGTACATGGCATGTTGGGAGGTAAATGCCATCTCAGTCATCCTCAAGATTTAAGCAGAATGTGGATCTCTGCACAAAGCTGATTTTTTTCCTACAAAACAGAAATAAATCAGGGCAGAGGTAGTTTCTGTAGTAGTCTAACTTGAATCACATTACTGAGAAGTTAGTTTTTACTCCTTTGATGTAATTCTTCTTTGGAATTCCCTAATTAGTCACGATGAAGTAGCTTTACCTTTCAGCCAGGATCCAAATTCCTTCATGTCTCCAGTGATGTACCCAACAGCTCTGCAGACTCTCTTCCCAGCTTTGCTCAGTGGATTCTGCTTTATTGGCTTTCTTTCCCCCTTGGTTTCTATCTTGACATCAACACTGTTTTCCATGTTGATGTTCTGACCCTTTGGTAAAATTCAAGGGGAAAAAAAAATACAGGTCATTACAATGCCTCTTACTGATCCCTGTTTATTCTCTCTACCATGTATTATTGCTTACCACATGTTATTTTGGAGCCAGAAGGAGAAAAATTCTTACTCTGAACACCTGATTCTCATATCTCCGTGAGCACATTCCCTCTTCATGTGCTCCTGAGACTCACTATTCTCCTTCCAGACTTTCATGCAGTCATAAACACCGCAAAGAACCACTGAGCCTTGTGTCATAGAGTTTTACGTGATTTTAACACCCTGGTCAGCTATACCATGTTTTCTAAAAATCAAGCAGCTCTCTATTTAAAGGGTGATTTCAAGAAGGGCAAGATGGCATTTGGGGACACTGGCTTCACAGAAGTTGAAGCTTACCTCAAGATTCAGCTTGATAAAGACCCACCATATCTAGCAAACTGCTTCAATGATTAACCTTCTGCTGCTGCTTAACCCATATTTCAAGTTTGAATGTATCCACCAGCCATCAATAATAGGTACCTAAAGTTAGGTTTATAGGTCTCTATACTGTCACCTGTTGGGATCATTTCAACATTTCTCGTGAGCATGGGCTTAGCTTGCGGGTTGGTCGTGGTGCCTTACACCATTACTCACACGCATACATACGTTTTTTTTTTTTCTCTGTGGAATTGTACTTTTAGCTGCTCCATCTTTAGAGGCACCCAGCACCAATTTAAGAGATTAAAGGACAAATTCAAAGTGCTTGCTTTCCATTCTGCCTTAGTCATGTTGCTGCCTTCTCTCTGCCAACTGCCCACTAGGATGTTAGGTGGTCTGCACTGGCTGTTGTTCTTCAGCATAAGGCAAGATGATAGGTGACCACGTGTTGGAACTTGTAGCAAGAAACTCTCAGGGACTAACGAAAAGACCCTTTATTAAATTCAGCAGGCACTATATCCAGACTTAAATAAGGTAGGGGAGCGTTATAGGCCAAACAAATCTGTTTAGGCCTAAATAACGTATTTGGGGCAACCACGCAGAGCTGGCGGAGATGGGGTCCCCTATGGGAGAAATGCCCTTTTAATTAGGAGCTGCTGGAATACCCATTGGTACCTCATACAGCTCTAGACAGCTTCATTCAGGCACGTGGATCAGAGACTTACACCTAACTGTAAACACTGGATTTTAACAGCAGTGCCCTATAGCCAATTTGTTATTTGTCTGAGGGCCAATTCTCAATATGAAGTCAGCAAATTAAAACCAGCCAAACCTTTCCTTGGAGTGTACTCAGCTTCCTAAAGAGAAGGACTAATTCTGGGTAATTGTCGAGACAAAGAAAACACAAGACAATGTACGTTGTTGAGCGAATACAGAACCAGAGCTGCTTCAGGTCTCACTGGTGAGTAGTGCAAGAAGTAAAGAATTTAGGTTGGGACTTAATAGTCTAAATAGGGTGATACAAACACATAAGAATTGGAGTTAGTCCCTAACTCACCTGCAACTTCAGTAAAACCCTTCCCAGCTGCTGGAGAAGAGAATCCGTACTTCAGAACTACGGGTGCTGAGTACTTAAGCTAAAGCAGCCTCACCCCTGGGCATTACACTTGCAGACCCAGGCGTGGTTAAGCGGCTCTGAGTCCACATAGGGGGATGGCTGGTTAATGTACATCCTGGGCAGTTTCTTACTGTATGTTATTGGAGGGCCGATGGTAACATTTCAGGAAGTAGTAAGTATTTGCACAGCTAATACATAGACTTTTTCTGCCTTCTGGAAGGGCCCAGCTCATGCAAGGGTTGGTTCCCCATGCAAGAGACTGTAGAAGTGTTGAATTTGACTTTGTGTAGCACATGAAGGCAAGGAGCTTAACTAAAGGAGGAAGAAAAAAGGGTGAGAGAGTTGCTAGGGATGGTGTCTTAGCGCTGGAAGGCTTTTTCCTGGCTCAGTTATAATTCATTACCTTGATTCATTAACCTTCGCTTTTCTCATATTTTATTCTGAAATAATGGAATAAGTGAATTGGCTGCACTTTCAGTTAAATCAAAATTTCCAGCCAAGACAAATGCTCTTCATTTGGTGAAAGTGCATTTACATTTTCAATTTAAAGAATCTTCCGCTTTGTGTAACTTTGGCTTTCTCTGTTGCTAATCCATAAAGTCAAGGGCTGTTGCATTTCCATTTGCAGAGTGATGTTGTCTGTCCTGTGCTAGCAGGCCCAATATATTTCCCTACACACTGAGTGAGGAGCTGTTTGCACTGCAGGAGTCTGGAGATGTTCTGCAGCATCAGATGTAACACGCAAGTGAAATGTCAGAGTCACTTTCTGGCCCGCTGACATGCCGAAGAAAAAAAATGGGTCAAGTTGGAAGACCTAATTCATAGAAACACTTTGACTTGCTTTGCCATAGGAGGGCAATTGTGCCAGCAACATGCCCTTGTGTCCAAGGCGGCCAACGGCATCCTAGGGTGCATTAAGAAGAGTGTGGCCAGCAGGTCGAGGGAGGTGATCCTCCCCCTGTACTGTGCCCTGGGGAGGCCGCATCTGCAGTGCTGTGTCCAGTCCCATTTTGAGAGAGACAGGGAATGACTGGAGACAACTCAGCAGATGAGGATGATGAGGGGAGTGGAGCATCTGTGCTGTGAGGAGAGGCTGAGAGCCCTGGGTCTGTTCAGCCTGGAGAAGAGAAGGCTGGCAGGGGATCTCCTCAGTGCTGATCAATATTTAAAGGATGAGTGTCCAGAGGCTCTTTCCAGAGGTGCCCAGCAACAGGACAAGGAGCACTGGGCACAAACTGGAGCACGGGCGGTTCCACCTGAACATGATGAAGAACTTTATTGTGAGGGTGCCCGAGCCCTGGCCCAGGCTGCCCAGGGAGGCCGTGGAGTCTCTGTCTCTGGAGAGATTCAAACCCACCTGGACGCATCCCTGTGCCCCCTGCTCTGGGGGCACCTGCTTTAGCGGGGGGGTTGGGCTGGGGGATCTCTAGAGCGCCCTTCCAACACCTGCCATTCTCAGACTCTGGAATTAAGTGCATACTTAACTTCCCAGTAAAGCAATGTGAATTCAGTGCTTTGCTGAATCAGGACCAGAATGAACAGGAAAGGACTACTCCCATGGTGAGTACCTGAGTGGAGTTTTGTTTCTTTCTTGTGCAAGGTAATTTTTACCCTGGGATATGCAATAATTATGTGCTGTAAGTCACTGTGAGATGTGAAGCCTTTTATCTGCTATTAAGGCTATTTGGCAGTGCATGGGCTCTGCTTCTGGCACGGCAGCTGTGTAAGGCACTGTGCAAGTCTGAGATTGGAGAACTCATTTGCTCTGAGTTTTCATGGGCAGAAATGAAGTCAGCTCGATGCACTTGGCATGGAAAAAAGACCAGGTGACAAGGTGAGTCACTTCCACCAGCCTGGCTCGAACTTCACCCCAATGAAGGCTGCGTCAATGCCATGCATACCTGTTCTTCCAGAATACTCAAAATCACAGCAACTAGGAGGTGATCATGAGTATCTGCTGGCCGCGGCACTGGTCAAACTCACGTCCATTATGTCCTTGTTTATCAAGTGATGTGTATCTCTAGATTGGGATCACATGAACGTCATTTCATCTTTCCTGTTAATTTATATATGCTAAAGGAGAAGGAAATAATTATGAAGCATCTCCACCACCTGCAGAGCAGCCTGGTATGTAATGGGTAGGCTAAGAGCACCTTTGATTTCAAGTGAGGTCTTCATGACACTGTAAAGTCCTAGATCCAGCCACATTGGCCCAACATAGGGTTATTTTGGCATTTTTAATAATTTTTGACAATGTAAGAAGCAGTAGCTCTCATATACGCTCAGATTAACAATCTGCTAACACATCATCTTGTTTTGGGGATTAGGCAATAGCAGCTGTTTAAGGAAGTACAGAAGACAAAAGGTCTCTCATCCCAGAACAATGGAGGTGCTCAGAGAATTTTAAGACAGTGAGGTTTGAATTTTAATTCAAGCTGAAGTGTGCCCTTCTAACAGGGATTGCATGAAGGCCAGTCTACAGCAGGTCTTTTGAAGACCTGTTATTGAAGTTACGTTAACATGTGGTTTTCAGTCAAAGTGGGCTTTTTTGCTTAGTGCACAAAGGAGGGAGATGGAAATAATTGTGAAAGGACTATTCTGCTGGAACAGTCTGCTTGGCTTCTGCAGGGAGCCAGGATTTTTAATTTTTTTTATTCCTTATTTCTATTAGTCTGATAAAGTGTTTATTGATCTCAGATTCTTAACCAAAGGCTGTGAGTCCTGTTCTCAGACACACAGCTTGAAGTGCATCGTCTGATCTCATGTATGCTCTGCAGAGCTTGCTCCAGACGTGCATTTGGTAGGAAATGCAGCGTGGGCTCCCTGTGCTGGTGTGTAACTGGTCTGATACAGGGGCAGCAGCATGACCCAGGCAGAGAGAGTCGGAAAGTAATTTTCATCTTGTGGGGCAAGGACTGGTTTGTGCTTAGCTCCAAGTGCAGAGGAACTGTTTAAAACTATTTTGCCATGGCGTATGGTGGAAAGTGAGAGCTAGATTTGGGGCACTGCTGCTTTTTGCCAGTGATTCCAGATGTTTGCTGCCTCCGCTTGCTTAGATAACTTCGTGCTGTTGGATAATACCTCTCTGATATCCTCGCTAAGAATGCTCACATAAGCAAGAAGGAAAGTTTTGCGGCTAGAAGTATCTAAATACTCTTGTATCAGCTATGAAATGGAACCTGTGAGAATAGAAAAGAAAACAAAAGATATTTCTCTTGCATGAAAATGAAATAATAACAGGGCCAAGTAGCTAATCTATTGTTTTATTAATTGTGTTTTCAGAGTTAATTAATGTCCTGTAGCAAAGCACTGAGGTTATGCAACTTCATGTCTCCTTAAATCAATTTCTCTTCCACTTGTGTACACTTCTTCCACGTCACACCATACCTACGGCATCTCAGTTATGCCCCGTTAAAGCTGCAGTGTAGCAGACTCTGTGCTGGTGCTGCACTCCTGCAACATCTGTCCTGCAAATACATTTTTATTCACGTGCTGAAACAGAGACAAGCCCAGTCACACATTCATTATGTGTTATGCATGCGAAGTGTAGTGCTGTGCTTGGAGCTGGGAAAGAAACAGAGACTTTTACTTGGCTAATTGTTTTAACGCTCCCAGGTAGTAGTTATTTCCAAGCTAGTGCCTGTGTTGCTAGATGTTGGGGTTTTATCTCTCAAAATGAAGCAAAATTATCTAGCACTTTCTGTTCTTTCTTGAATTTTCATCTCTCCCTGACAAAAATTCGTCTTACTTTGTAAATCAAGAGGATATAAATTACCCTGTGGTATTTGTTTGTCCAAGGAACCGCTACCGCACAATTACAGTCATTGTATCTTGCATCCCCTGAATTGTTGCTGCGAAGTGTGTGGGCAGCCAGCTCTGCATGCAGCATGTTTTTAGAGGAATTCCTGAATCCAAGCACAATAGGAGGAAAGGGCCAGATTCTGGCTGGAGCACAGCCTGCATCGTGTTACCAGGGGTTTACTAAAGCTGGGTAAGCATAGTGTCATGTATAGGAACACACACAGGCACAAGCGCACTCTTCAAAACAGAGAGATTATAACACAGTTGACACTTACTGGAAAAAAAGTTCATGTTTTTCCCATAGAAGACACATTTCAAAGCATTAGTTCAAAAGAAAGCTCATCCCTCAGGTTGAAATATTCATTAAGCCCATTCGCAATTCAATTTTCAGAGATCTGTCTCTCGGGGACGGAGAAATCCAGAGATACCATCACATTAACTGCATATTATTACTATCTGGGCATTTTTCATTTTGCAGAATAGAAAGGCAGTAAAAGGAGATGTTAAGGAATTCCAAGTTTTCTTTGTTTTTTCTTTTTTCCCCCCATCAAAAGTTCAGGCAACTGGGCTAAGCAGTACTAATAAATCCTCACCCTGCCAGAAAATTCTCAATAATTGAAATTGTTGTGGCATTCCCCAGTCTTTGTGTTCCTCTCGAGCCTTTGCTGCTCTCACTCAGGAGGGCTGTTCACATGCTGCTTGTTAGGTGTTTGGGGGGAGAAGGAGGATCCGGGTAAGTCAGTAAGTCAGTAACGGGGTGCGTGTTTATTGCCTTGCATGAAAAGGAACGAACAGAGTTCTCTTACCTCTCCGATGAGTTCAGTGGTAGCTGTTGCTTTGCAGGACAGAAGGAAAGCAGGGCTAAGAGAGCAGGAAAAAGAAATTGCCCCACCAGCTTATATAGACTAGCATGGCTCCTGTCCTGATATTACTAATTTATTTGTTTCTCCTCCCACTTGGTGATCTCCAAGCAAATGCCAAGAAGGTTCCCTCTTGAATTCTCCACCTTTCCTCTTACTCTGTCCTTGGTCTCTTGCCAACAGCCTCTCCAAATGTCCTCTTCCCTGCTTTTTTTTTTCTTTTTTTTTTTTCTTTTTAACTAACTCTCCTTTAACTCTGTCCTTTCTCCACCACCACCACTTAAAAGGACTCAAGGCTTCAAAGTGGACTCTTGGTATACCTGAGGTCGACTTCTCCAGTATTCTCCTCCTTATCAAAGACAGCTCAGCATCCTTCCCTCTCAAAACACTGAGCTGGGAGTGTGCACCACAGCGTGTTGCGTTCCGCAGCCTGTCAGAGTTTTCCTGTCTCTGGGCAGTTTTTGGAGGCACTATTCTGTTAACACACCAGAGCAAAGGACCTGGTGTCTTTCTGTTGTTTAATTGCTTTTTATCTGTCATTTGAGAAATTCAAGGGGTATTTTTCCTTCTTTTTTTCACCTGACCTCCCTGGATCGCTGCAGAAATCTGGAATATTAGAAGTGTGGCATATTCGAGAGGTTTATAAGGCTGTGAAATTGCTGTGAAAGGCAGAGAAGAGGCTGGACAGGGAAGACTTGAGGATGTGTTATAGGAGAAAGGGCAGAGAAAAAGCTAGCAAACTTCAGGAACCTGTTAGGCTAATTTAAACCATGGTTTAATTCACTCTAGGACCTTCTTAGAGCGATGGTTTAGAGAAGCAACCCTGCAACTTCACCCAAGTGCTGGAGCGAATGGTTCATTGTTGAACCAGGACGCATCCAGCTTTATGGCTTTGCTTCATCCATCCCTGTTGAAACAGCCTCAGCATGTACGTGAGCTGCAGTGATGTTATTCTGTGTTCATTCCCAGGGTGCCTCTCTTTTCATGGAGAGGTTTTTAACAGGAGACTGGGTTTTTTTCCCCGCCGAAGAGTAAGGTATCTGATAGTGGTTCTCAGGTTAGCGTTGCTGCATGAGCAAGGCCTCCTCTAGGCAGTCAACAGTTGTTGCGAGTGAGCCAGATGCTGCCATCCACTGACTTTATACCAGTAGTACAAGTTACACGAAACTTTGCAGGGGAAGTTGCTTCACTTTGATGCAGTAAAATTTTTTTCCCTTTGCTGTTAATTTCTCCTTAGGCTGCCTTTGCTTTCTCAGTGGTGAAGTGAATCTTTGCATCTCAAAAGAAGGGAAATGCATTGGGTAATTTGGGTGGGAGATCCTCATAGGGAATCTGATCGGCCTGAGCTTTAAGTCTAAAGCTTTAAGTCTAAACATCTCTCATGTTTCTGGGGTGCTCAGGCCTGGCCCCAAGTAATTTAAAACGACATTTTTTCTGCTCTCTGTGAGAGGGATGCAGCGCCGGGGGAAGGCAGGTTTTGCTGTCGGGCTGCGCTGTCTCCATCTGCTGAACGGTGGGATGGCTCTTTCCTCCAGCAAACCAGATTCAGGGCGGCCCTGTCAAAATCTGGTGCTTTTGAAGAGGTTGTTGACATATCGGAGAGGATTCGCCAAAAAAACCACCGTATTGCAGGTCTGTGATGGATGTGTTTGAGCGATGCTTTGTTTAGCTTGTCAAAGAGCTGGTTAATAAGTAACAGGATCAGAGTCTGCTGATGCTTACGTGGGAATGAGGTCCCTGGCAGCAGGCTGCTCTGTGAACCGGAGGTGGAGGAGTGATGTTCTCCACTGATGTGATGGGTTCCCTGGCTCATAGTGCAGCCAGCTATAGGGAGGGTTTAACTACTGCAGCAATTGCCTCAGAGAATCTCTAAATTTCCAACAATTACCTTTTGAAAACTTCTGGGCCAGATCCCAGATTGGGTGCTGGAGTCAGGTGCAGGAATGCCTCCCTGGGTGTGTGCCTTAGCCAGCCAAACCAGTCCTGGTAGCCTGAGGATTGAGATTCCCTATAGCACTGGCACAGAAGTGTGGGAATGGCAGAAAACCTCCTGGGTGTAATTCAGTCCATGCCAAATCAGGTGCCAACCACTAACCCCCAGTGCTGAGGACTCAAAGGTGTGGGTATCTCCTTCTGTCTTTTGGACTTTGGGATTCCAAGTGAGGAGACTAAAACAGCAGAGGCCGTTCCTCACCAAACGGATCAAGACGTGCCATGTGCCTGTTCTGTAGCTGTCAGGTACCATCTACCTGGGATTGGGCCACCAGCTCTGGGTGAGGTCTGGGTAACCATGTAAAGACGTGCAACTGAGCACGCAGGTAACATTTTCAGGTGAGTAGTGAGCTGACTCTTGATTTTAGGCACACGTGAAGACCACTTGGTGCTGAGGACAAGGCAGCTGGGATTGGTGTCTGTCACTTAAGTCCCATACCATTTAGAAGAGCTGAATCCATGGCTTAAATCATCAGCTCTTTGTCAGTGAAGCTGGTTGATGAGTTTCTTCTGCCTGCTGTGCTGTATGGGAGGGTGGCTCTAAGAACGCCCATTGGACCAAGCCCAGTGGTTGGCATGGTCAGAAGAGGGGTTGGTGGTTGGATCCCAACCAGACTTAGTACCTGAGCTGACCCAAAGAAACTCGTGAATGATCCCCTACTGTGTTTGCCAAGCAGGAGCTGTCTAGCTGCATTAGCTGGGTACGGTACTTGAACTCATCAGTTCTGGCAGGAAAGACTCTTATGGCCCTAATCCAGATTCACACGCTCTATCTCCATGCCTCTGTCAAGGCTCAGTAGCCTTCAGGAGGTGCATTGAAAACCACTTGGCAGCGGATTGCCATTATGCTGCTCGTTTTGGCTGTGCTCCTTGACTCAGGTTGCACTGCAGGCGTGAGGTCTGCATGGGGAGCTGCATCAGTGCTTGGACTCCCAACAGGTGCTTTAAAATGATGCAAACCCACATATGGAGCTGTGCAGGTTGCTGAAACTGAAGTCCTGGTGTGCCTTTGCTAGATTGGGCTGTGGATGCGTGAAATGTGGCCAATGTTTGTGGGCTCCTTGTTGACCCTCATTGGTGGGGAAATCACTCCCAGGAGCTGAGCTCCTGTCACTGGGCACCACTGAGGGGAGTCTGCCTTCTTTACTCTGCCCATCAGATATTTGTACACATTGATGAGACACCCCTGAGCCTTCACTTCTGCAGGCTGAACAGTCCCAGCTCTCTCAACCTCTCCTCATATGACAGATGCTCTGATCCTTTAATCATCTTTATGCCCCTTTACTGGTCTTGCTCGGTATGTCCCTGTTTCTCCTGTGCTGGGAAGACCAAAACTGGACACAGTATCCCAGATGTGTCTCACCAGTGCATAGTAAAGGGGAAGGAAGTAAAGGATCACCTCCCTTGACCTGCTAGCAATGTTTCTCCTAACTCAGCCCAGGAANCTGTGCTGTATGGGAGGGTGGCTCTAAGAACGCCCATTGGACCAAGCCCAGTGGTTGGCATGGTCAGAAGAGGGGTTGGTGGTTGGATCCCAACCAGACTTAGTACCTGAGCTGACCCAAAGAAACTCGTGAATGATCCCCTACTGTGTTTGCCAAGCAGGAGCTGTCTAGCTGCATTAGCTGGGTACGGTACTTGAACTCATCAGTTCTGGCAGGAAAGACTCTTATGGCCCTAATCCAGATTCACACGCTCTATCTCCATGCCTCTGTCAAGGCTCAGTAGCCTTCAGGAGGTGCATTGAAAACCACTTGGCAGCGGATTGCCATTATGCTGCTCGTTTTGGCTGTGCTCCTTGACTCAGGTTGCACTGCAGGCGTGAGGTCTGCATGGGGAGCTGCATCAGTGCTTGGACTCCCAACAGGTGCTTTAAAATGATGCAAACCCACATATGGAGCTGTGCAGGTTGCTGAAACTGAAGTCCTGGTGTGCCTTTGCTAGATTGGGCTGTGGATGCGTGAAATGTGGCCAATGTTTGTGGGCTCCTTGTTGACCCTCATTGGTGGGGAAATCACTCCCAGGAGCTGAGCTCCTGTCACTGGGCACCACTGAGGGGAGTCTGCCTTCTTTACTCTGCCCATCAGATATTTGTACACATTGATGAGACACCCCTGAGCCTTCACTTCTGCAGGCTGAACAGTCCCAGCTCTCTCAACCTCTCCTCATATGACAGATGCTCTGATCCTTTAATCATCTTTATGCCCCTTTACTGGTCTTGCTCGGTATGTCCCTGTTTCTCCTGTGCTGGGAAGACCAAAACTGGACACAGTATCCCAGATGTGTCTCACCAGTGCATAGTAAAGGGGAAGGAAGTAAAGGATCACCTCCCTTGACCTGCTAGCAATGTTTCTCCTAACTCAGCCCAGGAAGCTCTTTGCCTTCTTTGCTGCAAAGACACATTGATGGATCATGGTCAACTTGGTGTCCACCAAGACCCCCAGGGCCTTTACTGCCAAGCTGCTTTCCATCTGGGTGGCCCCCAGCATTTACTATTGCCTGGAATTGTTCCTCTTCAGGTAGGTGTAGGACGTTGCACTTCCCCTTGTTGAACTTCATGAAGTTATTGTCAGCCCATTTTTACAGCCTGTTGAGGACACTATGAATGGCAGCATGACCCTCTGGCATATCAGTCACTCCTCCCAGTTTTGTCTCTTCACCACATTTGCTGAGGGCACACTCTACCCCATCACCCAGGTCATTAAGATGTTAAACAGTTTTGGCCCCAGTATATATTACCCTTGAGTTATATCACTAGTGACTGGCCTCTGGCTGGACTTTGTGCCACTGATTACAACCCTCTGGGCCCTTCCGTTCAGCCAGTTTTCAATCCACCTCACTACACTTATCTAGCTCATGCTTCATAAACTTGTCTATGAGGATGTTATGGGAGACAGTGTCAAAACTAAATGATGCTCCAATACTGCTTCACTGACAGGACCGTAGGATAAGGGACCTCAGTCACCTGATCTAGCCTCCTGGTGTAAGTCTGACTATGACTGAATCCACAATTTAACTTCCAGAATTTTTCCCAGTCTGTGGTTTCCCTGGAGGGATGTGGAGAGGCAGCAATGGAAATGGAGGTATGGCAGGAGGGGGAGATAACCACACGATGTATTGAAGCAGAGTGATGCTCAGCCCATGCACTGTCTGTGGAGGCAGGTCCTCTGGCCAGGTAAGGACTCAGATGTCCCAGAGGTGCCTGGATGAGCAACATCTGCAAGTCGGTGTCTGTTGGCATCTGTGGCCATGTTGCTTTTCATCACCTTGTTTTTATGAGCAAACGCAGAGTGGAAAAATCTGTTTCAGCAGAGCAACAAGGGATCTGTCACAATCTTGTGCTTGGTTGCTCATGGAAGTAGTTTTGGGTTTATAGAGCGGACCAAAAGTCAAGCTGGTGTGGGCGGCTTCTATCCCTTCATTTTGGCCTGTAAAAATTCTCTAGAGAAAGCTGCTATTTGACATTCCTCTGTGTGACACCTGGATGGCATTTCTTCTAGCTAGTGGCTATCGGAATGGCCGGAGAGCTGTCTGGCTCCAGTGTCTGACTCCCTCTCGTGGTACGTGTCCGGCACAGCCACATGTGCAGTTACGGAAATCAGAGCAAATATTCAGATACCAATTTTTAGAGGGCTCATAAACACCAGTTCCCTGGCCCTTGCACAGTCAAAACTCCCTGTGCTCTGAGCTTGTGTAAGGCTGTGGATACTGCTGCTGATGTATGCTTCCAAAATAAATGGTTCCTCTAATGCATGCGCATCACTTCCCTCCCCTGCCCACTTACTCTGGAGACCCACTGTCCTTTCTATCCAGCCTGACCTGCTCCCAGGACTCAATTTCTCGGTTTATGCAACTGCAAGAGTGAATAACTGCTATCTGGAAACCCACTGGGATAGGAGTGGGGCAGGAATTTGTGAAGAGCAGGTTGTAAACATTTTATGGCTAGAACAGGGTGTAAAAAATCTCTCTTGGAAATTAAGTGCCAAGTTTATGCAGAGGTTTAGACTCTCTGTAGGCAGATGCTCTAGATATCGGAGTGCTGGGTAGTAAACAACTTATCCCTTGTAGTTGCAGATTTTTCAAGATATTTGTTTAAAATATTGCTGCTAGTGGGAGTGAAGAATTGCTTGGAAGTGAGCTAGTTGGCCAAGGCAACACATGCCAAGGACTGTGCTGGTGGTTCACCATGATGATGAGTTGCCACCTAGCACCGTTCCATTCACTAACATAGAGGTGAGCATGGCATCCAGCACAGGAAATATCTCTGAGGCCCCAAGAAAGACCATGTAATCTTATCTGTCATAAACCCCAATGAAATACAGGTCAAAGAAACGCCAAGTGCATTCATCTGACTGGATCCTCTTGTTTGGATTTGTGTTCCCTGCCCCTTTTCGGGCCACACTATCACTTTTCTTATCAACAATGGCCATTTCTCTTGTCTGGCTTGACTGCCTGTGGAAATGAGATTGAGTTGCAGGCACCTGTGGGACCTCCACTGGAGATCGCCCTTTTCACCATCATGATTCTAGCTCCAATTATCTACTATGTCCAACTGGCTCCCAAGATAATGTACACTTTGGCTGGAAGATACTGGCCTCTTGTATGGTCATCTTTGTCTTCAAACACCTTCATATCCTCTCCTCTCTCCCTGTTGTGTGCATCTATCCTGGAGGAGGGAGTGTCATTTCTGACTGGCTCTTGGGGTGACCCTGTTCATTTCTCAGGAGTTGGTGGTGAGCAAAACTCTCCACACCATGAGTCAAGACCATGCCTCAAGGCATTGTAGACAGGAGCAGCTGTATTGAAGGGCACTAGAAGATTTTGGAAGCCTGAGGTTACGTGTATCACTGTATTTCAGGACCAGAGAGTAAATTCCATCTCAATGCTAAATTTCAGCTTCAAACCCTTCTCCTGTTCTCCTGGCTCCAGAGAAAACCCCAAATCCAAAAGAGGCTCATTTTCCAGACCTACCTCAAGACAGCAGGAATCCCATAAGAATGACAAAGCTGGCCAAAGTTGCCTCGTTTTTATGACACGAGGTAAGGTGTTTTTCTGCTGCTTCATCCACTTTTGCAATTCCAGAGTCAGCTCACTTTTACTTAACTTTCCTGCATCTAATCTCAGCTTACTAGAGTCTCATGCCCCTTCCTCTTCCTTTGGCCTGATGGTGGAGTTCTGAGTCTCACCCAGGGCATGCCTACTTTCAAGGAAACAGTCCATTCTCACAGACGTATATGTTGTAGGACATGAATGTGTTGGGACTTAGCAAGGAATGGAATACTATAATAGTTCCAACAATAAATCCTTTCACCATATAAATCCAAGAAATGGAATGAGTGGTACATAGCACGGGTTGCAGCTCTGATCAACAAGAGAAAGATGACTGGCAGTGTCCAGAAATGAACTATCAGACATTAGAAACAACTGAAAATTAATAATAAGTGCAATGGCTAGAGGTAGAGTTACACTGCCTGTAGATGCTTATGGGGTTTTCTAAGCAGTACTATACAGCTGCATTTTTATGCACACACACAAGCGGACATAAATCTATTTGCAGCAAAAATGCGCATTTTGTAGTAGACAAAAGAAAAAAAAAGTCATGTGTGCTGGATAACTCAATTTCTGGGAACAGAAAATGCCCTAAATGGGGTTTAATTTACACAAGCGAAATAAACTCACTCAGCTACAGTAAGAAACCATTGCTGGCTGGTAGTTTGTCATCTTCTTTGCCCTTCTGGTTTTCTCCACAGCTGGGAAGCTGCTGCCTGGTTTCTGGCTGAGTGGTTTTGCAGAGTGGAGATTTGTGGATGACAGAGCAACGGAGCTGTCAGCACTTAGCTGAAAGGAGGGAAGTGTGGGGAAGCAGGGTCAGGTGCAGGCTGGGATGTCCTGCAGTGAGGGGAAAAAAGACTCCAGATGGTCCTAAGTTGCACAGGTCTCTGTCTGTCTGTCTGCCTTTTGCATTTCGGTGCCCAGCACGATTTGATTTGCAGCTGTTGAGATGTGCTACACAGCCTGCACCCCTGTGCATTTTGGGTGGGTGAGGTAGTTGGATGTTTTTGGAAGGGGTCTGCATGTACATCGTGCTTCATCACTGCTGTGACGAGTGAAGGTGTGCCTTTTGGGAGCATGGGTTTGAGTCTGCCTTAAATCTCTATGCAAAGGGCTGTCTCTGGAGAAAGATGTGAGGATGGAGCTCCATGACAGCTTAAGCAACTAAATGCACCGAGGTAATTGAGTGTGCTCAGGAGCTGCTGAGCTGTGGTCTCCAAACTCTCTGCCATTACCAGGGAAAATGTGGTGAAAGAAACCTTTGCTTCCCACAGAGCTATCCCTGGTCTTCTTATCCCGCCACTGGGATGTATGAATTCCAGCTGTGGCAACAGCTGCAGAAGTTTGTAAAAGACCCCCTGAGAACTGTAAAATCAACTGCAATCAATGGTTTATTTCCTGTTTGATCTCCTATCTTCCAAATTAAAGCACACCCTTCTGTTGAAGGGGGATAGAGGGGATGGTGTTTAGCAAACAGACCTCACCCTCTGAGTGGTGGTGTCTCTGAAACCCTGGCAAATGCGATCTACAAAGAGACAAGTCAGCCCGCAGTGCTGGGGAATACGTCTGTCATTGCAAACCAGAGATATCTGGCATGGACAAAGCACAGAGCAACTTCCCAGCAGCTGGAAATTTTAGAGGCTTATCTTATCTGGACTTATTGTAAAGTTTTGGGTTTTTCAGCCTGTGGTGAGGCCCCGTGTTGCTGGAATACACTTCTGGAGCATAAAGCCCTTCCTGGTATTTGCTGGTGGCTGCCAGGGTGCTGGCTGGCTCCACACACATGCTGCAGAGGAGGTGGGAGCTGGGCATTTGCCCTCCCTGTCTGACAACTTCACACCTCTATTTGCACAGAGACCCCAGTCTGTAGTTGAAGGTATGGGAAGAAGAGGTGTCAACATTGTAGAGGGGCTGAAAAAATTATTGTATTTATTTTAAACTTACAGCAGAATTGAATGGAGCAGGGAGAGACGGGCCCAGGCTCTGCTGCAGAGCAGCTCTGGCAGCTGAACAGTGGAAGCCAACAAGAAAATCTGCTCAGTGGCAGCAGACTTTAACCCATTGCACTTTGCCTGGCTCCTGCTTCCCAAACAGCGCTGCAGCTGCTTCTTCCCATAACTGATTGAAGGCATAGCAGTGGGTTTTCCAGCCCTACAGCTTTGGATGTCCTCTCTGGGCTGAGAGGTATCACCATCTGCTGTAGAGGTTTCCCTTTGTACTGCTGTTTCCATCTGCTCTGCATCCCAGCAGTATGTGAGGGGGTTGTTTGGTCTCAAAAAAGGTCATCAGATGAAGGAATCGGGTGGTAAACATCATGCTCCAGCAACGAGGGTGCTCCAGTATGGATGGCATCACAGCTCTGACCTCCGTTACGACTAATGTCCACTGAGAAGGCAAATCCCTTCCCCTCCACATTCCCTCAACGCAGCTTTGCTAATTGTTCATGGAGAATAACTAACAGGTAGGTCATCCTGGAGTCATCAATACCCAAGTCATTGATAACAAATATCTCAGCTTTTTCTGTAAGAGGTTCTGTGACTGATCTTATCGACAGAAGCACCTATGTCTGTGCAAGAGTTACTGGGAATATCCTCCCAAGGAGCAAAGTTGGTTTGGTTTTCTTTCCCTTTTTTTTTTTTAGGAGCAAATAGAAGAGTAAGAAGAATGACATTTGGAGCAATAAAGTAAGCATTTTTCTTAGAAGCACATAGTATATATAGTGTTTTTACTTTGGACTCCAGTTGTAAGAGACTAGATGGTCTTCTCTGTTCACTAGGGAGGTCTGCAACTCCTTCATGTTGCTTAGATTTTGAAGGCAAATTTTCAGGAGATGATTGTTTTTATACATGCAGCTACTAGGCCAGGTGTTGATTTGTACAGGAATACTTCCTTCATTTTCTGCGGAGGTGAGCTGGGTGGAGTGTCTGCTCTAGCTATGGAAGAGGCTTTAGTTTTTAGGCTTTTCTTTTTGTTACGGGCTCATTTGTTTTATGTTAGATCTCTGGGAGCTGTCTAAAAATTATCAGTCCCATTTTATTTCTCTTAATGAAAATTTTCTGTAGAACTCAATAGACAGCAGGCGGTTGGGCCTACCATTGATAACTTCAGTTAGTGCTTTTATTGTCTACCGCTCTCTTGCAGGAGACACTTGATTTGTCTTGGCTGTTTTCAAGAATTATTAGTGCTGGCTATAGTTACTCAAATCTTTTGATTGGCTAGAGACTTAGTAAAGCTGTTTATACCCTATTTTTTTTTATGGATGGTTTCAACTCTAGAAATTGCTTTATTAATTGATTTCAGGATGAATTTTCTTGTGGCTGAGGAATTAATGCCTGCAATGGCTCTTACACAACAAATTCTTTCCAATAGCCATATTGTGCTTGGAATTCACTCTTATTTTTAAGAAAACAAATAATATGCTTGGCATAATTAACCACAGTTGAGGTTTTTCTCCAAAAATATGGTTCCAGCATTATTTTATAGTTGACTCTACTATAGTATTTTTGTAACTTTGTGTGCTACTATTTAAACCTTTCTCTAATGCTGGATTGTGTATGAGCTAAATTAAGCTGTGCAGAGCAGATGAATGGCTCCTGCTAGTTTGCATGCGCTTAATATTTCACCGACTGTTATAGAGGGCGGGTGTTCAGACAGCTATGTATCACCTTGTGTGTTATTCTGCCTTTCTTTGTTTCTCTACAGCAGCAGTAACATTGGGATGCACCTTGTCTTGCAGTCTGTACTGATGATACCAGACTGCTTTTTTACTAACATTGGTTTGCTGGCATCATGGCTCAAAGAGCAGCTTGGCAGCCTGTTTTCCTGCTGCTCTCTGCTTTCTTCTCTGCCTGCTGACACCTTTCCTGATAGTGTCTTTGTCCCCTGTTGCTCTTTCTGGAGTCACCGTGCAGGAATAGGCAGCTGCACGTGCAGCCTACAAACACCCTTTAATGCTGGCTGAGATCACAGATCCGTTTGCAGTTGTCCTCTGTGACAGCTTAAAGGCTCGGCTTTGTCCAGTGGCTGGGTCATGGGCTGCTTTTTGCAAACAATCTGTTTCTCCTAAATTAGCGGATTTCATCCCTTGCTCTTGTGTTACAGAAATGCAGATGTGCTTCTGGGCTCCTGCTGCTCGTCAGAGCTCAGCATCCCTGCGAGGTTGCTGGGATTTGCACAGGAGGTTTTGACCCTTGTGGTGCATTTGCCTACCTGCATCTCTCAGATATTCCTCCCTCTAGGTACCAAGGTACCAAGCTGTGGTCAGTCCCATCCCTCTTGGTTTGCCCTGAGCCAACAAATGTCTCATGGCTAACATGTCAGGCAGACTGCTGGGATTCTTGGTCTTTTATTAATCTCCAGGAAGGGTTGTGGCATGTGGTAATGCCACCTCATTTCCTCAGTGCTTTCCTAGAAGGCATTGTAAGGTCAAGTTCAGAGGTTAGCTTGAGGTCTAAAATGTGACAGGGGTGTAACACATGTCCTCAAGCCTGAGGGTGGACCAGGTTATAATGGATACAAAGCTCACTGGATCCCTAAATTTTCAATGACAGGGTTATCTTGCCTACTGAAATCTGGACTTATCTGCATACGTGAGGCTGTCCAGCCAGGTGGAACCTCAAATCTGTCATCTTCCAGACAGGGGAGGAAGTAGGACCTAAATATTACTAAAGTTGCTGGAATGGCCTAACCTGTTTAAAAAGTATCTCAACATACTTATATGGCACCATATTTTTGTCTCCCAGACTGACTTCAATCTTGAATGCTGCTTCTAGGGGACATTTAGAGGAGTTGATGGTTGCTGATGCTGCTGGTCCTTTGCTTATAAAGGCATAAATGGTCCCGTGAGCAACACTCACAATCACCTTTTTAAAAATGTCCACGTTCTGGGTGAGAGCTGGGCTCCTACTTGCTCAAAGACCCACAAATGAATCTGCAAAACAACCCTGCATCAAGGTGGAAGGGACAGCGTCTAATAATGTTTGTGATTACATAGTCTCTTTGCATTTTAAATCTTCAAGTCCTTTGGGTGTGTAATTTTAAACTGGTCATGTGAAATAAGGCTGTTTTGGAAAAGGTTCCCAAGGAAAGTCCTCTTTAGGGCAATTGGCCTTTCCCTATTGTAAGGACTTGGAGGAAGCATAAAGTGGCTGTGTCCTTCTTGCACTTTATGCCTGCTAGAAACCAACCACCTGGTGAGAAGAGTCGCAAGAGGGTCCTCGCTTTCCCATTATTAACGCAAGTGATGCCTCATGAGGTTTCTCTGGGATGGGTGAGACCCTGAAAACCTACGTGAAGATCCCAGTCTGACACCAAAAAAAAAATCAAGGGGAGCCTTTGACTTGTTCATTGCTGTCCCTTAGGAAAGGGAGAGAAAGAGCTGCAGTAACTTCCACCAGCAGTAAAGTTTATCTCAGTCTTCCCATGAAGTTCTCCTATTTCCCACTGGATGCATGTAGGGATTCAGACCTGCCCTCCTGCATTCAGCAAGAGAGAGATCTCCTATTTGTAAAACAGAAAATTATGCAAGGAAAATAAAAATGTTTGATTGTTGCTAGCGAGTCACTTTTGTAGTCTGATTAAAGCATATGTATTCATACCTTCATTGTCTTGATGCTTAACGAGGAGACAGGAGATGGCACCACAAATAACATGCACTCCGTAAGAATATTTACCTGTGTATGTTGTAGCTGTCAAGAGGGATTAAGAGGGTTAGACATTGATGGGACACAAGAAAGGAAGAGATCAGTCTGTTTATTCCACTTTCAAATACATACGTTCTTAGTTTGAAGTGCAGCTCCTGACATAGTTCTTACATTATTTATTATTATTAGACACCAAGTCCTTCTCAGCAAATTTATTTTATTAAATTACACATACTGAAATTAAGTACAGCCTCTTGTCAGCATTCTTCTGCCCGTTCTCATAATTATTATTGATAAGAGGTGACTTTCAAGTTAACAGCATGTGGATTAATAAGGCAGCCGTTATTATGTTACCTGAGTGCTTCTTGGAAAACTTAGCTCAAGGGCAAATTGTGTTTCCTTCCCAGCGTGGGATGCCGAACCCCCAGCCTGCAGACCGCTCCTGATGGTGACGTTTGTGGCTCTAGTGTGATTGCCTAGCATCTGAAAAACTGCCACCAAACTGCACAGTCGTGGATATCTGAAATCAGTAAGCGTGGTGGGTTTTGGGGGTGCACAAGGGGGTGCCTCCCGTGCTGACTTTTGAGTCGTCGGAGGGTTTCTGCTCCTTTCTTTTCTGCTCTTGTCGCCTGCTCTCTGATGCTCTTCTCTTCATTCTCAGGTAGTGAATCCTGTTGGCTTCCGGGTAGGTGACTTTGCAGAGGGGGATTTTGTAGATGGCTGGGTTGTCTGAATTTATCAGCAAAAAGAGAAGTGCGGAGAAGCAAAAAGGCCAGGTGCAGAGTGGCAGCCCAAGCTGGCAGAGGAAAGGACAGAGAGATAGGTGCATTTTGATACCTCTTTTTGTGCGTTCCCTGTGCTTATTTCTGCCTGTTGCTAAATTCTTGCACTTTAGAAGCTGAGAGAGCCAGTGCTTTCCCTGAGGACAGTCTGACATAGGACATGTCTTCCTGAGCCCTCCCATACAAGATGCCCCATTTAGATTCAGAGAAGGATGCCCTGGTGCAGGTGGCTACGTGGTGGGGGCTACATGTGAACTAGGTTCCTGCTGGTCACTGGAGGTCTGGGAAGCTCCTCTGCTACCATATTTCAATTCAGCTGCTGACACGGAGGTGAGTTTATCTGAAATGTACAGGGCTATGTAAGGCATCCCGCATTGGAGATGTCAGTCCTTTTGGAGATATAGCTGTTGGTGCTGCATGGCACTTGAACCAATATTGAAGCAACTGAATCAGGCTCCAGAGCTCTGCTGACTGTAATGAAAGCCAAGACACCCAGCTCACATGTACACATTTAAATTCTCTAATAAATTAGCCAAAGCCCACCCTCACTGTCCTTTAAAATCTCGTGTACTGAGAGCCTTATTCACACATATTCACCATCCTCAATGCCCATGTGTTACTGGCATTGCATCCAACCCTCACTCCTGCTCTGTCATCCAACCTGACTTGGGTTCTGTCAAAAACAAGATCACAAGGAGAAAAAGTAGATGTCCTTTTTTTCCCTGACGCATCCCAAAAGCAGATGTGCTTAACAAAGCAACCCATCTGCAGGGACCTACATGGTACTGAGTGGATGCTGGACAAATACATGCATGCAAATACAAATGCATGAAGCTGCTAGTTCTAGATTTTTTTTCTTTTAAAGTACTAAATCGGTTTCATTAAAATACGGTTTTGCTTTAATCGTTCAGATCTTAAAGAAGAAACAAAGCTTGGCATTTCTGGCTTCACCTCTTTCTTGATGTGTCCAGATAGGATGATTTTGTATTTAAGAGAACACTCTCCCCCTCTTTTTAGTTCTCATATTCAGATCAAACTTAAATAATATCTGTGGGTAGGAAGACCTTTGAAGAAGCAAGGAAAAATTTAGAACACTGAGAACTAGTAAAAAATATTGCCTGCAACTAGGTATTGTATCTCAAACCATACATTATTGCTGGAATTCACATATACATGCACAATCCCACTGTGGATAAAATGCTCCAAAGACGTTTGAAATCTTATTATCAGCTATGCAGTCTGCAAGTGCACAATTCAGCTGAATCAGAATTGGTACAAGACCTGCCACCGGCTGCAGCATTCTCTCTTTGATGCTGACATCAGAACTGACATGGAGAATTTTGGGGCACTTCCTTAGCATTATATCATAACAAATCAAAATACAGTTAAAACAAACAAACAAACAAATCCCACAAAATCCCCCAAACTTACCACAGATAGGGCATTAGCAAGAGCTGCTCCGGAGTAGGCACAAAATAATGCTGAGAAAAGAAGACCAAAGACAGCTCAAAGTGAGGAAAGTCTTGCTCATCTCTCCAGAGAAATTACCAGAAATAGTAATATTGTCCAAATACACCTTAAAGTATCCTCCCAGCTACCTGATGTGAGGGTTAGTGTTAGAATCAAACGATTAGTTAAAATGCCCCAATGCTGCATCTGGCCATGTGGACTACATTTGGTCCATTCTGCTCTGTAGAGATGACTGGTGAATGAAGAGCATGATTTTGTCAAGAATAGGTGATGGTGGTATTTCTTTTATCCATTGCCGCAACATGACTTGTGTGCAGTGGGGGATTACAGAAATTCTGCACCAGTGTCTGTCCTGTGTCTTCAAACAACAAGCAGGTAGCAGTGGGCTTCCTGGCCCCAGGATGTCAGAGGTGGCGAAGCAGGAGGTGGGGTACCCAAGGACAAAGTCAAGGAAGGGAAAACTCCTGATTAATACAGAAACCGTGCATGGGACAGACAACTACTTAAATGCAAAATGTTGGAAGTTGGGTGGATCTTTGTGGGAATTTTATATATGCTACACTCTTCTTAAACTCTTCCCATAGAGTCTATTTTTGGCTGCTGTTGGAGGTGGAGTCTTTGGGTAGATGGATTTTAAATTGACCTTGTGCAACAGCTCTCTTCTTATGACACATTTCCTCTAATTGTATGTATAGTTATGAAAAGCCTGCATCTTTGAATCTCTTTGTTGCTCCTTTCACAAACACTACTTCCACCCTTTCTAAATGTTTTTAGGTAATCAGGGCCTAAAGGTCGTTCTCTCTGCACTTGCACCTTGCACATTGAGGCTCAATTCTGATGCCATCACAGAAACAGCTCTTGCAGAGTACCTAATTTTGCAGCAGAGTGGTAGCCCAAAGTTGAGTCTAAACTTGTACTACTCATAGACTCCCTGGCTTCCTAAAATTTTTGTCTTCTTTTATGTAAAAGATACATACCACAGGCAAGTGCCAGCAAATGAGTCTGCCAGGTCAAGGCATAGAACATGCCCCCAGTTGCAATGCACGCGAGGGCACAGTTGTAATTGTGTAAGCCAAGGTAGATGCTGTCAAACGGTGTCGCAATGCTCAGTGCTGCAAGACAAAAGGCAGGAAAGAGCAGGACTGTGAGGTCAGGTATGACAGGTAACTGCAGGAGGACCCATCACTTGCTGGGAATCCGTCATGTCATCCCTATAACATCTAGACAAATTTAATGATGCTCTTATTTGTATAACATGCACATGCAGAAAAAGGATGAAATCAAATGAAGCTGACTATTTTGGAGCTCTGATAATGTCCCTAGGATTGGAATTTGGCCCAATCTCAAAGGTTTCTTTTAGGCAAGACTTATGCACTGAGTCTGTTGTAGTTAGACCTCTAGATGGCCAGATGGAGGAGCCATCCAAAGTGTAGGAGGACCTTCTTATCTGGATGTCCTTCTTGTGGAAAGCTATGCTCACATGTACTGTTTAAACCTCATACGTATCCTGATCTTGACACTCAGAGGCACAGCTGAGTGGGAGTAAGCAGGGTTTTCCACCTCTTCCTAGTGACCTTTGCTAGATGTGGTCTAGATAATAGATGTGTTTGCTCCATCATTGCTGTAGAAACTTTCCACTGGGTTGGGAGCTGAGGTTCTGCTCCAAATCTGACCTCATNTGTACTGTTTAAACCTCATACGTATCCTGATCTTGACACTCAGAGGCACAGCTGAGTGGGAGTAAGCAGGGTTTTCCACCTCTTCCTAGTGACCTTTGCTAGATGTGGTCTAGATAATAGATGTGTTTGCTCCATCATTGCTGTAGAAACTTTCCACTGAGTTGGGAGCTGAGGTTCTGCTCCAAACCTGACCTCATAGGTACTTCTGCAGGATTTCTCCAAGGTTTCAGGAGTACCGGTATAAAGTATTACACAATATGTAATGCACAGACCACCTTCATTCACCTCTTAAGATTCATACATTTCCTGCTATAATGTCCTCATTAGTCTTCTGTTTCATCGCTATGCCTATCCCCAGATACTTTCCCCTGACCTTTCTTCTAGATTGTCAGACCTGTACATAACTTGCCAAATGCTCTTAACCATAAAAATCATGGATAGTTTTGTTTAAAATGCAAATGTAAGGCAGCTCACACCTTGTACAACGCTTCAGAGCACAGAGAACTTCTTGTTGGATGCCTGTGCCTTTTCCAAGGTTGTTGTCTCAGACTACACTTATTCAATCATATTTTTTTATTACAGTCACATAAGTGACATTTGTCTTGTCTAACTTCAAGGGTCGGGTTCATCTCTCTTAACATTGTTGCTCTGGTTAGTGGAGGGACAGGCCATTCTGAGTGGCATTCATTTAGCTGTTTTTACAAATCTGCAGCAGGATAGAATGAACTGCATCCTAGAAAGGTCTGTTTCTTTTCAGAGACTGATCAGCTCTGAGGCAGGCATCTGCTTGTGGTGGTAATTTAAAACACTTGTGGTGGCAAAAGATCAGTTCTGAAACTATTTCTCTAGGTTTCTTTATTACCATCTCTTTGGGATTCATCACATCTAATGGCAAGAGGGTTAAGCGAGGTGGAACAAACCGCCTGCCTGGGTTACAAATCTAATAAAAAATTCAAAGCTTAAAGAAAAATCAACTTCTATTCTTGCCTTCGCCATGTTGTCTGACCTTTAGTAAGACCTTCCAAATTTAGAGACAGTTTAAAAAATGACAGTGTTGTCCCAAGTACATCCAAGCCCTTGCAACTCTGAAGTCCGGACAGAGTCATATAATGGCTAGCATCAAGATACCCTAGTTAAAAAAGTATTTTGGTAAATATTTCTTACCTGCAAACATCCCCACTGTCGATCCAATTGCAGCATGTAAGCAAATAAGTGGGGAGGAGATAAGTAAAGCAACAAGGAAGATGCCTCCAGTCCAGGGGTTTTCACAACCGCACACTTGACCAACGCCAGCTGGGATGGATTGTAAGAGCTGCAGTATCCAGTAGAAAAGGGCATGTTATTGTATCTACGTGCTCAGAAGGACACAGCAGTTGTTTTGTCCAAGCTATTGGTTAGAAAGGAAGGAAGCAACCTTGGCTCTGAGTTGGACTGATCGGTAAATGTTGGCACTCATGCCCTTCGAAACAGAATTAGTTCACTCTTTGGTTTGAACTTCGTCAGTCTGAGATGGACTTTAATTATTTTTGGGATGGTAATATGGTGGATGGTGTGGTGAGAGGTTGGGATTTTTTGGGGGGAGGAGTTTGGGGTGACTTCATTGAGGGAGAAAAATGGTAACCTTCCTAGACAGTAATACAATGGTGGGCCTGATTGATTGCTTTGAGTTTATTATATATTATATGAAGCGTATCAGTTACCCTTATGCTGCTTTGGGAATGTGACCCTTCAGAGCTAGAGCTAGACCTGAGAGGACAGGGTATAAATAAGTTTCTGCCCCTTTAGGATCCTAATGTTTCTTCTGTCTTTTCATATTGTCACTGACTGTCTTGCTGATGTTCTTTTAAACACATCTGGACAGCAGGAGTGCATATCCAGATGTGCTTCTGTATTGACAGCACTCAAGACTTGTTTTGGGGCAGTCCAATTTTAGGTGAAGTGAGAGGTTCAGCAAATCTTTTCCCTCAGGCTCGATCAGCCTTTCTGCTGGATCAGACAGGACTGTCCCTGGGCTTTCATGGCACTGTCTATGGACTGAACCAAGCCATGTATTTCTGTGAATTGCTACTGGCTGTACATATCATATAGCCGTTCTCACCCATGTGAAATTGTTATCCCAAGCTGAATGCCTTCACGCTCACTTTCTTAATCAAATAGCATGAACTTATTGGGGTGAAGCTTACCAGTGGCACATTGATTGCAGACCAGGTGATATTGGGCACTGCTGCCACAGGCTTGATGAGGGTTGTGGGGAAGAAGGGGTTGTAGTGTCCTGTGGCTGCCAAGTACAAAGTCACTGCAATATTGAAGGGCAGAGTTAAAACAGGAAGGTCCCATTTACTGAAGATGGATCCCAAAGCACTGGACAGGATTGGACTGAAAACAGAAGGAGAAGAGAAATGAGTATATCTTGCTCATAACAATTACGGTGGTGAAACAGCCTATCACTTCGGTCACAAGCTGTGGTAAATGCAAGCCAATGCCTTTTAGAAACATCAGGTAGTGAATATCTTTAATACATTAGTCTGCATCAGACAAATAGTTGCAGAATGCTCTTAATCTTTTTGCAACAACTATCGTATCCATTCACTGATGGTATAACCTCCACACCCTTCTCAGGACAGTTGGCTAATCTGCAAGCGCTGTGCCAGCTATGCTGAGCTCAGGGAATCAATGAAGAAATGCACCCACTACAACGCTTAGGCATGGATGGAGAAAGGTAATCTGGCTTCTTATTTGGTACAAAAATCTAACAAGAAACAGTAGAGCAAATTTTGGGAATGCCACATGAAGACCTGTGGAGAACTTTAGATGGTCTAAAAAAGCTGCTGTATTGAGCAGGCAAGGAGGAGTTGGAAATTACTTGATGTAGTCTTTTTTGTTGTTTTGTTTAAATAGCTTGAAGGTTATGAGAAGATGGTTCTGGAATAGAAATAAAACAGAGGAGGTGATCAAAGAAGATAAAAAAATCTTCCATTGGGAAAAATGTAAAATATTTACTATGTTAGACACTATTTTGTGGGAAAGAGGACTCCTCAGGACATATGGAGCCTGAGAGAGTGTAAGACAAAGTCATCACTGTAACAGAGCTGTGAAAGGTGTTTTGCCAGGCATGACCCAGACCTTGAATGATGCTCCTGCTTATGCCAAGGAGACTGATGTTACTGTGTGTTGCCCAGGTACCACCTAAAATCATATGGCGTTTTCTGAAAACTAAGCTTGGTTCTTAAGAAACATGATTGAGTATATTCAGCATGTAAAGTATTTGGGGTGACCCTCAAAATATTTATAAACTGAACAGTAAAAAGCATGCAAACCTTGAGATACCATGACTTTTCCCAAAGTTCTTGGCTGCAGAACCCGTGATAGAATCTTCACCAGATCGGCTTTCCTCAGAACATTTCCAGACTGCCTTGTTTCCACTTGAAGTGGGTGTCCTGCATGAATGACTTTGTGGGAGCATATTGGCGAGATAATATCTGTTTTTATGGGGCTCAGAAAGCTTGTGGAAGGGAGGGAATGGCCAAGTCCTGTCCTTGATGGAAATGGCCTGTGTTCTGCTGTTTCCAGCTGAGCTTTTCTGATATATGTGAGCTCAACAGCTTTTATGGTCAAACTCCAAGAAGCAGAGGACATCATGCAGTTTACAAAAACTCAATTTAAAGACTTGAATTTTTCAAGAAGTTGCGTTTGAATCCTAGAAGTTCATTAAGATGGTTCTAATAAAAAAAAAAACCCACCCAAATTATTTGGCATTTCAAAAGCAACATCTTGTGTCCTATTGAGTAGATACCATCAGTGGAAAAAATGCTTTGTTCCCTGTGTATAATCTCAGATGAAGCCTGCTCTTTTATGACAAATTCGATTCTCAAAGCAGTTTAAAGATTTCCTCGCTTGTAGCTGTAGGACAAAAATCAGCACTTCAGTGAAAACGATGTCCTAATTTCTGTGCTGAAATATAAAGCTTCTGCCAGTTATGCATCTTGCCAAAAAAAAAGGAAACAATTAAACAAATGCTGACTCCTAACGATGAAATTCGAAGTATCAGTTGAAAAAATCACTGAAATGTCTAATTTTAAAATCTTTCGGCTCTACCCTTGAGTCTTGTGAATGAAGAAAATTTTGAACACAAGGCCTCAAGGAATTCTGGCAGACAAGGCAAACTAAATATTCTTGCAACATGTCCTGGGTTTTGAGAGGTTGTTACAAAATGACCTTTGCTGAGAGTGACTAAAGGAATAAAATATGAAAAAAATCTGATTTTAAAAGAAGTGAAATGTAATAATGGCTTGCATCTTATCGCTAACAGTGATTAAAAAGTGACTCTTGAATTAATTTCAGTTAAGGCTGTTAAATAGATTCTGCAGTGCTGTTAGGGTCCATATTTAGAAATGATAAATTTAATCCTGAAAGGACATTGTCTGGCATTTGGAGTTACTTGAAGGAATTAGTTTTGCTCATGACTGGTTGTATGTCTAGGAGACACAAGATTGAATTCAGCCCGAGGGAGAGCACTGGGTTCAGTGCCTGGATGAGGAAGAACTGTTGGGGTGTTGGGCACGATGGCTTTAACCCTGAATGTATCCTGATGATGAGGGCGATTTGCAGAATGTTGAAGCAGGGCTGCTTTGTCAGTGTGCTATAACCAGTGTTTCCTCATTCAACCTCCTACCAACGTGCTTCAGAAGCTCTGTGCATCAATGAATGCTTCTTTCCAGGCTGGAGCTGCTGGTGTAGGGGACTGGGCAGAGGGGACTTCCAATGTGTTTAAGCCGTATATAGCAGGGCTCATTCTCTGAGAATTACCCCTAGGAGAAGTGACACTTACCAGGCCATTGATATAACTGCCACAGGAGGAAGAAGCCACCAGTAGTAATCCCCTTTGTCAGAGAAGATGGCCATGAGAAGTCCCACCAAGATCCCATTATAGCCGTGCAGCCCAGATGCAATGGCTGATCTGTGATGGAAAGAAATATTTGCAATGTAGCAAACCGTGCTGAAGGTGACCTGTCACAGGGACCCACCAAAATGCAATTTATAACTGTCCTGCTTTCAGTGAAGGGAGTCTAGGGGAAGGATGAAAAAGGGGTGAAGTAACTGCCACATTGCATTGTGCTGATATGTGGAAGGCAGGAGTTTGGATACTGGTGAATGATGGTGAACAAGTGAGTTTCCCATGACTCAAAGGACCTACGTGGCTGTGATGATGGCTACCAGAGAGATAACTGCTTTTACAAAGACAGCCATCTATGGGGACAGGCCAGCTCTTCCTGGACCACAGCTCTGTCTTTATGTAACTGCTTCCAAACCATCTATACGGAAAGCTGGTCTTCTGTCTCTAATGTACTCAGTTGCGGGGTTATGACCCATCAGCAGGTTCCTGGTACCTTAAGGAACAATTTTACTAAGTGCCTGGATGTGAGGTACCACCTACCTGTCCTGACTGAGGGCCACTGCAGTTAATGTCGACACAGTCATTCCAGTACAGCCCGTGAGCATCCACCAGGGACTCTGGATGAAGATCCCCACTAAAATGATCAGCCCGCTGAGAGGGTTGTTGACAAACATCACCTGAGAGGTCCCTCGTAAGATCCAGTCCACCAGCTGAACCATTCGGGGCTTATCTGGAGGAGACAAAATAAAAAAGCTGGCGATCACGCATCATTTCAGCATGACTCCCTCAAATCACACTCATCTCTACAATCACTTTCTGGCCACGGAACAGAGGCGATGTATCACCAGGAGTGTAAAACCGGTGTGTAATTCATTGCTGTCTGAGCATATTTGGCACCTGGCACTTGAAAATCTAATAGGGATGGACTGGGCACTGCTATAAAGTTCATGGAGGGATTAATAAAAAAGTGGTATATTTATGGTCGTCAAAGAATAGTCTTTCTTGCATGGTAGATTGCTAAAGATACTGTTATAAACGTAGTGAAGAGATAGTCCATTTTTTGTGTAATTCAGATGCAGAGAGGGACTTAGGCAAAGACTGAAACTAGACTGTGCTTGGATAGGGAAATAAGAAAGGAAACGTTGTTTTACAGACCCAGAAGTAGTAGATTGTCTATAGGAGGTGGGGTCAAACTGTCAAGAGTATCTAAAAAAATACGTTGGGAACTAAAGAACCTAAATTAAGAGAATAGTTATTATAGCTTGGACTGTACTCAGGGGAAAGAAGAATTTCCAAGGGACAAGGAGCCATTCATTGCTCTTCAGGGACGACGACTGAACTCGGACAGAGCAAACAGGCACCAAGCTGGGGAACCTCAGGTGAGTGCAGGAGGAAGTGGGATGTGCGTGGGGCTGACGGCACCCTGTCTGAGGGCATCTATGTACGGTGGTCCTAATGATCTCCATGGGCAGAGGAGGGTCTTGTAGCACTGCAATACCTTTTCCCTGCTGGCTCTCCTACTGCAAATTGACTTGAAGGTCTTTTTCTGCCACGCTGATGGGAAAGGTGTAACCACTTCTGTACTGCTATGGGCTATTAAACGTGATGCAAAGAGAATAGATGAAAAAGAGGGGCTGCTTACATGTGCAATATGTTCATGCAACGTATATATGCAGATTTCATCTTCAATATTTAAAAATAATTAAATTAATTTAGATTGTTAGATGCAGCATAAATTGCCAGACTACTTTTTGAACATTGGCAACAACTTATTCTGAAAAACTCCCCTCTCCCTCACTCCCTCCCGGTGTTGTATTTACAGTCAAGGCTCAAATTTTGCTTTCTGATGGGAGTAGCTTAAATAGAGGATCTCTGAAGGGCTGGGTACCACTGTGCATCTCTTCAGCATCCCTGGGAGAGCCCTCCCAAGAGGCTGGAGAGCAAACTGAGGGATGGCTTCAGAAGCGAAGCAGCCCACAGGCTGTGCATTGCTGGGGAGCCAGGCAGTTACAAACAGGGAGGAACGAGTTCCTCACAGAAAAATAACCAGGCTTTTCTAGAATAATTATTACTAATATTTGGTGTTGATCCATGAAATATATCAGCAGTGCTCTTGGTTTTAGACCAAGTATTAACTAGAAGTATTCAAATATAATCTGTGGGCAGTGGCCAAAGCTTTTCAAGACATTCAGTAAGAAAAGCTGTATACCAAGCGTGGAGCACTGGCGTAAAGACAAAGCAGGAGATGTTCCCCTGTGGCTGGGGACGACACTACCAGCTTGCTGAGCTCCCTGCCTGGAGGCATCTCAGCCCACATCCTACACCAGCGAAGCCATGCTGTCTCTTATTTCTCTCCCATTGCTGTAGTCGTACTGCCAATGAACCTAGCCTTGAGAGAGGACCCACAGTCTTACATAACCTCTGAAAGACCCAAATCCCTAGTAATTCTGGGTAACACGGACCATCTGCTCATGTATTGTTCCTGTCTGGACAGTAAAACTTTGAGATCAGTACTTGCTTTCTATTTTATAGCAACATAACAGCCACAGTGCTTATTGCTCCCCCAAGGCTGGTAATACAAGAGCCTTTGCCCACACAATCAGGAGTCGAGTCCCCTTCATCAGCCCACACACAGACGAGGAGACGGTTGCTGATCCAAAGCACTTACAAGCAAGATTAAATTCCCAGCCCTGACGTGTGATTCTGGGCACAGCTATAAGGAACGTGATGCTAATGACACACAATTGATTAAGTGTAAAAGACATCTTTTGCCTGTGCTGAATTATGCCCGTGGCCATGTTAATGGCAAGAGGATGCAGTGAGATCCCCTTCCTGAGAATAAAATCATTTGTGTCAAAAGGCCAGAGGTTTGCAGTGAGGTCAGACCTTGCTGCCTCTGCTCTGCCTCCGGGTGAAATGGCCCCTCGTCCCGTGCCTCAGGACTGAAAGTGCTGTTGGCAATATAGATCCTCCCAGCTATCTCTTCCTAGCCAGGGAGCCCCAGGCATATCCCTCTGCTTACTTTTCATCCACTCTCCATATTCTTTCATTTCTCCTGTGAGATACCGAAAAACTTGGTGGATCCGATTTCCGCTTCTCCCCAGGAGGTCCTGGGCTCTTGGCGTCTGCTCCGCGTACAACTGCCTCTCACCGGGACGTTCAGCCACAACGATCTCTCCAAGCTCCATCTCTTTTGGGTAGTGAGAAGAGGTAACTGTAAATCACACAGCCCACGTGTTAGAAAACCTTTTGGGTTGTGCCCTGGCAACTTTCTGCTGTACTTTTGAGCCCCACGGTGATACCCTTTTTCAAAGATGGGATGTTTAATGCAGAAGGGACCTGCCTGAACCACTGCTGAGGGTGATGTGTGCTGCTCCCCGGGGCAGTGGCATCTCGTCTTGGGGATGAGGACAGGGAAATGACCCACTGCTGTCATGCAGCTGTGGCACAGAGCTGCAGGGGGAAAGAGGGATGTGACGTAGGTACCCTACAGCATCCCACCCTCACTCCAGCTCCTGATGCAGCATGTTACAGGCTGCTGGTTGGGCGCTGGACATCATAACCTTTGCCAAGTAACTGAGCGGTACCTGCACGCTGTTGCAGCTACCAAGGAGGGAGCCTGCTGTCGTTTGGCTAGCAGTGAGCTGGAGGGAAGCAATGCAAATTGCCAGTACAGTAGCAGACAGCAGGAGAGAAGAAAACATTGGAGGAGAGGCTGAAGCCTGCACCCTTTTTGATGTTTTGAGATAGAGCATTCATATATCACAGCAAATCTATGGCCTTTCCATGCTCCTCATTCCACATCTGCCTTTGATAGACAGTCAAGAGCAAACGGGTAGCATCAAAGCATTGCACAGAAATCAGCATCCACGTGTGGCTTTAAACAAAAATAAGCACCTTGGTGTAGTGCTGTGTACTCTTTAGTTAACGGGTGAATAACCAGGCAGGATTACGGCCTTAATAAACTCCTTATTACAATTGCAGGGCTCTGTTCATTAAAAAGTCCATTAAGATATAAACCCTTAAGAGAAGACACACTGCACCGCACCCTCGTGAGCTACCCCTCAGGTTACATCTGCAAAAATGCCACCCTGCTTTCTGAGGGTGTCTGGCATCGGCTGGGCTGTGGCTGTGCTCTAATGATTTTGGAGAAGCGTAGCCGCGTTTCTAGGTGTTGCCCAAAAGTGGACTGTGTTGTGAAGTGCTTGCCCCGCGTTTCGTGGGATATGGGCACCACCTTCTGGTGGGAGTCTGTTTTTTGGTAGCTCCAACAGGCTGGCTGTCCCCGTTGAAGCCTATAGCAGCAGAAGGACAAGCTGGGATGGGGTGCCTGGCTGGAGGGAAGGCTGTTTTGCAGAGAGCAACGCTGAGAGGCAGACGGTAAAAATAGCTGCATCTCTGAATGCCCTCATAAGAGGGTCCTTGAGCATCAAAAGATGTTTTCCCTTCACCCCTGGCAGCACAAGGCTAATTGCAGCCCTTGCAAAAGCATTGCACAGTGCTTGCTGTCTGGTGCTGTGGCTCTCTCTGCCGGCAGCTCGTCCCCACCGCAGCAAGAGTCTTTGTGATGACCTTTGTGCATCAGCATCGTATGAACCTGGGGCTGGGTGTACTGGCAAGAGATGTTGTTATGTGTGACTGTAAAAATTAAACCTAACCAGCACCGAGTTTGCTTGATCCTAACGGGGGGGAGGATTACAGAAGGTATCGAGTGGTCTAGAGCAATGAATGTGGTTGTGCAAGGAACAGACACCTCCAAAACCTTGCTCATGAATGTCTCATGGGGTCATGAGCAAGGAGGTTCCCGGGTTCTGCCCAGCTCTTCTCAGTGTAGGGACAAACAAGGAGCAAAAGAAGAGGGAAGGGGTGGGTTTATTGTCCCTCTTCTCTTTTTCTTTTTTTTTGCTATCAGTAATCTGGTTCTGGCCAGAAGCTGAGTCCAGTCCCTGGTTTCAGTTAAGGCAGCCTTGGTGACTGTCATTTTTGACTACTTCCATGTGGCTAACCACGAGGACACTTGTGTAGGGAACACTGAGGAGGAGTCCCCTTTCTCCTCCTATGTGTCCTCTAGGCTGAGGGAATTTGCTGTGGCTAGATATTGGGAATTTGCATCCCTCTGAGATAGGAAGAGCGCAGGTCCTACTGGAAAACCAGATATTTGTGCCTGAATTCATCTCATAAACACTTGGTTGTGTAAGATGTGTCATTGCCCTGGGCTTCTTGGTAGTCAGTGTAGCTTCGGGCACTTTCAGGTGGGAGTCAACCCATCTCAGCTCAGAATTGCCCTCCAAAAGTGCGCATTCTTCCTTATGACAGCTCAGTCTGGGTGCTCCAGTCAAACACCCTAAGTTTTTTTTTCAGACGGACACAGGATCCGAGGTCAACAACACAAGCAGAGAAGAGACTCCAGAGCAATGCTAGGCTAGCACCTGGCTGTCACAGAGGTTGCTGTCCCTCCATAACTTAATATTCAGCAGGTGTGGCTGGTATCAGAGATATAAAAATTTGCCTATTTTGTTTATTTGCTTATTTGTTCCTTCCAGAAGACTTCTTCGAAGAGTTTCAAGAGTTGAGGTGGGCTCAGACAGCTGCAGTAGATCCACATAAAGGAGACCGGAGCATCTCTTCAGATCTTGAAGTCTCAGTGACACATCAGTAAATAAAGATTAGTGGCCCCTTTGCTGTGAACAAGATCCTCCACCAGCAACCGAGTGCAACACAGTGGTGAACTGTGGGGCTTTGCGGCAGAGCAACATCAGGGGCTGCAGCAGCTAGAGAAGATCCTGGAGAGCTGTGACGGGCATAGCGATCCGTGCAAGAGCGTCACCCTGGAAAAACATAATTTCTTTGCATCGAGCACCTGTCAGTCGATAACCTTGTGCTCAGTGGTACAGGCTCCATGAATAATAGAGAAATCATTTGAACAATTAGCTGATTAGGTCTAATGAGAGCCTGAATCACTTATGGCACACCTAGGGTTGATCGGGAATTCCTTGAGAAAAGGGCTTTTTGTCAGCAAACACTGATTCATCAGTGCGGTAATGAGCTGTCCTGCTTGTTATAAACGTTTCTCAGACTGCAGGGCAGTATCTGGTGGATTGGGCTCATCTCTAGACCTACCTGTGCCTGCTCATTCCCAAACAGACAGCTGTTGTAGCATGCTTTTGAGGTATAGGATACCGATAGCACAGAGCATTGTATTTTTAAGCCTCCCAGAGTAAGCACCAAGTTTCTTTTTGGCTTGTGCTGCTAGAGCAAATGTTCTCAGCGTAGCACCCTCACACAGCCTGCAGTGATCTGCAGTGATTGAGCCAGCAGTGTGCCCTTGGGGCCAGGAAGGCCAATGGCATCCTAGGGTGCATTAAGAAGAGTGTGGCCAGCAGGTCGAGGGAGGTGATCCTCCCCCTCTACTCTGCCCTGGTGAGGCCGCATCTGGAGTACTGTGTCCAGTGCTGGGGTCCCCGGTTCAAGAGAGACAGGGAACTACTGGAGAGAGTCCAGTGGAGGGGAATGAAGATGATGAGGCAAGTGGAGCATCTGTACTGGGAGGAGAGGCTGAGAGCCTTGGGTCTGTTCAGCCTGGAGAAGAGAAGGCTGGGAGGGGATCTCATCAGTGCTGATTGATATCTAAAGGGTGGATGTCAAGAGGACAGGGCCAGACTCTTTCCAGCGGTGCCCAGCGACAGGACAAGGGGCACCGGGCACAAAGTGGAGCACGGGCAGTTCCCCCTGAACATGAGGAAGAACTTGTTTGCCGTGAGGGTGCCCGAGCCCTGGCCCAGGCTGCCCAGAGAGGTTGTGGAGTCTCCTTCTCTGGAGAGATTCAACCCCGCTTGAACGCATTCCTGTGCCCCCTGCTCTGGGGGCACCTGCTTTAGCTGGGGGGGTTGGACTGGGGGATCTCCAGAGGGCCCTGCCAGCCCCTGCCATGCTGGGATTGTGTGATTCTGTAACCTGGTGCCCCCATGGAAAAAAATCCCCACAAGTGGGCTGTGAACAGTGGAATGGTGCATGACCAGGGTGATGGGTGACGCATAGTGCTTGAGCCAACTTTTCTCCAGGGCTGCTGTTTGTGTAGGGAGCTTAGTCTTCATGCTGAGACACCTGAAACCAAGACTGGGCAATTGCTCTTTCCTCCTCTGTGCTGCAAGTATAGAGCTGATCAAAAAAACATTGACTTCCGGGGATGTGGCCTCACAAGGGCATTGAAAACAGTTTATAAACCCACGTTGCTCTCATAAGAAACCATAAAGAAATAGGAAAGAAATACAGTGTACAGCTAGAGGGCAAAACTTTTGGTTGGTGACAGAATGCTTGATTGAGTCATAATGACTCTACCAACCAAAGCTCTACCAGGGATAAACCAGTGACACCAAAACCAAATGAATGAAGCAGGGCATTTCAGAACAGTGGCTGAGGTTGAATGCAACACAATTGCAGAGAGGAGGTATGAAACACTTAGCCACAGGACTTTAAAGTACAAAACAAAACAAACAAAAAAATCCACCAAAAAGGAAAAAAATGCTCAAGGAAACTTGTTTCCTATCAATCACAAGCATTAAACGAAGCCACGTTCCAGAGCAGCTTTGTCATATTTGTACAAACACAACTACCACACAACAGTTAGTAATCAGGATAGTTTAACTTATGGGTCTAAATATGACTCTTACATCCTTATTTAGATACTTGGCTTTTATGATGTGGTCTTGGAGTCTTTCTGTGTCTTCCTTTCCCAGTCTGTGTAGTATGTAATGCAATACTTTGCTTTTCTCCAAGGCAATGCTTTACTGCTTCTTCGTTTCCCTCTGTTGCACCAGTATCTCCCAATCTGCCAAATGGACGCACATAGTTTATTTAATGGGTTGTCCTAGGGTCTTGTGTAGAAGTTGTGTTGATACCATTCGCACGTGGATTGTATGTATATACAAATAAGTGTGCGTGTAACTGTGGAGAAGGAGGGTTTACCTTCCTTCCTCTGGGTTTCCTGAATGATGTTTGCAGAGACATCGCTTTTGATTCCCTGTAGCCATTTAAAGACTTATAGTTTTGACATTCACTATGGTCAACATAGACCGATCGGTATAGTCTCTGGGCAGTTCACCCAGGTGTGTCAGGCATCATCCTTGGGATGGGATGGATTGCCTTCCAGAGGGGTCTGTTTCACCCCTTTAGTGGCACAGAGAGGCTAAGATGGGGCTTATGAGGCTAACCGTGGGTATCTCAAGTGTGAGTGTCTATATCTGAGCACCTTCGCTTTGATTCCGGTGAAGAGCTGGTCAATATATGGCTCTAGAGCATGATTCATCTCCTCCAATCCTACACAGATGAATCATGTCCTAAACTCTGTTGCACTTGTTGTCTGTAATGGGAAAGAGACAGCTCAGATGCACACAGCTGCGCTACGTATACATAGCGAGAGGGGTGATGAATCTCAGCTAAATGACTATCCCAAGGTCATTTGGGAAATCTGTAGTTGACTGGCATATCAAACAAGGACACGTTAATGTTTGAACCAAGTGCCAAAGACAGGAAGATTTTTCAGATTGCTAACTTTTTTTTTAATAATAAAAATAATCAGACCAGGTAGATATTTTAAGACACAAAAATCCCATTTTTCTGCATATGGTTTCAGTTATAAAACCAGAGGGGAAAACAAATAGAGAAAATATGAAATATAAAAACCGTTGCTTCTAAACAGAATGTTTTTCAAAGGTTTCCATGAGGTGTTGGCTGCCCTGCAAAGCAGACTGTAAAACAACTTTACAAGCCACATTTATTCTAAGAGCTCCACTTATTGAAGTACAATTCAAACTCTTGTTCTGCCGGCCAAGTTCCATAAATTAAACACTTGTCCAATAACACATACCTCTCTACTTGGATTCTCAGTTTCATTCTGGCTTTTTGTGTCTGTGTGTGTCTCTCTCTCTTTCAATCTTTTTTTTTTTTTTTTAAAAAAATCCTTTGCAAATGGAAACAAAAAAGATCTACTCATTTTAGGAATGGATTTAAGAAATAGACTGGTAAAAATAAAAATAAGGAGAGGAAAAAGAAAACAAGTCAACTTTTTAATCCAGCTGACTAAAATGAGACTTTCGTTCCATCATTTTACATCTTGGTGATACTGATTTAAACCTAAGGCTAAATCCGCAGTGTGAAGCTGTGCGATGTCAAACATCTAACTGAAGTATTGCCTCATCTCCACTGCAATGCACTGGACGGTGAGTGTTCAGAGGAACCAGCAAGGTGACCTGGGAGCTGAGAAGGGAGGTGGGACCTGTGCCATGCCTTCAGAGAGAACCCAATTTTTCTCCATCCCCTACAGTGTTATGGCCTTAGAGATGTGACCATCAGCAGGACCAGCCATTTCTTACAAGAGAAGGGATAGGGAAGGTGTGAGATGTTTTCAGATGGCCACCCTGTTTGACCTGGAGCTGGAATGGATCCATGGACGTGCCAAGGAAAAACCCTGCCACTAGTGCTCCTGGGCTGACCGTGTCTTCCTTTTCGCACCTTCTTTCCTTTTGCTCTCTGCTATCACCCCTACCCTGCCTGCAGCTCTCCCTGTTCTTTCAGTTCAGTCTAGAGCCTCATGTCCAGGCTGTGCCTAAATCTTGCAGATTCTTTCTACATGATGTCTTTTGAAATTTGATTTTCTTATTCATCCAAGAAGCTAAAGTTCTCTCCTAGGTTCTTGTCATATCACTTCTTTAGTACAGCATCTGTCTTTCTGTTGTTGACAGTCATTCCTGCCATCTTCCCCACTTTCACTTTTACATGACCTTCTGTCTTTCTCCTTCATGTTGACCATGAGCTGCATGTCTTCGCTTTCAGAGCCAGTCATTGCTCTGTCTCATCAGGAGGGAAAAATTAGTTTATGCATTCACCTGACCCATAACACTGCCTCCATTTGTCGGAAATATTTCCCAAGGTCCTCTCCTGTGGTACAAGTCTTAGATGCCCTAACATGAACTCCAATGAAATTGTCTTCTTTAATACAGAGAGTAGCAAGATAGGAACAATACAGTAAAAAACTGGACGGTATTTCTGCTTTCTTGTTAATTCACAGTGAAACTTGGGGAAGTCAGCTACTGAATGTGTCTCTTCAATTCAGAGGTGACCTCTTAAATGAGAATAATCCTTTTTACTCACTATAGTGATTCAGGGACTTACTCTGTAAGGCTTGAGCGTGACAGATAGGGGCAGTCAAATGTGAATCAGGCTGGAGCAGGTAGAGAAATTACTGTTCTTTGTTGGGTGCTACCTTCTGCCCTGCTGAGATATCATAACTGATGGGTGTGAAAGAGAGGATAGGGAATGAAACATGCTTTTAGGACATTTTAGCATGGAAGAAGCGAGATTTGGTTCAGCTTCTGCTGAAGGTGCTTTTAGACGGCATATTTGGATTGCGGTAAAGTTACAGCAGCTCTTGTGGTCTGTCCCAAAGACTGAGGACTGACAAAAAAGCAGTGGGGACATCAACTCCCTTTGAGAGGTGGTGGTTGAGGATGATGATTGCTTCTTAAACTGCTTACCTGAACTGCAAGAGGTTAAAGAGGGCTTTGAACAAGGAAGTTTTCTGGTGTGGCTTCTTAGGTAGTGTCATGTGGTATTCTTGCTTTCTGGACCACTAAGGGCAAGACAGTGTTGAGCATCCATGTCTCCAGCACTGATCTGTGCACACACCAAGAAACCTGGTCTATTCTACGCAGAGTTATTTGGTTACTCAACCTGTAAACTCTTCTTCTGGGATTGGATACTCTGTACAAGCCATTGAGGGTTGGCAAAAAAGCTTAATTTTTGTGTGAAATATGTGGCCAGTGCTCCTAGCTTAGCATGAAAGAATCAAACCTCTCTCCAACAAAGCGTTATCTGTACATGTTTTAACTGCAGAAACAATCACACAATGTCTGCTATTCCTCATCTGACCCAGCTGAATACTGAGCTGTCTTTAACAATGCATGGTAAACCACAGGCTGTGAAGTGCTAGGTGCTGTTCACAATGAATAAAAATGTCAGAGCTTGGCCAATATTTGGTTAAATCTTGAAATAAAACATAAAGCATTTTAGTAGGGTAACTGTAAAGGCATTTCTCCATATATTTCAGATCACTTGCTCTTTAATAGGAAGTTAATGGAGATTTTCTTTTTTAGATAGCAACAATTTATCGTGTGTTTCCCTGGTAACTACAACACTGTGAACCTTCCTTGAAAACTCCATTGGGATTCCTGCAATGTTAGTGAGCATAATGAATGGTAACTGTAAAGCAAACCCATTGAATCACTTTATTTTAAATTCTGGCAGAGACATAATTTCCCACAGTTCATAAACATTTACAGAAAAGGAGTTTACATGTAGAAAACCAGTTGTTTTTATCACTCAGATCAAAGAACACGTTTATCTGGATGTACGGATGCGTTTTCAGCCAGCTTTTGAGAAACGAAGGTGACAATCTTTAAGAAGCTTCACAGACTAATACTGAACCTTTGAAGTCTGCAGCTTTGCTCACCTGAAAATACAGACATCACTTCTGCTCTCTATTCTGCATGAGTCTGAAGTTTGCACTTCAAAGATTATAGGCGACAGGCCAAATTTCCCAAGTTGCTAACAGCACTGGGGCTTACTGACTAGACTAAAATGAAAAAGCAGGGCATGTTGCAGAATACAGGGGGTTTGTGTCCACACCCACATAGCAGTCTCACTGCTCATGTGCAAGATGAATGACACATACGCACTGCAGAATGGCCTTACACCTTTTGGAAACGTTATGGAAGGATTCCCCTAATGTTAACAGCCTGTTCATCAGACCCTAAGAGGGAAGAAACAGAGAGAAGCAAGAGCTGCAGATAACAACTTTGCAGCTGCCAAGACTCCTGACAGACCCTGGCACTGCTCCGTGGCCTGGGCTTCCCTTTCTTGCATCAGCTCAAGCCCAGAGTTTACTTGACGGAGTCTGGTTTTCATCTCAGGTTTTATTCCTCTGTAGTTAATAGAATAAAACTAATACATGTGAGAAAAGGGTCATATCCATCAAGCTTGGTGGAGCTGCTCTGGGTTTGTGCTGTTGTACATAAAAGCTGTTTCTGGTGCAGTTTGCAAGTGGGCACTTGTCTATTACGGGAGAGAGCGTGGGTTCTGCATGCTACTGCATAGCTGTGCATCCCAGGGCAGGTTTGCACCGCCTTCAACTGGTGACTACACCTGTATGCTACACCTATGTTACAAAGCACATCTATAGCCTGAGATCTTCATGAAAGACTAGAGTATTATCACATGGATGACTTAGAAATTTCGGAAGGGTGTGCAAAAAACCTGCCCTCCTTTCCAAGTATCTCCAACAAGGAAAAATTAAAATAGCTATTATTTTTTAAATTTGGATATTTCAAAATATTTAATTTTGCTTTAATCTTTAAAAAATGCAATATTGTATACTTGCAGTATCAAGTTACAGATAAAACAAGGTGTGATTTCAAAATGGAAAACCAAAATACTAGAAGCTGGGTAACACTACAGATTTTCAGGAGAAAAATATCTGTCTCCTAGGATTTCCACACTTCTGTGAAGTTCTCTGTCTTGTGGTTACATTTTTTTCCCCTGGTGCTTTGTTACTGTGCTGTGAGAACTGTGGTGTCATATAACTGAAACATCAAATACATCCTGCCATCAGAAGACATCTTTGGCGTATTTTGATGGATGGTGTGTTCATCTTCAAGCGGGATGCTCAAATCATACCCAGGGTTGTGACAAGAATTTAGTAAGTTTGAAAGCGTGTGAAACCTGATTAAATAATGTTTCTAATTAGAAGTGGATATTATTTATCAGAAATGCAAAAAGTTTAAAAATTAAATTCGAGCACTAAGGAGGTCAGATGACATGCATAAATTAGTTTAATCCTAATTCTAAGATGAGTTGGGGGCATGTGGTCTGGGAACTCTGACTCCTGTGGCAAAGCTGTTAAATGGGGAATTTGTGGAGGGGGCAAAGGAAATTTTCACTCTCCCAGCAGAAATACCAAGGAAATTTTTCCCTGAATAGATCAGAAGATATTTTGTGAGGGTCTCCTCTGAATGGCACTGAGAGCTACTGAAATAACCTCCCATCCCTAATACTGAAATATTAAAGCACAAGTGTGCAATAGTTTGTTTTCCTGACAAGCTTATGGGTTGGATCAGGATTCATTTTGGGGAGATCCACAGGACACTTGCATGTTGCAAACCGTGTTGCACAGCTCTGCAGATCTATATGTTCGGTAGGACCCACGACTGAACCTGCCATAACGCAAGCTGGAGCTGTGGTGGCTCTGTTCACATAGGGACTTGTTCCTTTCCTATAACCTTCATCTCTGTTTCTCTGACAGCTCTATCCCAGCCTGATTTCTTGGTTCTTTGTGCCTTTCTGTGCTACCTAAACCTAGATAAACATACCTAAGTGTCTGTCATATCTAAGGTCCTAGGTAGATGACCTTTCCCAGGTGACCCACTCTGGGCACCATGATGTACATGTGCCCTATGCTGGGTGGGCAAATCGCGGATATTGCTGTCTCATGCTGAGGTCACTTTGGGTTGTGTCAAGTGCTGTCTGAGGTTCATCCTTCCCATAGGTGCAGGTGATGTTATCTCTAGATGCCAAACAGGGTCCTGGTAGAGGACTTCAAGAAACATCAGCACCTGCCTTTTGTGTTCCAGAGACTGAGCCATGGACTTAAAACTAGGACAATAGAAATAGATTTGTGAAATTCTACACAACACATCTCAGTTTATTGATCAATTTTTTCACACAAAGGGCACTTTTTACCAGTTTGTCTTGACTCAGGTGGGAGCTGGGGTCAGTGGATGCCTAGTCTGTAGCTAGCATTGGGAGTGGGATTAGTGCTCATGGTACAAGGTATAAATGATACTAAGATCTGTGCTGTGATATATTTTAGCTGAAACATTGATGCTTGTGAGGAAAGGGAAGGGAGGGAGAAAAGTAGGAACATTTTCCCAGGCCTCCTCCTGCGTTTCATTGACAAGTGTGCGTACTCTAAGTAGCCCAGTCAAAGTACAGAGATCTGTTCAGGCTGGGCCTCCAGATAAGAAAGGTTGGAGAGCCAGAATTACATCAATATTCGACTCATCCAGAGGAAAGCGAAGAAGGCAGCAAAAGTTAGGAACCAGATTAGACTTAGGATCTGTCAAACAGTGAAGCAGAGCCAAAGTCATAGCCAGATTCTGCAATTCACACTTAGTTATTCAAGTGGAAAGAGATGGAAATATGGTATTGGTGTCTGTGTGTGATGTATCCCCAACTTCATCCCACGTGTATGAATAGCACCCAATCAACTCTCATGTCCGGGTGGATGAGCCAGTTTGGGACTCACCATTAGGGACTCACCACTGTCTCCCACAACATCCTCATAGGAAGCTCAGGAAGAGTGGCTTAGATGAGCGCACAGTGAGGTGGGTCAAAAACTGGCTGAATGGCAGAGCGCAGAGGGTAGTGATCGGTGGTGCGGAGTCTGGTTGGAGGCCTGTGACCAGCGGTGTTCCCCAGGGGTCAGTGCTGGGTCCAGTCCTGTTCAACGTATTCATCAATGATTTGGACGAAGGGACAGAGTGTACCCTCAGCAAGTTTGCTGATGATACAAAGCTGGGGGGAGCGGCTGACTCACCGGAAGGCTGTGCTGCCATTCAGCGTGACCTGGACAGGCTGGAGAGTTGGGCGGAGAGGAACCTGATGAAGTTCAACAAGGGCAAGTGTAGGGTCTTGCACCTGGGGAGGAACAACCCCATGTGCCGGTACAGGCTGGGGGTTGACTTGCTGGAGAGCAGCTCTGCGGAGAAGGACCTGGGAGTGCTGGTGGACAACAGGCTCACCATGAGCCAGCAGTGTGCCCTTGCGGCCAGGAAGGCCAATGGCATCCTGGGGTGCATTAAGAAGAGTGTGGCCAGCAGGTCGAGGGAGGTGATCCTCCCCCTCTACTCTGCCCTGGTGAGGCCGCATCTGGAGTACTGTGTCCAGTTCTGGGCTCCCCAGTTCAAGAGAGACAGGGAACTACTGGAGAGAGTCCAGCGGAGGGCCACAAAGTTGATTAGGGGAGTGGAGCATCTCTCTTATGAGGAAAGGCTGAGAGAGCTGGGTCTGTTCAGCCTGGAAAAGAGAAGGCTGAGAGGAGATCTGATCAATGCTCACAAATATCTAAAGGGTGGATGTCAAGAGGACGGGGTCAGACTCTTCTCAGTGGTGCCCAGCGACAGGACAAGGGGCAATGGGCACAAACTGGAACACAGGAAGTTCCACCTGAACATGAGGAGGAACTTCTTTACTGTGAGGGTGACAGAGCACTGGAACAGGCTGCCCAGAGAGGTTGTGGAGTCTCCTTCTCTGGAGATATTCAAAACCCGCCTGGATGCATTCCTGTGCAACCTGCTCTAGGCTAACCTGCTTTAGCAGGGGGGTTGGACTAGATGATCCCTAGAGGTCCCTTCCAACCCCTACCATTCTATGATTCTATGATTAGGCTGAGCAGTATGCATTGCCTGAGGTGCAGAAGTGATTTGGAAGAACACGGAGGCAGGTCTTGGGAATTTAAAATTTAATTTTATTTGTTAAAGCCTTTTGTAATTAAAAAACCCGAAATTTTAGAATTTGTTCAGGCCAGATATGTACATGATTTGTACATAAAAAACCCCCAAAAGCTGTATTCCTAATTTTTAGTTAGCAGTATGAGCATGTAAGAAGCTAGTGTTCAGGTGGGGTTATGATCACGAAAAGAATTGCTGCAGAATAGTGGTTAGGGCTGAACATTGTTGACCCTCTGGAGGAAAGCTATGTGTTGCTCTCAGTTAATTTGGGTGCCTGATTCTGAATTTTTGCTCAATACGTATTCCTGGCACAGACTGGTCTTAGACTAGGGATAGCCTCTATGAAACTGGTGACTACAGAGCTACAGTTATTTTCAAATTTGCAACTTCTGTAATGGAGAATATTGATATAACTTTATTGGAATACCTTAAGCTCAAGTTTCTTGTGGTGCTTTATGGCTTTCTCATTCCGTGTATTATTGTTCAAGTTATTCTTACAGGTTTTGAAAGACACATTGCAGACCCAAGCTTATAGCTGAACTTTGGCATGTTCCTGAAGGAAAATATAGAGTTTGCATCAGCCTACAGTGAATTTTCACACAGAATAATATGCCTTATCTTATGGCCAAGTTAGGTTTAGCGCTAGGTTCAACTGTAATGTTCAGAATGCAACATTTTGCTTCAATGAAGGCTTCCAGTTATGTGGAGGAAACGTCTAAATAATGTCAGCTTATTTAAAGGCCATACTCTTAGGTTTGTATGACCTTGAGTGCCTTTTCCATGGCCAGTGTTTGTGTAATATA
This sequence comes from Steatornis caripensis, assembly GCA_013398225.1. NCBI lineage: Eukaryota > Metazoa > Chordata > Aves > Caprimulgiformes > Steatornithidae > Steatornis > Steatornis caripensis. The sequence goes on along the minus strand of VZSC01002190.1, from coordinate 288,275 downwards.
GGGTTTATGAGGCTAAGGGATGCATAACAAGGCTTATAACATAAATTTGCCAGTTGTACTGAGTCCAGCGTGAAGGCTGTGATTAGCTTGGAGGGTCATGAAAAGTTGAATTGGAAAGCCAGGGGTTTGGCTGAAGTTTGTCAGCTGCAAAGAGAAGAGCTGAGGGCTGCTTCAACTTGGTTTGAATCCCTTAGTCTGAACGCCTCATCTGGAACCAAAGTCAGGGTTAGACTTGGGGTCAAGATATACCCAGGGGTCCTTGTTATGGACCAAAATACCTCTACACGAGGCAGCTCTGGGATTTCCTGTGTTTCTAGGAAGAGCTGAAACTCTATGGTAACACAGTCAATGAGAGAAACATACTATAAATAATGTTGCCCTTGACATCAGATGTGTCATCTGATGGGCCATGGTTTATGTTTTCCATGTCTACAATATAATCAAAATCCCATGGCTGATCCCCATTCCCCATCACGAGTAAATACTGCTTTCTACGCAGGATGCTATGAGTTCCTGCCCCCATCCCTTCCCCTTTTGCTATTAGGGATGATAAAGCAGAATCCACCTCAGAAGCTATCAGAGAGATTTTAGAGCATCTTGGCCAGAAAAAAAATAAAAGAAAGAGCAATTTATCGCTTAGTTTCAGGAGAGAGGAAAAGATTAGATCTCTCTCTCTGGATATAGAAGAATAAGTTTTGAGAGAAAGATGCATTTTATTGCTAAAAAAAGCAGTTTCAGGTCACTCCACAACCAGCAATAACAGCTGTATTTAGCAGAGTACTTTGTCAGAAGAAAATAATAAAGATCAAATGAAAGGAGGGAAAATCAAAGAGTTACAGTCTGAATGTTTTAAAGCACAGTTTAGCTAAATTCAGTGAAAATTTTTCAAAAGGGAAAAAAACTGCAATAAAACATTTATTGTGTTTTCGTGCTTGTTTTCATTCCTTTGAGAAAAATGAAACAGTTAAAGAATCATCCAATACTAATTTTTTTCTTAGCTTTTCAATTCAAGCATTAAAACGAAAAAATCAGTTATTCACACAGTTCTCATTATAGATTATACTAGAGAAAAATGTTGTAAGATAGCTTTCTGGATGGATTCACCAGGTACCATTCAAGAACACATAATTTCGTTTAAATGGACATTGGCACGGTCCTTAGTAAGTATGTGAATGATTAAAGAAAACCAGATATTTGGAAATGAAAAGGATAAAAAAAAAAACGTTCTGAGCATGAAAAGCCCTACAAGACATGTGTGAGAACTAACTCATCTGCATGGCTTGCGCTCAGACCCATTTGGTGGAGAATTGTTGAGGCCTGAGGCACAAAGAAAGATGTTTGGGCAGCAGAAGCCAACTTGGAGACTGTAAAGTGATTTGTTTCTATTTCCTTGTATCAATTTGAACAGTAAAATCAGCTTTACAGCTCTGAAATAAACACTGTTGGGAGTTTATGTGAGTTCAGGATGGCGTAATCTGTATGTTTTGGACATGGTAGGGGAAAGAGAAGAAACATTTGCAGCCAATTTGCCAACATGTTCCTCATTTGACATACCAACAAGTTGGTTGAGGTAATGGGAGAGATAAGTATTTTAAGTTGTAAATGCTTAAGAAGCTGAGAATTTGGGAAAGGGAATTAGTTTTGAAGTTCAACAGTCATTTATAGACAGATACAGGGGATGATGTGAGGGGACCTTGGGCGTTGCAGTTCATGCCTTGTAAGTACCTCGACTCACACTGCAGCTCACTGTCCCGAGACATGACCCAAGAGACCTTTGACCTGTTGGAGAATGGACATGCACAAGGCAGAGGGCAAGTAGGAGAATGGCTCGGCCAGAAATGTTGGTGCTGCGCGTTGCATTCAGCCTGCCAAAATGTTCATCCCACCTGGCAGCTGCCTCTCCCGGCACCAGTCCTGGGGCACAGGAGGTGAGCTGCAGCTGGACAAGCTGCTCCAGCTCTGCTGGCAGATGGCTCCTGGTTGCTGTTGTCCTCAGATGAGACCTGCTCAGAAAATACTTCTCCTACGTGGCTTTCCAGGCAAAGGGAGAAGAAAGCCTTGTTTGTTAGCTGAAAATGAGTGAGATGGAAGGAAGGATGATGCTATCACACCTGCATTAAGCTTGTGCTTTCCGGCAGAAATGTGGATGCCTGAGGACTCTGACACCCACAGGGCTGGTTGAAGCTTAGGATTTATCCGAAGCTTAGGATTTGTCCAAATCTCTGGCGTTTGCTTGTGACTCAAACACATTAAGTCCTTGTTCAAGCCCCGGTGAAGTCAGAGGACACATGGACTGCTCTGTGGTCCTCTGTGGCTCAGCCACTGGAACAGGCCACCTACTGTGCTTTTGGCTTTTCATCAGTTTGAAAAACTAATTGATGTGAATCATCATAATGGTTGGTTTGTAGATCTTGCCTTTGGCAAGCAACAAAGTTGCTTACAGAATTGCAATCTTTATATGGCTACGGATATCTTAGCCGTGTGACCGAACTCAAGGGCAGCAAAACCTCCAGGGATTTATTAGTACAGAGCAGCTTTCCCTGCTTCTGAAAGACTCTTTACAATATTTTCTGCAGCATATACCTTCTTTTATCTCTGGACTTTCTAATCTTGGTTCTTCCATTGCCTAAGGCCTCAGTCGGTTCTAGAAGTAGCCCTGTCCTAGCCTTGGAAAGGTGTGTGAAGTGGCTTGTTTTCTGTTTTACAGGTGGGGAGTCTGAGAGCAGGATCATTTAAGTCTGACATGTTTGCCTGTGATTATGGGAATACCTGTAATCACACATCTTAACAGTCAGTGTGATTTTCTAATCTGTGTGTGTGCAGTCTGAGGACTGTTGAAGGCAGCAGGAGGCAGAAGGCTTCACAACAGGAAAACCAAACCATATGTCTCTGGGTAGACGTAAGGACCAAGTGTCTCAATTTCAACCTACCCACTTCAATATCTCTGTGATTCAGTCGTTTGCTCTGCGGTGAAGCAGCGAACATGCTGGGAGCTCAGGACAGCACCTCAGGGAGGGGGTTGGGGGATTAAAGAGTTCTTCGATCCTTTGCTTCTGTCCTGACAACCCCCTTGTATCTCCCCGGGAGGTGCCTCCTGCCTGGCACCACACCATCCATGTGTGTGGGCATCCCAGCAGGGGCTCAGCTCGGATATGTCATCCCATTGAGCTGTCACGTCATATGAGTTGCCGTGGCTGAACCATCTGCTGCGGATGGTCCTACCTGGGAGGGCTGATGAGCATCAGTCCTTTCCTCCCTGTCCACTCGGACTGGGACCCAGAGTCCCTTCTCTGCATCATTACTGGCTACTGGTCCAGCAGCATACTTTGGCCATAAGCCTTGTCCCTCCTGCAAGACTGCTCCCATATTTATAGCTTATTTCTGAATCACTGCTAAAGTACCTGATGAAATTTAGAGAGGCCAACACAGATAAGTGCCTTAAAAGCCCTATTTCAGAAGCTTAAGTGGTTTAAGTATCCAAGCAGACTCACGCAGAAAACAGAGTTTCTGGGATTTCAGTGTTGCTATTGGTAAAATGGGTTTCAGGTCTTTATTATGCTATCAAAATACTTGAATCACCACTTGAACTAAATGAAAGCTTACTCTGTGTGCATATAATTGTTTTTCTTGCTACCTATAACTTGATTGAGGTTAGCTAAGGTTAGCCAAAGAATGAAATTAATTTTCTTTGGAAGTTATGCATTATGAACTAAGAGGTATAAACCTTACATTACACATGGCAAATGTCTTGAGGGTTTAGTTTATAGACTTGTTTATATTTTTATTTTAATGATTATTACTTTCTCTGTGTCATTTCCACTTTTGCATCTCCGTACTCATTATGCTTTTATTATCTCTTTTATAAAATCAATGGCTGCAAACCAGAGAATTTTGTTCTTGAAATAAATAGGTCCAAATATATCTATCCATAAATTAAACATTGTGGCTGTGAAAGGGACTTTTCTGAAGTCACTAAGCTTAAACTGAAGCCAGTTAATAGCTGACCTTCCATTTTTATGGACCGTGGTGTGCAGCACATCCATCTGACTTGACAGATTTGAAATTATCCAAGCGATAGCTGAACTGAATTGAAAAATACATTAGTAAAATTAGTGCTGATGAAAGGCAACAGATCAACAGCCTTAGAAATCAGATGCTCACGAGCTAGATGCAAACCACACTGAAGTCAGTTAGAAGTCTTTCTCTTGACTTCAATGTCTTCTGGATGACAGCCTTTGTCACCGTAGCACACACAGCGTTTCGAGGGGCTATGCAATTTCCAATGGTTATCACAGTGAACCTCAACTGATGCGTCTTCCCAAACATGTTGTGAGACCTGTGGGTGGAAACTACTGTCATGGAACAAGAGAAATCTGCTTACAAAAACAAGCAAGTCAAAGAGATGAGAGAACAAAATGAGGGGACAAAATGAAGTCACCAGGCAACCTAAGGGCCACAGCCTATGAAAATGAAAACACTGCCTTAGCTGCTGTGTGTCCAAACACAGTCACCCATGCCAGCATTAGGGAAATTTTGTGCCTGGTCAAACAGCTACAAATAATTATTATTGCTCCTATCACAACAAGATTCACTGGCTAGAGAGACAGATGGAATGATAAAAACGATAAAAATGTGTTTATGAACAACTCTGTGATTTGGTAACTGCTGTACCATAGTTAAAGGAGGGAATTACGGGGTTTTTTTTAATTGACAGAGAAAGTCCTGTCAATGTCTCGCTGAGATGGACTTGAGCTAGTCAGAGTGGTAAAAGCCCAAAACTTCCGTCTGAGCTGTAACATTGCACCTAGGCAGATAATTGATCTAACCATGAGGATTTGTGGTGATGCAGTGTCCACTCTATCCTCGATATCTGCTGCATCCAAAGAGGGTTAGGCTGGGACAAAAGGTGAACAGAGCACAAGCCCTGTGGGAACTCAGCCCAAAATGAACACGAGAGTGATCCAGCTACAAGGGTTAACACTGGCTTTCTTCAACTGTCTCCAGCTCCTCCACACTTAGAAGCTCCCCTCTACTGATGAAGGCCTGCAGTTTCTTCTGCAACTAAATATGGCATTGAAATTTCTACCGCTTTGTACCATTGGCAAAAATAAGATGGCCAAATGACTTCTTCCCACAAGAGATGAAGCGGGGCTACATGGCTTTGCTTTGTAGTTTCATGAATGCCAGTGTGGACTGAGATCAAGAGTACATTCATTCTGTTATTTTGATTTATTTGTTGAGTCTACTAAATGCTTCAGGAGGTGTGACATGTCCCACCAGGAACAGGTGACTTTTCTGGTGTGCTTAAGAGACGTTCAAGTCTGAGTTCCCTTTCAATGGATGCCTGTAAGGGAAATGTGGTGGTCCTGCCCCTCTCTCTGTCCTGGTCTTGGTCTAGAACAGGCTCCATTTTGAACATGGAGCAAAACCAGTGTTTTGTACTTTGTAAGCAGTGTAAATGTTATATGTAAGAGAGTAACTTCTGAACAGAAAGTATAATCTATATCATCTTAGAATATGTTCAGCATATGCCATCTTACCTGAAGCTCTCTCTTTAAGCGTAGGAGCAATCTCTTTGGATAGCACAGCAAGAAATATCTGGGCCAGAGGTAGCCTGGCTGCAATAGCAGAGAATTCTGGAGAGGCTAAATTACCCTTCTGAGAGATGGAAGAAGATATGATAGCTTTTTCTTATTGAGAATCTCTCAAAGAACCAAGTAAAGAGTGTATCTATTTGCAGAAATAGAAGTTTAACTTGTATATTTGTAATACAAGTGTGATTACTGTTTATAAAATTAACCAGCAATTTTCAGCTATATGTGGCCTCTGTTCTCCATAAAAATATTTTTTACTATGTCTATATTCTTTATTTATTTTATATATAATATATTTATTTATTTATTAATGTGTCTATATTCTTTATTTTATTAATTCAATTTTGGTGTTTTGAAAGATATCTCTATGTACTTTTCCTTTGGGCCTGAAACTGAAAACCTGACTGTATATGAGCCACTAGCCTTGGGTCATAGAGTCTACCTCCTGATTGCTTCCAGGCAACTCATCTTACAACCCCATACACAGACACATCTTTGTGTATCTGAGAACCACCCAGGTTCCTTCGTGGGTGTTTCCATGGAAAGGCTGTTCTAGAACTATGTCTAATTTGATGTTAATCTGTTCCTTCCTTTCTTTTTTCTCTTGTTCCATCTTCCAGTCTTCTCCAGCTTACTGGGAAAATGAGGTGGTGGTGGTGGGGAGACTAATTGCCTTGTTAGAAATAAGTGAACTGAATGAAATTAGCCCAGTGGTCCAAACAGTGAGAATGTAGCATTTGGCACCGATCAGGCTTCTGGTGTGTTGAGCTCTTGCCTCTCCAGCTGACCAATATTGCCTTGTATTGTGCTTGTATCTTCCCATCTGTTTGTCTGTACCAATCTTTTCTTTTTGCAGCAGAGTCATCTTTTTGGGCTAAGTATGTACAACATCTAGCCCAGTGCGATTTATGTTTAAGGCTTCCATAAGGAGCACAATAATAAGAATAATGTGAATAACACTAGAGAACATAGTCAAGCTCACTGTAGAACATTTACTACAAATCCTATATCTAAAAATAGAGTGCCACAAGCAAGAGAGACATTCAAATTAATTTAAAAGTTTCTTTTTTTTGCCACTGGGATTTGCCAGTGGACAGGGAACTGTATTTCAACAAACGAGCATTTCCACTTATAAATTTTCTAAACAGGATTTTTAGGAAATAGCTGTTGAACTATGCCCATCCCTGCTACTCTGTAGTGAACTCCCCCCAAATGCATATTAAGCAGGATGCCAGTAACAATGTAGTCACTTTGAATTGTCTTGCTGGAGTTTTGCCTGAGGAAGAAAGGAAGGCTGTAGGATCTAGCTACTTATGTGGTGGACAAAACATTTCATTACACTCAAGCAATGAGCACAATGTTCGTTTTTAACAGTCCTATTGTTGTTGGAGAGGGAGAAGAGAGATTGTGATCCAAAACCCCCTTAAATAGGATTTGAAGTAATGAGTAGCTATGGTTACTGAAAGGCAGAATTTATGGAGCCGTTGGCTATTGCTGCCAATTCTAATGATAAGTGTTTCACCAGGTAGGGTTATTTGCTTGGTGGCAGCATNGAGCACAATGTTCGTTTTTAACAGTCCTATTGTTGTTGGAGAGGGAGAAGAGAGATTGTGATCCAAAACCCCCTTAAATAGGATTTGAAGTAATGAGTAGCTATGGTTACTGAAAGGCAGAATTTATGGAGCCGTTGGCTATTGCTGCCAATTCTAATGATAAGTGTTTCACCAGGTAGGGTTATTTGCTTGGTGGTAGCATTTTGTGTGTTGATCATGGAGCTAGGTGAACTGGAATTCTGCACAAATGCAGAACAAAACATCTTTCCTTCACCAAGGAGTTTACAATCAAAGTGTGATAAGATCAGTTATTATACTTGGCTATGTAAAGCTAGAACTGGGCACCAAAAAGAAGGATGGTCTGTTGACAGCCCAATGGTCCACGTGAAATAAATGAAGGGTTCAACTGTGAAAAGTGGTTTCGTAATTTTTTTATTTTTTTTGTTACTAAATGTGGGTATTATCAAATCTTGAGCTCTGTTCTGAATGTAGGAGTGGTTCATTCCTCCTTGTTTTTGCCTTTTTATTGTTCTGAAATTAAAAGAAAAAAGCAGAATGGGGAAGACTGTAAACTCCTGTTAAAGCTTCATGATCTTCTACTCACTTGAAAATACCAGTCAAGTAAAGAACAGGCTCTTCTCGGGAAGAAATGTCCTGCATCGGTGACTAACTCAGGAGAAATGTGATCATCTGACGGGCCTCACCACAGAGTAACTGGACAGAAAGGATGCGACTACAGGAGGGAAATGTGTCACCAACCACTTCAGAGATGGAAAGAAGAAGCAAGCAATTATCTTTTCAGAGGTAAATAGGATCCTGGTTTTGCAAAAAGACTTTGGTCCAAGTTCACACCATGCATGTGGGGCTTTTATCTGGGCTTTCCGTTTGTTTTCATGTGTAAGTAAAGAGTGGGAGGGTTAGAGATCTTTGCAAGGTCTGTGGATTGTGTTCCCCACTTTGATGGCACCTCTGGAAAAATTCTCTAAATCCATGCTCATGAGGCTCTGGTCTGAGACAGAGTATTCTCACATGATTGGCGAATTTGGGAGCACTTACGCTGCATAGCAGGATGTGACGTCTTGGTCAGAGGTGGTAACGAGTGCTGTTAGGAACCTGACATATTCCCTTCTGTCTCAGGAGGCTTTGAAGGGACGGGGACCCAAATACGTGCATGTTGGTCACTGCCATCAAAGGGAGCCCTGCAAAGGGTACGTCCACTGGTGCATCCTTGTCAAAAGGGTCTTGCACTCTGTGTTGATGGCTGTAACCAGCAAGGGCTGGGGTAGGAGTGGGGAGGGTAGGACAAAGCCAAGGGTACCCCAAATTTTCTTTTCTCTCAGCTTGCTCACTGGATATCCAGTAAAATATTCCCAGACTATTTTTGTTTGTTCCCTTTGAACAGATTTCATTGTCAAAATGGAGACAGCAGTAAATACGTTTTCTGTAGCTGCCACTTTGTATATCAAATTAGTAAAGCTTAATAAGTCTCCCATTATTCTGTTGCACTATGGAGAATACAGGTGCTTTTCTGCATAAAATTTTCACACAACACAGCAGGAATTGCACTTTAAGCCTAAATGGCACGCACTTAGTTATCTAATTTTTGCACATTAATCCTCTCAAGATGTCTGTTAACATAAACCTCATTAATTAATGTTCCTTTAGCATCTGTGAACATATCATTCAGTGTTTTAAAGGAAATTGGTAGACCACAGAGTATTGTATTATGAATCATAATACAAATAACATTTAAAGACACGTGAAGTAACTTAGCTGACTCCTTGACACTGGTGGCACGTAATACAGAAATACACCACCCCGTAACTTCTAATCAACAAAAAGTAAGGTCTCATCTCTTCTATCTCCATTTTTGCTTATGTTCTTAGACAGTCACAGCTGTAGTAACACTTCAGCAATTGTCTTAATTTTAATGTGTTTTCTTAAGGAAAAAATGAGATTCTCACCTGAAATAAATGTCTAAAATGACATGAAGGTCTGAATGACAGACACTAGACTTTTTTTTTTCAGTCAATGGAGACACGCAGGCAGCTCCAGAAGTAATTCATCTGATCACAACCTAAGGGAATTCACATCTAACCCTTACTCAAATAACAGTGTTGCAACAAGCTCAAGTTTAAAATTTTATTTATAAAAAAAAGCGAGTACTTAAGGGACTTGTGGCATTCCTTTGCCCATTTTATTTTGAATGGGAAATAGCAGACAGCCTATTGTCTCTGTTTTGGCATATAGGAGGCCAGTAAATGTGTCAAACATGTGGTCCTGCAATTTAAGCCTTTATTTCCAGTCCAAAGGGATCTGGGATTTTTAACCAAATGGGCAAATTTCTGGCTATTTCTCTTACAAAGCAACTTCCAGTTTTGAATTGCTTTAGTGCTTGCAATAATATCTTTCATCAAAAGACGTGAACCCACTTATTAACTAAGCGTCAAACCTTGGCAGATAGAAAACTTACACAATACAAATGAGAAAGATTGTACCAAAAGTATGAAGAGATATTGAAGTATCACCACCATCCATCTCTACAGGAAGTCCTAAATATTATCTGTGGATGTGGTGGAGGAGGAGAACTTGGTAGAGATCATGGAGAGAAAAGGAAGCACATTATCATAATTTTTGCTCAAAACGTTGTAGTTAAGACTCCTGTGGACAGTCTAATCACAGATGCACAACTTAAATCCTCCCATTAGCAATATTATCTTAAACCTCATGGGTTATTTATTGCTGGCAATGTTTTTAACAGAAAGGCTGATTAGCTGTTGGAGCAAACTACCAGGGAAAGCAGAGGATTCCTCTTCTCTTGATGTCTTAATCTCAAAACTGGAAGTCAACATTACTATGCTCAATACAGCAGCTACAGGATGAAATTTACAGTCTGTATTACATGGGCTGAATGTCCCTTCTGGCCCGAACATTTATGAATGTCAATGTTTCCAAAGTACCTACAGATCCTTGAATAAAACACATAATTGGAAGTACAACATATTTTATGGGAGAGCTCCATCTGCCTTATGCGGAGGTAAAGAAAACCTCACGCGTCTGTATAGTGAGCTCAGGTACATGCACATTTTATTAAACTTATTACAACTTTCAATCAAGTGGGTGCCTAGACAAAAATAAGCAAAGGCAGACTAGTTGTATGAAAATACGCACTTTTCTCATCCTGACAGGCATGCATGGGGCTTCAATTGCCTGTGTCCCAAGGACAATTTTAACAGCAAGACCATTCTCCTCAGGGGACTGTTCTCACTTTTTCATTTAGAAAAGGAGAAAAGAAACCCAAGCCTAAACATATGATGCTTTTATTATGTGAAACCCAATAGGAAATGAAGTAAGAATATCAGACTGCTTTCAGTTGGGTAGTTTCCTAGCACAGAATTGTGTTTTAAGTTGGAAGAGGGGCAGCTGTGTGGGAGGCTAACTTCCCTTTGCCTAAACATCAGAACTTCTTCAGCACTTTAATTGTATGGAGGTCCTTGGGTGAGCTGGGCAGTGGAAAATGTAGAGCAGGCTTGATGGGAACTGTGTCCCAAGCTTTAATCCAGGTTCTAGCGGTTTGGAGAGGAAGATTCAGCTTTAAAAGGAGAGGGAAAAGAACCCTTTGAAAGATTACAGCAGCTCCTGGTGTATCTATTGGTGCACACACTGGGGTGCGTGTGTGTGTGTGTGTGTATGTGTGTGTGCGTGCACACTCACTGTATAAGCAAGCCAGCCAAATTCCATCTTCATGGACAGTTCAATGGAAAGTTAGCTCGAAAATGCAGTATATCATATTTCATGAATTTAATAGGGTTTTCATGATTTTACAAAGTGCTTCAACCAGACACTCACGGCTGGAGGCTGCACAGCAGGAGACCTAAAACACTGCATCTGTGTTTTTCAACTCTTGCCAGAATCCATTGAATTTGATCCGGAATGACTATGCATCTTTGGAATGTACATTCACTTTTCTCTTGCCTTATCCAAATAAAAAAGGGAGGGGGAAAAAAGAGTCCTATGAGAATTCCATATGGAAACACTAAACTAGCATTATAAAGGATTTCCTATAAACAAAATTACGGTCGCAAATTTTGGACTTGGACCACATTTGAAACAAAGGGCCCTTTGTCTCCTTCTTTTTAATATATTATTTTATCTATGTTAACACACACATTTTTATTCTTTTATAGATAGATATAAACAGACGCGCACGTATACACTCATGCAAAAATGAATGTATATATTAGTATGAGCTTGATTTGCAATTTCTTTCTTTATTTTTTTTTTTTTTAGATTGCAGAACTCCTAACAAGAGCAAACTTTAATCGTTCTGTGCACTAAATCCCTTGAAAATAAATATCCAGGGCAACTTCAAAAGCCCTTAATTAGAAGCACATGTGTGGTGTTACAAATTTCTGGCTGAGGCGTCTGAGTTGTAATTTAATGTTATGATCTGCCATAAATATTATCCATAATGAGCAGACTTCGTGTTACACTTCTGTACGTCAGATAACTGCAATATTTTTTGTCTGCTTTTGTTCAGTCACTGAACCTTAAGTGAAGTTTAAAATTAGAAAGAAAGAAAGAAAGGAAGAAACGACCATTTTTTCCCACTGGAGAGCGAAACAATTTTGTCCTCCTAGAAGTAAAGAGGGCTATTAATTTTATTCCATTTTCTTTGTTTTAGTTCAAAAATGTGGTAAACAGGTAACAACCTGGAGATGATGGGGAAGGGAAATAATAAGGACTGGAAGTTAGTGAGGTGACTGGTTGTTTTGAACATCTTTCTAATAGCAGATTATTGGAATAAGCCCTGTGTTCCTTCCCCCCCAAAAAAACCCTCACAACTCATTCCTACATGAAAATCTAGACCATTTCTGCCCCTGTCTTGTACCTGACCCAAGGGGCAGTTTTCTGTCATACTGCAGAACGTTGAGGGTAGAGGATAAGATTTTGTATGTTAATTTTAGACACTGCTTGTGAATTGGTATTGCAGCCTTGACATAGACTGTATATTAATAAATATATGTGTGTGCGTGGAAGCAGTGGGTAACGAGCTAGCTGGTAAATTTACAGTGCAAATATACAGCTGTAAGGATTATGCACTGGTTTCCTAAATGTGTGTGAAATGATACAGAAGTAGTGTGGGGCCATGGAACAAGTCCACAGACCCGTGACTCATGTATAAAGAGGCAGTGCGGTTTTTGGACTTCAAACAACCACGCAGGCTGTATGATTTTTTCCTTGCAGAGTGCCCTGGGACCCCCTCTTACCTATTGAAAATGACAAAGCTTATCTGGCGTTTTTGACTCCAGGTATCTGAGCGTCGCCTTGGCAGGCCTTCCACGCAGACATGGCCACTTCTTTTAGCCTGAGCGCAATGTGCGGGAGTGCTGCTCTCTCTTGTGCTATCTATCCTAGGCAGAAGACGTTGCATGTTCTCAGCCTACACTCCCTCCAGTAGTCTGAGCATCTCCTGCGTCTTCCACTCAAACAAGACTTTCAGTTGGAACTGCTTTTATACTAGATCCAAAAAGACTACTGCAAGGATGAGCAAAAGTCTCCATCAAAGAGCCCAGGCTGTGGACGTTTCTCTTTTACTGACTACAGCAGCTCGACATTAAAATGTGGCTCTTGCAGCTACATGCTGATGGAGCGATTCAAAACAGGGAAGCAGTGAGCAATGACATAATAGTTTCAAGCTGCAAGCACTACAGTGCCAGATATAAAGCAAATAGACAGCTGGAAACAGTACACTCTGTGGGCATGATAGTAAGTGGTCAGATGGCAGTGTGACATTGGTGCCCATCTATTTAGCTTTTGTGATACTCTCTGGGTACTGTCACTGCTGCTGGGGAGAGACTGCAGTGTTTGGGATGGTATCTTCTCCCAGGAGATGTCAAACCCTCATAGGAACCGCAGTCAATTCTTGTGGAAGAAGGAGGATCTGCAAATCCAGTTCTCCAGGGCTTCCCCTGTGAGACTTTCCATCTCAGCAGTGCCTCTCATTCCCGAGATGCCTATATGCTATTTTTGTCTGTGCTACTGCAAAGCCTTGAGCTGCATCACATCATATCAGGTCACATATCTTGTATCAGATAGAACAAACTGCAAGACAGTTTCATTCCCTGTGCTAACTCCCCTCAGCCAAGCTGAGGTAGGTGGAGATGAATTTGGCCACCTCCTTTCCCTCTTTAGATACTGCAAAGCAGAAGCAAGGCTGTAAACGTTCCAGGTGACAGGCTATCTCCAGAAAGGTTTGCCAAGTTAATTTATAAACTTCAGCTACACAGGAGAGAAGATAAAAGCTATAATGTTCCTCATCAATTCCCATGATGGATATGTTGCTCAACCTCTGACTGTGTTGAATGTCTCCAGCCAAACCTTTCATTAAAGTCATGGAAATAAAATACCTTTACTTTCCCCCTCCCCTTCCATCTCTAGTTTCTTCAACCAGAAGTGCCAAGGTATGAAGAGGATGTTGTCTGAAATATTTTTACCAGAGGTGATGGAAATGCCCATTTCTCTGTGACTGCCAACACCAGTTTGTAGGCCAGGAGGGTTCAGATAATGCCTGGAGACCTGCAGACCTGTGAGTGTGTCTCTGAATGCAATTAGCACTCAGAATCATCTCCAGTAATGCTTATAGAGGCATATCCATTAGTTTGGGCCACTTACCAAACCAGCCTTAAACCAAATACGTCACTGGATAAAAGTTTCCAAGTCCTTGTTTCATAATGCTATTGAACACTTCACAAGTTCCTTCAAGGCAGGGATCAAGTCGTTATTTAAAAATACGAATAATTTCAGTGTTTCAGAGCAACTCGGTGAAGAGCAACACTGTCACCCCACCTTGGGCTGACCACTGAGTCATAGGTGACATCCCCAGCACAGACCAGTGTGACTGAACACTGCTGGAAGTTGAACCTCTCTCCCTTGTGTCCTTACTTGCGATCAGTTGTTTGGGCGAGCACAGCTCCAGGTAAGATGGGGATTATGTGACATGTCCCCTTAAATGGGAGCTTAGAAATGTTACGTGTGAAAGCTGGTAGGACAGACATAAAGCAAGAAAGTGCTTTTTCAGCTGAGGTGAAACACTGGCAGTGAGTTTGAGGAAAATGAGGCCTCAGAATTCGTGTGGCCTGTCCCAGTGCTCTCTGCCCTGCATGAAGCTGCTTTTCTGCTCATCTCATGTCCTGCACCAGCTCTTCCAGAGCCAGAAATTCTGACCTCCAAGAAGGCACAACCATGGAGGTACCAGAGTTACAAGGTCTGTGGGACCTACCAGCTATGCGGTGGTGAGCATACTCTTCCCAGGGAAAGAGCATGGAAGCGTGGTTGCACTTTGCATGAAGCTCAGGAGAAGAGGTGAAGAGGACCTTGTGGCAGGTTGTTAGGTGCCTGCCAGATGCTCCCCCGCTATTTAGCTTTACCTTGCTGCATGTACACCCTCCACTTAGAGCTTTGCAAGGCTGACAAAAAAGAGCTTCACAATTTGACATTTTACTGATTTGTGATGAGTATCCCTTGGTCCACAAAGGCCTTTCACAATGAAGAGAGGGAAACAACCCCGAACAGCAGGGGAGAGAAACAAATTGAGTCCATTGCTCGTCTCCCAGACTTCCCAGCTCTGCTAGCTTGTTTGCTACCATCCTTCTTTTCTGGCTCACTGTGTCAGGTTTTTCTTGAACTCTTCATTCACTTAGCCCTGTCTGATCAATGAGGAGTATTGTGCACCAACCACACAAATAACTGGCTACTTGCTCTTTCATCTTTGTTCCTTCGCTTCTTCATAGTTTATCCTGAATCCCTCCACTGACTTAGTAGGTTTTGTGTCAGACTTGAAACCAGGCGATGTGGTAAGAATGGTAATGGTGGACATTCTTCCTAAGGGTTGGCTTGTATTCAAGTTTTCTTAGGTAAAGCACAGGGTTTTGCCACAATCTGAAGAAGAATTTCCATTTAAACTTGGTAGAGTACACCTTCATCCGATCAGTTGTCTTGAAACGACAAAGATTAGTCATGTCCCTCAACCTGCTAAACTACAGCCTTGTCGGGGGAATGGATCATCCGTGTGCATGTACAAGGCTGAGCAATGTGCTCAAGACAGATGGATTAGACCTGCTGCCCCAAAGCACTCATTTTTTTAGGTCGTCAATAGGTGGAGCTGAAAGAACAATGCAGAGCACATGAGTGTATATATGAGTTGGTTTGCTTTTTTTTGCGTATCAGGAAGGGATTGCGCTTGTGAAATGACAGGTGTAGCTGTGTAGTGAAGGGGGGGCATGAAGGGACACATGGCTGATGCGGGGAAAGATGGAGAAGCATTAGAAAATTAATGGAAGACATAGAAATTTTAATCTGGGACAAAATATCTTTTCTCTGTCTATAGGCCTCTCCACAGTATATTTTGCATTTGATTCAACTTCTACACATGCAGCATTAAAAAAGACTTTACTTGTCTTGGTCAATCACCTAAAGAATAAATTTTAGCATACGATTTTGCATATCTAACTTAGACTAGATGATCACTCAAATGCTTTGTGTGTCAGAGATGTCCACCTTGAGATGATCTAGATCTCAATTAAGGCTGGTCGGGTACACTTAGACTGTCCCTCTGGCTAAACAAATCACTTTGTGAAAGAAGCCTTAGTATTCCGTGTAAATAAGGATTCTCATGTCATGGTTTGCTTAGTCTGCTAATCAAAACATGTAGCTCTGAGCACTTCCCATTTAGCACAGCTTATGAAAATCAAGGATCATTATTGCCGTCTGATACATTATCACCAGCAGCCATATAATGGGCAAAATGTTCCTGGGTTGGAACGAGTGCAATTTATGATTCTAAATTATTATGTATAAAGAAGGAAAAGTGCAGCTGGATATTCATTAGACGCATTCAATTTAATGTATTGAAAACAGTAAAGAATATGTTTTAATTAATAAGCCAAGTGCACATGGCATGGAATCTGTAAAGAGAGCCCACAGAGCTCTGCAGCTCTCTTGCACTTACTGGGAAGTGAAACAGTGAAGCTGCTCCTCTCTCTAGAGGGAGTTAGCCTGCATTCACGTGTGGACCAGAATTAACCTGCTTTGGTTGTCTCTGCTTTATCACCTGAGTTAGTGGATTTTGCCCTTCAGACCCGCTAGTGATACAAAAGACACTGGACATTTTTATGCACCTCAGTGTTTGGACTTCCAATTTGCAAATCAGTTACAGGGAGAAGACAGCTAGTATATTCAAAAAATCAGGACCTTTGGTCAAATTGTTTTAAGAAAGGGCAGTTAAGAATAATTAAAAAGATGTTAAAACCACTGTAAGCATTGGCTTTGTGCTGCAGTGTTGGAAGGAACGAGTAGGAAAAAGCAGGACATCTTCAACACCTGTGAAGCTCAGGTCCCAAGATGACCTTCTGAATTAAAACTGCATTGTTGACATCTCCCCTAAGAGTTTGAAAATGTACTGAATATATCTACCAAAGGATCTATTTCTTGTGAGGGGCTCTTAAAAAGACCCGAAATAGAGATGAAGTAACCTGAACAATTATTAAAGTTACTATTGGGACTGCAACTTTCATTCTATCTCAAAATGCTTGTTGAAGAAATTTCGGCACCTGGCTTTAACCACGTTTGCTAGAAGCCAGAAAATGAATCACCTTGGAAAATCTGAGCAAAATTTCCAAGGCTGCCATCATGCAAGGGCAAATGAAATGTATTTCCAAATTACAAGAAATTTTTAACATGAATTTTAGCTCATAGCAACTAACTCAAAATCAACCAATACTCACAGCTGATAATCTAAGTTGAATCTTCTTGACTGTTTGGATATTTTTTTATTTCAAAGAAATGGAGTGGGCTCTGTTACAGTATTATAATATTTATATTCACATTAGCATGATTATCTTTATTAGGCATGGTCTTTCCTCAAAAATTCCACAAGCCAAGTGTGACCATTACCATCCACAAACTGGGATCTCACTGCCAGTGCCCACTAAGTGGGCCCATATGCACCCCCACAGGGACTGACTGTACAAGGTGAAGCCCTTTCTCCTGAAAGGCTGTATTATAGACCATTCATGGAGTCAGTGCTGAAGGGAATACCCTTGATGCCCATGTCCTGTTTGACCTCTTAGAGATTAAACCATGCCAAGA
Source organism: Steatornis caripensis (assembly GCA_013398225.1). NCBI lineage: Eukaryota > Metazoa > Chordata > Aves > Caprimulgiformes > Steatornithidae > Steatornis > Steatornis caripensis. The sequence continues at coordinate 270,979 of VZSC01002190.1, read as the reverse complement.
GAGAGCCCCAGGCAGAAGCTAGGCTACCACAGGCAATTTAATCTGTGAGTATGCACAACCCTGGTTACTCCAAGTAGCAATTGCAATGAGGATGTGGTGACAGCCAAGCCACTACTGGTGCCCTGTGTAGCTTTTTACTTACAGTGTAGCTCTTATATCACTCCATCTTCATGCATAACCTGCAATGAACTAAATAGGTTGTCATTTGGAGAAGCAGTTGTTCCTCACAACATCCTGAAAGTGACTCTTGGTGGTGTCTGAACTACAGGGTGGACTGAGTGGCTTACTATAGCTTGGATCTGTACACAGTGCTGCAAAGACACGGTGAGGATCTCCCACCTGGTGTGCTGCCAGGGTGTCCCCCAACACATCCGCGTGGTTGATTGTGCCTCCCCTGCGCAACTGAACAACTACTTTGAAAGGCAGCTGGGAAGAAACTGTGCCTTCTCTGCGAAGTAGGGGAGTTTCCAGCCTGAATGAAAGTGTCTGGCCTGGGAGAGAGATAAGCAGCTTACTCAGGTGAGAAACTTTCATGGACAGAAAGGAGCATGCACACACACACAGGGAGCCTGAACTCACTAGGGAAATGTGGGGTGATCTTGTTCTCTTGTGATTGCAGAACAGACCCTGTCTACTTCAGCCTGCAGCGTGCTGGGAAATGGAGATGGCTCCTGGTCATGTCTTCCTAAAACAAGGAGATACAGAAGCCTGAGATCTTGGAGGGTCATAGAGCAAGAGTGATCAATGAGTATAAGGTGACATATGTATATGGCAACATACCAACACCTCATCTAGGTGTAAAAGAGCTGTGTTTAGCCCCAGGGGCCCATGGTGTAAATGACCTAGTCACAGGGGCCACTGTGAGCACTGATGTCTTTGTGAGTCTGTGCCCACGTGGTGAACAGAAAGTAGATCCTTTCTGCTGGGCTTTAAAAGACCTTTCAGAGTCAACACAAAGCCAGAGACCTTGATGTCTCTCCTCATGCTCCTAGAAGACCCCCACACCACACTCAGAGAAGCACTGAATTGTAGCTGACCCCACATGCTCACCACGTGTATTTCAATGCGATGAAACAGAAAAATACTTGTAGTAGGGAGTTTGTTTGCATATATGCTCCAGAAGAGCCACCAACCTAAAAAGTCACTAAAAGATTTGTTTTGCTGTTAACAGTGTCTTCAGTTGATGAGTACTAGAAACTACAGTGTTAATGGAAGACATGTAATCTTTGTTAATATCTTCAACAAAAGATGCTAGTGGGAATAAGATAGTCCATGAGCAGTAGAATTAATGAAACCATGTTTCTTGTAGATGCCTGTCTCAGGCTTGAACTTTCTGGTCAAACAAGAGCGCCAACTTAAGCTTTTCCCATAGCTGTGATATGAATAATGTCTCTCCCCAACATGGGTTCTCCAGCGAATGATACAGGGTAACTGGAGCCTGTCTTATTCTGGCTGGTACAACTAATCAAGCCCCTGCTTTCCCCCCAGGCTGTAAATTTTCCATGAAACCTGTACAATTCTAAGAAACTTTGTTGAAACAAGATCAAAAGTTGTCAGGGGGACACAAAGGGATGAGCTGATACACACATAACTCGGATTCCGTAAGTCCTTATTTTCTTTGGAAACCAGGATAGAAATATTCTCCGCAGGCAGATTTTTAATGCAGAAAATGACTATTTATGGAAATCTTTACACACATTTCTATCTTATAAAGAGATGGAACTTGGCTTCTCTCCTCTGTATGATTTATGACCTATATAGGAAGGAGTGTTTAAAGGTAACCTGCCAAGGATTTTCAACAATTGTTCCTCTTCCTCTTACAAGTTCTCTAAATTCTTGTTGTGCTTCCTTTTGATGAGCAAAAGCTCACCAAAAGGTTTTTTAAGTTTTCACTTCTGATATTTTGCTGCTTATTCTTGCGGAGACTTTTACTGAAGAATCTTTGAGTTGTTTCACAAAGACCATGTAAATCAACTCAAGTGTCAGTATTTAAATTTTTACACAGGTGTCACAGTTTAAAGCTGGGCTGGCTATTAAACAGACAACAGATGCTCTTTGTTAGCCTCCTCCCTCCTCAAAAGGAGAGAAGGAGAAAAGGGAAAAAGACTTACAGGTTGGAAAATTTAAAACAGATTTAATCTAACTACAGTAATAAAGCTATTACAATAATAGGAAGAATAATAAATATATACAACACTGATATCAAACTCTCCCCCCCCGATGACAAATACATCATCCAGATGCTGCAGGGCACAGCCCAGGAAAGTCCCAGACTGTACTCAGCAGCAAGCAGGAACTGGGCACAGGAATGCATGGATCAGGATCGAAGGCAGAAGAATCAGGCAGAGTCCTCCTCTGACCCTTGAGCGAGGATCTGGGCAGAGCTACAGAGGAGTATCCTGCTACATCACTAGGACCTCCACTGGTGGCCCCATGCTGGGCTGAAGTAGGCTCCTGGGCCATTGGTGTGGGTGGAAGCACCAGCTGAGGCTGCTTAGGGCCGTTAAAGCCCATCAGTGCCCTCAGGCCCCTGGCCATAGAAGGAGAGGGAGTGACCCTTGTGATCCCTCAGCTTTATACTGAGCGTGATGTGTATGGGATGGAGTACTGCATTGGGTCAAACCAGGACAACAGGTTTTCTGAAGACTAAAGTTTAAGCATTGATATTAAATAAGCCGTTAGCATAAGTTCACCTTTCAGTTACTCTTCTTTTTCTTTCCTTACTCATCCTCATTTTAGTAGACTGTCATCAGGCAGTCCTTCAGCCTAGACACAACGTATCTTGCCAGAGTGGAAATAAAAAATAGGCTCTTCCAAAAAAACAGTTTTCTTTATGCTAAAGAAATGTCAATGATGCAAACTCTTCTTCCCTCTCATAGGTCCTCTTTCCTACCTGGAGGAATGGTGGAAATCATTGAACATAACAGCCCAAGACAAAGTCTACTGAAAGCTTAGTGAGATTTGTTTTTCTTTTTTTTTTTTTCCTCTTGTCTAGACTAATTCACAACTCAGAAATGATGGGTAACACTATTGTTGTGAGCTTAAACAGGTCATTCTTCCTAGGAAGAAGACTTAAAGATCACTCCTCACGACAGGAATATTTACCTCTTGGAAAGCGTTTTTGTTATGACTGTAGTTCAGGGAAACAAACCTTGTTTTTTTTGCATAATTCACAATTCTGCAACATCCAATTTGAACATAGCTCGTTCAAACAACACACTGGTTTTCAGATGTGGACAGCAGTGCACAGTGATATTTCTTGGCATTTTTCACCCACTGTTTCTCATAGTATCTGTGCACACGGAGAATTCTCAATCAGCAAAAAAATGACCAACCTTGCGCTGACTGGTAAGACATTATCAGTCGTCAAAACCCACTTCTCCCCTAAGTTGTTCCTTAAACTTTTTTGTTGTTTATTTATTTTCTCTCTGATTTGAGGTACATTTTGCACTTACTATGTTATCTCTCGAAAAGCTACACCATCACACCAACCTCCCACTGACTTATTTTTTTCACACACCTTGTGTTCTTTGGTTCGTGATTGAATTTACACGGTGATTCAGCAGGACAGCTCATGGCAGCAGGGAGACCTGTAGGTACCCACAGGTCTGGTGCCTTACTGTATGTCCTCAATGGTCTTCAGGCTGTAAGCTTAAAATTAGAGGATCATCTCCATCAATCCTAAAGCTCCTCCAAACACCAAAGACAGAAAAGGGTTTGTTCCAGGCCACCATTGTCAGGAGAGGGAGAAAGGAAGGACAGAATACTGGGGATCAGTTGGGGGCAGAAGAGGTCTGGGAAGTATGGGAGATGCAGTCAGGAGCTGCAGCTTGGAGTTGCCACCTTATACTGAAATTTTCCAAAGTAGAAAGGCTGCAGGGTCATATCTATTTCTTGTCCCTGTCTTTTGTTCCTCTTCAACCCTCTTGCAGCAATAGCCTGCCCCAGGCAACTGCCTCCTTTGCCAGTGCAGCGAGCTGGTCCTGACGGCACCACCCGGCCCTGGGCTGTTTGCACTCCTCTCTCCTCTATCTGCTGAAACCCTGGCAACAGCTCGTGGTGGAGTGATGGGAGCCTGACGGAGGGGATGTGAATAGCTCACTGTTGATTGACAGCCCCTCCATAGTGTAGTCTGTCAGATTCATTATCTGTGCTTCAGAAATCCCCAGAGATCCCATCACCATTTCACAGGGTGCCGTAGAAACATATAACGAAGATCCAGCCTTCTTTTCCCAAGAGGCAGCAATCTATTTCTAAGATAAGAGGCAGTAGGTGGAATCAGCTTGTGGACAGCAAGGAGTAAAGAAAAAGACTTTTAAGATCTGGGAAATACACAGATGCCACAAAGTCTGGCTATTTCCATTTTGCTAACGGTGTCAGAGTTTCCTTGTTGTCCTCTGGAAGCAGTGGTCTCCAGAACTGGACCATCAGTCTGAGTCTTGTCCCCTAACTGGGCGGGTGTACTCCAGCCACAAAGTAACAGAAAGCATCATGTTGGATGAACACCCAGAAATTTGAGTTCCAGTGCTTGAACCTGCAGATGTTCATTCTGTTGATATAACAATAAGACTAAGATTTTTTTATTATTATTATTGTTTCCCAAGCAGCTGTCAAAGCGAATTTGGGGAAAGGGACTTTTAAGTAGTGTTTACGCGAGGAATGATTACTCATGGAAAATTCCTTCTCCAAACTTTTCCAATTTCATTAACAAAGGAATGTTTATAAAGCAAAGCCCTGCTCGACACACTGACATTTCTGAGTTTGGAGTTGCTCTTGTAGCAGTTGAAATTGAGGTCATGCATCAGTTTGAGAGCACGTATTACACCCGGGTGAGAGAAGGATCTGCTTGTGGTAATCATGGGAGAAAATATTTCTCGTGTGGCAGTGGGGCAAGTATTGAGAATACGAATGAAGGCATCTGAGAAGACTTGGTGACAGCAGTTTCTGGCTTGGAATATTGACTAAAGGTCATTACTAGCTGGGCAGAATAAGTAATTAATTTTATATTGTGCAAGCGTTTGCAATGTCTGAGAGCTGAATGCCATATTTTTTGTTGTTACTAGTAACTATTCAATGTCTGCCTTGACACAGAGATCTCTTACGTAGAGACAAAATTCGTGACAGACTTCCCAGTGTAAAATTGGATCCTCATTAAAGTGAGGCTAATGTAATCTTTTTTTTTGTTTGTTTGCTTTAACACTTTTTCTGTTGCTTGCCAGTGTTGTTTCAGCCAATTCTGTCCCTTCCTCCTACTGAGTTATCCAAAGCCCACCTTGTTCCAAAACCCAGCTAGTCGTCCTATGCCATTCATGGCCTCACGCTGTCTATTTTTAAGCGACAGGTTGAAAGTTTTCTATTATAAGGCACCACATGCTACTGTTGGAATTGATCAGCAACTTGAACTTTCATAGCATCTTTCACTGAAGGATGATGAGAACATTTTGCAAAAATAAGTACTCCTATTCCCATTTTACCATTGAAAATGGAGGGTTGGAGAGTTACCCAAGGCCACATGCTGATGGAGTCAAACGCAGAAAATTTTCCTGATGCTGTCGATGAGGGCAGCCTCTCTGCAGCACTACCCGCCGCTGCTCGGCGTTGCACAGCACCGGTGCAAGGCTCTGAGGGACCTTGGAGGTGGCATGGCAGAAACGAGGTATTTCTCAATATTCTTAATTTCTCAGTCTAGGATTACCAGCTATTTCTAGTCTCTGCTAGTAAGCGGTGGCTTACTCATCTCTTCCACAGCATATTCAAACCTAAAAAGAGCTGGAGAATTATGGGCAATTTTGATTGAGATTTGGTGTAAAATACACAGTACCTGTGATTTCTAGAATAAGGGACTAACAATTAGGGAAGCTTGTGACCGTCGTGAGAGTAAGAACGTGCAGGAACGGTTTTTTTGTGCATAGTGCTTGTAGAAAAAGGCAGGCATGGATCTGTTAGCAAGAAAAACAGATAGATAGGGTTGTAGAGAAAGAAGAATTTCTCAATGTCACCTTCCTAAGAGAAACTTCTCAGAAGACCCCAAATATATCTTCCCTGATGCCAATGCTATGCAGACAGGAAGCTTGTCCTATGTCACTGAGGTACTCAACAGTTATGAGGTGTATATTTTAGAAGTTCACATGAGGAATTAAGCATGAAGGTGCCATTTAATGATACATTTATGCACTTGCTTTTTTTTAAAGCATACTCTCTGCTGAGCATTTACTCCTTTGCGTTAATGACAATAATTACATGAAAATCCATTTGGGCTTCTTAAGATGCTGAATTTGCAAACTGGCAATACAAATACTTTAATACTCATTTAAATGCACTGTAATTGCACTTGATTCTAAGTAGTTGTGTTTTAAAAACCGTTTCATTTGTAAATACTAGATTTCTTTCTGCTCCCCCCTTCACTCTAACATCAATCCTCAGCAATGTAGAGTGTATCTGCTTGATGTCAGTCTTGATAAATGATTCCACTGAAAGAGCTGACCATAAAGAATAACATTTTCCATATATTCCCATGCCACAGGTCCTTGTGTAAGAGAGATACAATGATCTGTATTGTCTGCCAGCAGTTCCATACCTGATTTGTGGTTTACCTAGGTCCTACAAAGTCCTGAGAAAATTACAGTTTTGATACTTGCAATTTATTAGTAATATTTATATAGTCATTCATTTGCACACTGGCAAGCGACACCTGCAGTATGGCTAGCTGTCAGGCAGGCTCACAACATGAAAGAAAGGAAACAATCTTTCCTTATGGAAGGAAAGGACCCAGTTTTTCATTAAATAATTTGTCTGTAGAAAGTGTGCTTTCTAAATGATAAAAAAATTGCCCCAAAAGATTCTTATTGTGTGAGGTGATTGAAACAAATCCAGTTTCAAATTTCTGTATAAATCTAGAGAAATGTATTTCATTATGAAAGTAAGCAAAAATGCGTATTATACGGAAAATTTTACCCAGCAATCTACGAACCCTTACACATATCTCATGGTTTTTACTGAGGTTCGTCTGCCCTAACTCAGGCATCTAGAAGGGAGAGCTGAAAAGGTGACCCCACTCACTGAAGAGCCATTCCCTAAAATAGCCATCTGAAATACAGCAGGCATCATTTTGGCATGCAACAAGACATATTCTTAAATCCTGATTTGCATAACTGTGTGTACCTGCTGTCAATACATCACATACAAACTATGTGTACATCATCTGTTGATAGATACCTGTTGTAATTTTGCACAGAAACTCTTTCACACTTTGATGTTTATGCACGTACACCACACCCCCGAACAAGTGCCTGAACATTCATATGCTGCACATTTCCCATTTTTCCTTCTTACAAGCGAGGTTTCTGAAAGACTGGTTATATTGGCAAAATGAAATGCACTGATATGACATGTTGATACTCCACATATTGGGAAGAATGGAAGGATCAGCTTTTCAATAAGAACTCTTTAGGTAGGCTCACATGCTTGAATGATTAAACCCAAGGATAAAAATATCTTTTACAATGTGCAATTTTTTCCTTTGTTGCAGTAACTTTAACACAGGAAGAAGAGGAGGGAGGAAGAGAGAGAAATAAGCTTATATTCTTAACTTTCCTAACCCATATTGCATTCCAGAACTATAAGATGTGGTAAAGACAGGTAAGCAGATTAATTTAGCAGACTTCCAGACTTCCGAAGCAAAAGAGGGAGGCAAGAACATTTTATCATTTCCGACATATGGAGCATGTAGTACTGACTGCAATATGGAATGGATGATCAAAGTCATGTTTTCAATAGATTCTAGGAACATTTTTAGCCTTAAAGTCATTAGTAAACTTCAATTTAAGAGCTGAACCCTAAAACCTTAATTTGGACAAAGTGCTGCTACTTGGGAACAATAGTGGCTTGCTCACAGGTCAAAATTTAATATAATTCTTGAACCAGGCAGTTCAATGTCTTGGAGAAAACGACTAAAAAATACTTAGAAAAATACCTTCAAGGGATGAGGATGAAATTGAGAGCTAAGCATAGAAAAAATAAGAACTAGGGCTTTCAAAGAAAATTGAAGCTTTGGAGAGCCTTCAACTATTTTGATTTATATTTAAACATTTTAGAGATTGGGGCTTTGATTAGCTGAGACCCTCTCCAGTTCCCCTTCAGCTCTGATTTATGGGCAGGCTGAATCTCAGTAAAGTGAAAGCTAAATGAGGTGTTCTTTAAAATTACCTTTGAACACTTAAACAAGGTAAGGAAGAGGGCAACTTGGCTGGTGCTGACATGAAGGGGAACGCGGTATGAGGGTGAGTGTTTTTAGGAGCCGAAGTCTTTTGAATACTGGAGAGGAGGAAGGAGCAGAAAGAACAGGATGTCAGGAGGCTTCTAATCACTACACGCAATAGCACTAATATATACATCACTTTTGACTGAGAGGTGCATTAAGCTGGGCTTGTTAGCACAAACGACTATTTGAGCATATGTAAGAAGACTTTTGGTAGGTATTTTTGTTTGGGGCTTTTTTTTTGTTTGCTTTGGAAGAAAAATTTTCTGAATTTACTTGAGAAATGGCTTTCTTGTTTTGGGGTTTACAACTGATTGTCTAAGCCCACCCTAGGGTATTTTGAGACAAATCTTACAACACCCAGGAAGCAGCAAGACATCTCCAGAAGACACTGTGGAGGGATGATTTATGATGAGTGATCCCAGTGATCTATCTTAGACTAGCAACATTTAATATTAAGGTGGATAAAAAAAAGCTACGCAGGAGAAATGTTCACGTCACCTGACCATGGTCTTTCCAGTCCTCCTCTGTTTTTACTCTTCAAATTGTCGTTCTTTTTATTAGAGATGGTATACACTAACTAATTCAGGCATTATTAGAAAACAGCCAGCACTGATAAAAGTGCCGCTAAACGTGCTAAGATTTAAGGCATTACCCAGTTCTACAAATTGTCTCAGTCCTGCTCTCCTCACAGCTGCTGGCACAGGAACTGTCTCCACTCAAGTATGTGTCTTGCTCTTGCAAATGACTGCAGCAGAGGTACTCATGGTGTTCGTGTCCCACCCCACCAGGCTACTGCTGTTAGCTCATTCTTGGAAGAAAAATCTCAGGTGCAGCGGAAATTGCACATGACAGTTGTTTGAAAACACGTCTCTTAAATGAAGTAAGGAATCTGACATAAGTAGATGATCCCTGAGAGAGTGGTAGCTGCCAAAATAATGAGTTAGGTCATGACGTTTGTAGAAGATTTTAATATTTTGCAGCTGGAATGTACATATAACAGGGTATTCCCACCCCACATTCTTACTGAGTTGGAAGACATGGATACAAATGATAACTGACTGGCTCAAAAACTTCCTTGCAGATATTGTGGATTTGTTTCTTGACAGTCTTTATCATGGCAGGAGAGACTGTTGAGGTATTATGAGTGCAGAAGATTGAGACTGACTGTGGGGGATTGCTTAAGTTTTCCTAGTTAGTTAAACAGCCACAGGGCATCTTGGATTGGATTCAACTTTATAGCTTGGACACAGATCTCAGTTATCCTCTATTCTTGGCATTGGTCTTTGCTTTCCTGACAGCTCAGTGATGGGAATCCAGGATCTTTGACTATATAAATCTGTTCCTACATAGGTGTCACCTCATTCTGCAGTTGTGTGCTCAGCATTCAAACATTTTCCTTGGTTGTTTCTCATTGACAACTGTTTCTTCCCAGTGGGGAGCAGATGAGCCATGGCAAACCTTTATCAATTCTCTGAGATGAAGTTATATCAGCTTCCACATCAGTTCTGAAGCCAGCTGCAGTCTTGTGCAATCAACGGCTTGGATGTTTTTCCGTCTGCCAGACTATTGCCCCAGCAAGGCAATCTCACCCTTATCAACACAATCAGCTCACATGCGTGCTTCTGTCCCCTGGGACATGCACGTGGGTGAATAGTGACCTACTTGTGATATCTCTTGCATTCCTTGTAGTGTTTTTATTCCAGACACATGCAACAATTTTGCTACTGGTGATGTCGCTGTTCTCAGCCAATATGAGAGAATTGCTGTGGACCAAGGAACACAGTTACTATTTTTATAACTATTGGCATCAAGTAATAATATAAGTGGTGTTGCCTCTGGAACTAGCCAGATCCCACAATTTTTCATCTTTCTGCTTGAGACATTTGGCTTTTCTTGTCTCCCTAATCGCTTTCTCATGTGTCAAATCAGGGCTGAGCCTTTCTGACTCATAGCAGTCTTTCATGTGCAAACCATAATATCATGCATTGTTTCACCAAGCAACCAGCCGGAGAAATGGCAAGTTCGTAGGGGGACTGGGTTGGGACTGGAACTGCAGTTCTTCTCCTCTTACATTTCTTGGGAGGCAGTGAAGGTCCTAAGAAGGACTCCAGACAATCTCAGCCTGAATCAGACCAGTGGCTAAACTGAAGGAGATGAGGTAGCAGAAAAGGATGTAAGCAGTCATGCAATATGCAGCCACAGCTGAGGAAACTGCTAATCTTGTTGTCTCTGAAGTGTAGATGCTGTCATCGGTATTTACTTTGGAAATACCTCAGTAGTGGGGTTGCCCTACAGCTAGTCTCAAAGGTGCAACCCCAGAGAGCGTAATGCAATGGAGGTGCCTGCAAATGGCAACACACACACACATATGATGATCTCTTTTGTAAAGAACAGCCATTCCCAGTCTACCAACAGGGATGATGCATGTAGATTAAATGGACATCTCGCTTCTCTAAAAAAATGGATTGATTATTTCTTTGCAAAGACAGAATATGCAATGAAAGGATTGCAAAGACAGGATAGAAACTACCAGTTTATGGCTGGAGTGTATGAGCTGAGGGTACTTTATTGTTTAAGTCATCATGCCGTAAGCACTTCTGCAGGACAAATGGGAGAAAAGTAATCTCTAGAAATGGTTCTGAAGCAGTTCAGAGGATTTCAGAAAAAAACTTGTGCACTTCTTTCTCCCTTAGGTCCACAGGTAGCCCTGTCTAGGTGCAGTCATTCTCACTTAGCTAAGACCTATTCAGCAAAGAATTTAACTCTGTGTTTCAATGAACCCCTGTTCAGCAAAGCACAAAAGCGTGTGCTCCGTATTAAATATATATATGGAAATCCTTCTCCTTGTAGCCTCTTTGCCAACCTGAAGCTCTGCATCTAAATTCTAGTCAAAGTTTAACTGATGACAGGGCGTTTTGGCCCATCATAGAATCATAGAATGGTAGGGGTTGGAAGGGACCTCTAGAGATCATCTAGTCCAACCCCCCTGCTAAAGCAGGTTAGCCTAGAGCAGGTTGCACAGGAATGCATCCAGGCGGGTTTTGAATATCTCCAGAGAAGGAGACTCCACAACCTCTCTGGGCAGCCTGTTCCAGTGCTCTGTCACCCTCACAGTAAAGAAGTTCCTCCTCATGTTCAGGTGGAATGTTGCTCAGAGCGGTATCAGTTGCTCAGAGCGGTATCAGTTTAGATGTGTACAAAACCAACTGCAATTTAAACACAGGATCTAAATAGCCTAAAATTTGAAGCAGGTGCAAAAATCACCATCCTCCTTGAACTGTGGAAACCACCTCTGCTGGAGCTTTATTAGGATACCTGACTAATTTTATGCAGGAATAAACACAGTGTTTTCTAAGAATCTCTATTGTATTCACAGTGATTTAACATGATGGAAGTTGTTAAGTTGAAAAAAAGAGGTACCTCACATCTACTCCCAGATGCAATATCAAATACATGTTGTCTGAAGCTAGAATATCTGAATGTGTAGAACCAGACTGCCATTGCAACTTGTCTACATGTCACTCTCTGGGTAGCAAGGGGCAACATGGGTACATGAAATGGAAGTATGCGGGCACAAAATCTGAATGCTTCGTGTTTTTCAAAGTTTAATCTGTGCAAAAGTCTGTGAGAATACCAAGTCTAAAATAGCTGAAAATTTATTTGCACTATTTTTGGAAATATCCTGGAAAACACAATTATTTTTGAACAGCTACATGATTACTGAAGTCCAGGCAAGTCCTGCCGCTGATTTCAGTGTGAGCAGAAAATGCTGAATAATTATGAAAGATCTCACCCCAAATTCAAGCTACTGAAATAAAGTCAGGAGAGCTCAAGTCTTTCCTTTCCCTGAAAATTCCGGTCCCAAAAGGAGTGACCTCCTGTGGTGGGCTGCATGAGAACAGAATGAGTCAAAGTGCAAGAAGAAGGTAAGATGTTATTTTCAGAGTTCAGCCTATCAAAGATTAAGTGCACATGTAACGTCAGACATTTTCCTGCGATGGCTTCCATCACCACCAGACTACACTTATCGAGTGAGAACTGCAGATTTAAGATTTCCCAACAAGTAGTTCATAGACAACAAACACCTGCAGAGCTGTTACTTCTCTTCTGACATATGCTATTACTATATTCTATATACTATATATACACACAATAGTCCCATATTCTGATATGTACTATGCTATCTGGGACTTACTGGACTTACTGTTTAGCCCTGAGTTGGAGGAATGAGCAATGCAAGGTACCCATCAACTCTACTTTATGCAGCATGTACATCTGCTTTAAAAATCCCAGTTTGAGTACTAGCTACACCTCATTGGTGTGGTTTAAAACGTGTGGCAAGATAAAAGTCTGATGTGATGGGTCTGGGTCATGATGTTATTTTTACGTGACAATTATAATAATCAAATAGCAACAACTAAATGCCATTCAGTGGCTGTACTAAGAATAGGTTGACTGAAATGTAATGACTATGTATCATCATTAGAGAGCTGCTGAGTCTCAGAGACTCTTTTCTAATGAACAATTGAATATTAACTAGCAAATGATGACTTTTGCAACTGAATCTAAAAGATAAACTCATTGATACCATTGGATTATTAAGAGCTTATGTATTGATGCTCAATCATTTAAATAGATTTGCTTTCCTTATTGTAGAATATGACAATAAAAGTGCTGTGAATAGTAATTTCCTAATAATAACCCTAATAACGCTAATAATAGCATAATCTTATTTAATCTAATTTAAATAGACAGCAAAAAGACCTACTTAGAACCACTTGTCTTTTGTTGGCGGAAAGATTCTCATTATGAAAATTAAATTGCTTTCGAACTCCTTTGGCACACTAAAATCAAAGGCACTCACCATTTACAACCCAGGCAGGAGCCCCAAATCTGCAAAATCTTTAGGGAAGCACTAGCATGCTGTGTTTAACAGGGATGAAGCATCAGATTTTGCTGAACTGGGCTTTCTCAAGCTTTTGGGCAGGGTCTTGGTTTTAAATGAGATTAATTTTGCATCTACATCAGGACACTCTGTTATTATCTGTCTCAATTTAGTTTCCCAGTGAAGTCTCTGCAAGTGAGTGTAGGAATTAGCAGGGAAGAAGAGAGAGTAGGTGAAAGCCACATGGCAAAGACGCAGTTGAAATCAACTGGTAAAGCGTGTCTGGCATACCAAACTCTCAGCAAATAGTAAATTTTTTTGACTTCACATGTACTTTTAATATCCCATATCAGGAAGAAATCCTTTGAGATCACATCACCCGGGTATGGACTTGCCTTAGCAGTATTTAAAATAAACTGCATTATCAAATATTTCTAAGTTGGATCCACCCTGATGTTTTAATTCATTTTCTATGTGTATAAATGCTGGGAAACCTGACAGAGCTAACTCTGTATCAGACTAGACATAAAGAATAATTTTTTTGTGATGAGGGTGGTGAGACACTGGCACAGGTTGCCCAGAGAGGAGGTTGATGCCTCATACCCAGAAACATCTAAGGTCAGGTTGGACAGGGCTGTGAACAACCTGGTCTGGTGGAAGGTGTCCCTGCCCATGGTGGGTGGGTTGGACTGGATGGTCTTGAAACGTCCCTTCCCACTCAAACCATTCTATTCTACAAATCTGTAAAGGAAAAATTGAAAGTGACTTCTTTAACTGCTAGTCGCATTTTATCTCTGTGTTATACATGTGGCTTTGTATTTCAGTCCTTTTTTCCTGTGTGCAAACAAAGGCAGGTTTTCTGTCTTTTGCTTGGTATCACTGCAGAGCTGACATGTCCCTGGGAATAAAGGCTGGACTCTCTCGTGGATAGCACTTCACACTGTCAGTGTGCTTCTGGTTGCAAAATTTTTATTGGTGGCAATGAGGGAGAGGGGGGAACAAAGTCTGAATTCTGGACTCTGTGGGGCTGACAGCTAGGCTAAAAATACTTCTCCTGCTTAGCGACACAGAAGAGTGGATGTTGTATGGATCAGATAAGCATGGTACTCAATGTGGTCATTTTCCCTGAAAAGTCCCTCTTCAGTCTTGAGCTGTAAGTTCAAAGCAAGCAGGATAGGCTGGATTCACAAGAGAGGATAAAATGCTGTCTTTGCTGCACAATTCGCTTGTGCTGACAACGTCTTGTAGGAGGCATCACAGGTGGACTCACTGGTGAAGATTGTGTGGGGATGAAATTGGACCAAGTGATTACAGGAGGAGAAGTGAGCAAGAGTGGTGGGATCCTGAGCTGACTCCATCTGAAAAAAAACCACTTTTCTTTCCTACCTGAGCTCCTGGTGGTTCAGCAAGAAGCAGGTTGAAGGGTGCTAAATCCAGAAACAGCAGCAAGTGAAGGAGCACATCCACTGGCAGTGACTGGGCAGGGGATGGTGGACAGGGTGGGATCTGGCTTTGCCCCTCTGCAGTGGGGGGAGATGAAATGCAGCTCCAGCGTAGCCAGCTGAAAACTTTTTACAGTGGGAAAGGAAAGAGAAAAACTACCCTTTTGCTATGAAAATATCCTTTTTCAACCAAGTAATTTTGGCAATAGGCAGATGCATTATAAATCCCCATAATGCTACTTCTCTGGAAAACAGTACAGAATATGCAATTTTCTCTCAGCAAGTCAACAGCTTTTTGTTGCTCACAGTCTTTCAACCCCAGCATTTGTCTGCCCACAAGCCTCAGCTTCAAATGAGAAACAGGCCCATGTGAAGGAGAGAACTGCATTGCAGTTACTGAGTTAGATGACCGTCCTTGGGTAAACCCAGCTCAGGTCTCCTTAGAGCTTGTCCCCCAAAGTCACCGTGGGCAACATCAAACCTGCTCTGACTTGTGCTGCCTGCTCATGGTGTTAGTGCCCACGGGGAAAGGCAGGGTGTCAGGATGCCTTAGGCCATGCCTCAAGTGTATGGAGCATGGCAGTGACGGGACCTGTCGATGAGCAGTCCCCCTGCGAACCTCTCCCTCCCAGGATGATTTAAGCAGATCATGGGATGATCGTACTGCTCAGTTTATCCCTGGGTCCCCAGAGATTCAGATATTCCCACCTGCCTTTGCTCCTGCAAGGCATTGTGGAGGGGAGTGTGCTCCTTTGGGATGCGCTTGCCACAGACTGATCCCAGGGAGATAAACAGACTGCTGGGGAGAGAGTGTTAAAAATAAAATTAAAGGAAAACTGCAAATTACAGTGAAGTTGAAGACAGGACTTTCAGAGAGCAGAGTTTGTCAGGAAGACAGCTGCTTTTTATAGCATGCCTGGCATGGCTGATGGCAAAGACTTTTGACATTTAGTGATTGAGTGGCAGGTGGGGAGAAGGAAGCCAGAGATACTGTAAGCAAAGCACTTTGAAGGTGGAATTAGGAAGGTGCTGCGTTTGGCGAAAGTTACATAGATCTGGCTGGACTCCTTGGCTGCTTTGTAGTATTTGAGAAGCTGGATGTGAAGTCCCTTGAAATCAGTCCCAGAGCTCCAGAAAAATGAGTTTCCTTGGGCAAGGGTCCTTTTCCTTGAGCTGTCAGATGTGTTCAATGACCCTAAGATGCCTCCCTCCCGAAATGAGCAGGATTTGGTCCTCAAGAAGGGCAGATGCAGGGACAAGGATGAAAGACGTCCAATCTGGCAGTAGTCATGGCTGGGATGCACACCTTTCCTTTGGTGCTGAATTACTGTCTGGAGGGGAAATTTGGTGACATACGATGTGAATTACAACTGAGGGGGTCTTCCAGTTGCTCTTGGCTTAGGAGAACTCAGTGCTGGCACAAGAGTTTGAGGAACTGGAAGTTCTTTTAGACAGGGAATGACTGGAGACAGTTCAGCAGAGGGCAACGAAGATGATGTGGGGAGTGGAGCATCTCTCTTATGAGGAAAGGCTGAGAGAGCTGGGTCTGTTCAGCCTGGAGAAGAGAAGGCTGAGGGCGGATCTGATCAATGCTGATCAATATCTAAAGGGTGGGTGTCAAGAGGACGGGGCCAGACTTTTTTCAGTGGTGCCTAGCGACAGGACAAGGGGCACTGGGCACAAACTGGAGCCCGGGCAGTTCCACCTGAGAAAGAGGAAGAACTTGTTTGGCGTGAGGGTGCCCGAGGCCTGGCCCAGGCTGCCCAGAGAGGCTGTGGAGTCTCCTTCTCTGCAGAGATTCAACCCCACCTGGAAGCGTCCCTGTGCCCCCTGCTCTGGGGGCACCTGCTTTAGCAGGGGGATTGGGCTGGGGGGATCTCCAGAGGGCCCTGCTAGCCCCTGCTGTGCTGGGATTCTGTGATTCTGTGAAATTAAAATGGGCTCCAGAACCGTATTTTCTCCATTTGCAAAATGTGGGTCCGACGCAGACCCTTCTCCCACTTCTCCAGATGCCTTTGAACATGCAGAGTGCCGAGTATTACTCTTATTATTAGGAGAGGCTTATTCCCTATATGACAGCTTTTATCTATTATGTTTGTAATGAGCCCATGGCTTTTGATTTTTACCCCTGAGTTGTTCACACACTGCACTAAATCCCTGCCCAGAACCTAAAATGAGGATAATATGCAATGTTTTTTCCTTTGCGTGTTTGAATAGTTTCACTATGTATCCAGCCCAGCTCTGATCCTGTGACTCACTGTGCTCTGGGGATCACCACGAAAGACTGGGAGTAATTCTCTTATCAACTACCATTTATCACATGGACCTACTGATATATTTGTTCCAGACTGACCCAAACTCCCTAACTTCATTTACTATTTTTATAAGGTCTTCCTTACCTCCAAATAAATTTTCTTTTTATTTATTGTTCAGGATACATTTGGTAGAAGGAGTTAAGTACTTCAATAACTTACAGTAATCATTGATTCAATGACTGCCAATTTATTAGTCTTTACAACTTCTGTACCAGAAGACAAAGTATTCGATACAATTTTCTCAAGAATTTGTCAGGCTGTACTCATCAGTGCAAGTCTTTATCAGTGCAAGAATGAACTATGGGACTCACTGCTGCAGGATAGCAGAGGGGAGATGGTGTGAGCACGTGTGAGATCATAGATACTTAATTAGGACTAATGGCATGAGGGATGCTCTAAGTCAAATCTTTTAACCTGCATATGGCTGAAGATCCTTGTTTGGAAGACGAAGACAGAGAATGTAAATTGCGCTGAACATTGGCTTTGGAAAAGAGTGGGATGTGAGAAAAAACAATGATTGGCTCAAATATTGTATTTTAATTAGGGAAAAATTAAATTGTACTTTTTATTTTTGTTGTTTTGAACTGAAACACTTTGGATTGAGGACTAGACCCAAAACGGTTGAGGAATGATTTTGTTTCAAACTCTATTTGACTAAGGTGCTATGATATTTCATGGAAGCTGTGATTTGAATATTCATCATCTCCCATAGGCAAAACTTCTCCCACCAGGTTTGTGGCATAGATGTTTTTTCTTTTCCTCATCTATCTCAAATTCAAAGTGTTGAAGAATTCCTACTGCAGGCCAGCTGTCTGGAGGCCTATGTGTAATTGTACTCCTGCTTCCAGCAGAGAGAAATCTGTGTAGTGCTAGGAATGATGTGTTGATGTTGAGTTTATACCTTGTCACAGGCTCAGTATGCATTTATTGGAAAATGCATCTACTTTCCCTATGCTTTCCTTTCCATCTGAGAAGTGGGAAAACTAACTCTGGGCAGAAATTTCTTGCTGCATAATTTTCCGGGGTGGAGGTGCAGAGGCGAGATTTTAGTTTTATTATAATTTTCCATCTAACATCTCATTTAAAATTAATTCAGTCCCCAAAATATTTTGAATATTGTGCCACTGGGAAACTGGAGTTTGCTGCTAAACCTTCTGTAATACATTATGGTTTCTTTTCTTACTGAAGGAGAGTTGAACATTTGGGAAATCTCAAACAGTGAAGGGGAGATACTGTCTTGCTGATGAGTCCAGTTTCCAGGTGAGAATAGGACCGCAGGCAGCAAAATTCGCCCCTGAGGCCTTCATGACACTTGCCCTTTAGCCAAAAATATTTCAGTTTTTGTGCTGGCAGTCTTTCTAGTATAAAAGTAATTTAAAAATCTCTGTGGAAAAGAAGGTAGTGTTAATTACAAATTAGACTTCACTAAACACCAATTTTCTGATGTAAAGCTACTTCCGGAGAACATGCAAGCATGGCACTGTGGACGGTAATACTTTGCTTATAACTTTCTGTATTTTTATATTGTGAACGCTACAAGGGAGATGTTTATATTTTGTACATCTATTGACTGACGATAGGTCCTGCTATGAGAAAAAATTAATAATAATAATACTCCTTTGCCTGGCATGTACCTGAGAGCAAACTTTACCCACAACAGGCATATAATGAACGGAGAATTTAGTTGTCTCCCTCCTCGATCCTCTGGATCTGGTGAAGAGAGCGAGGGTGTCCAGTGCATACAACGCCCAGGGAAACTGGATGGATCATTGCATGGCAGAGATCGCCAGGGCAATCGATGACTTCAGGAGCATTGCAAGCAAAGCCCTCAAACCATTCCCTGAGATCCTCCGTTATCCACCAGAAATTACTGGCTTGCTGTGGGAATTACTGGGTGAAACCTCATGCTTGCTGTGATGCTAGCGTAGGGACAGATGCTCCCAATGGTTCCTTCCCAACTAAAGAACCAAAAATCCACTTAATACAGCTGTGCTTAGCTCAGTGTTTACTTGTAATAAAACATCAGTAGAGGAGCCTAGCCTTGCATTAGCATTGGCTTTGTTCTGACGAAGTCTGGCTGTACAAAGCGTATCTTGGAGAGCCGGTCCAGCAGAAACACCCGCTGCCCAGCGCTGCCGAAGTGTGCTCTGCTTTGCAGGCAAGGTGCCTCCCATGCCTTGGGAGCACTGAGGTGAGCTGACCCCGCAGGCTCGGGATCATAAATTAACTCACACCCTGTCAGAGAAACAGCTTATACTTTTCCTTTTTACCCCTTTTTACCCCACTGCGCAGAAAAACCATCCAGAGGTTGCAGCCAGTGAGGAAATCTGGGGGCAGTCCCTGCATCGGGCAGCGTGTCGGCCATGGTGTGGGCTTCTAATGTACCTAACGTAGCAGCCTGCGTGGTGACCCGCCTGGTCTGCTCCTGCACGGGTAGCAAGATGAATTCAAGACAACAGAAATTCACTATTCCCGCTTGAGCTCTTCTGGCTTTGCTAGCCTTCAATATTTTGCCACCCTCTCCTCAAAGCTTTAGTTGCTTTAGTTTTCCTCCCTCAGAAAATGAAACCTCTTAGCATGGTTGCAAAATCTTTGTCATTATGATCTTTTATATTCATAGAGGTCTGTTTATATTTGTGTTAACTACTTGTATAGTTTATCTTAGGTCTGTTAAAAGTAATTAATATTCTAAGTATAGAAATGCTCGCATAGGACATGATCCAGCTTCTGTTGAAATGAGTGAAACTCAGCGATTTACATAGGTCTTCTGAGAACAAAGTGAGGAGCCTGAAGAGCCCAAATGCATTCGTTAGAGATTGTTCCAATGGGAAGGAGACAAATTTTGCAAATTACACATCCAGTTTATTAGACTCAGGTAAGATGCAGGGCAGAAAGCAGAAGTTATTTAGCAACATCAATAACTAAACATGAAGAGGGAGGAATGCAGAGAAACTTTACGGCAGATTTCGGCTCATGGGATGATTTCCCGCATGTGAGTCTGCGGGCAGAGTTTTCTTCTCTGAGATCTGTAACGGTTGTGAGTGGTCAGAGTTGTAGCTTTATGCCTCATCCCAAAGCGTGCGTGGGGAACGATTAAAACCTGAGTATCAATCACATAAAGAAGAAAAAGGGATTACTTGCTCTAGGGAGAAGCAAAAGAGAAAGCTTTAGGTAGTCCCAGAAACTAAGATTAAAAATTAAACCAATTTTAAAGAGATTTTGGAATACATTTAAATGTGGGAAAAGTGTGTCTTAATTACTGTGTGTTCTGCTTTGCATACTTTATGTTTAATTTGCCCAATTTTTGGAGGTGCTGAGGAGCAGCAGCATCCACTGTTTTGAGCTAAAGTTGAGGGACATCAATACTGTGAGAATAATTGAGCCTAGCACAGCTGAACTGGGAACAAAAATATGGGGACATTTCCAGATGAGGGTTCTTGTGTACGTTAATTTACAGATACATGCAGCATGTTATGAAGTGACCATCCTCAGCTCTTTGTCATCCTGAAGTGACTAGAAATGTGGCCAGTCTGGCCACAATCACAGAGAGGTAGTAATAAATACCGTGAAGTTTATTTGAGTGTACACACAGGAGATTCTTTCAGGCAATGAAAGGGCTGGAACCAGCACATCATGCAGCAGCTCCCATCACAAGGAACCCATTGTTGCAATCTCTTAATGATAATACTGGTCCTTCTTGGGTTGCCTCCATTTTGCCCCTAGACTCTTTTCAGTAAACCTCTTAGCATGCCTCACACTAACCGGTGTCTGTCTCCCTGTCCATGAGACTTCATGAGATTACATGTTAAGATAATATCACCTAACATACTTCACTCAGCCAATATCATAGCTGTTAAAACTTTAATGGCAAATATTAAATATTTTATTTAATGGAGAACTTCCCTTCCCCCCTGCCCAAGAATGATATTTCTCCCTCCGTCAAGAATGATTGCAAACATTTCTGACAATAATTAATTTTCTGTTAATTATTTTCTATTTCTGTACAGTGTGTTCTTTTCATTCTAGCTCTCTAACAAATTTGGCGTTGAGACCCTTTCACCCTTTCCATCTATTCCAGTACAAGGTTCCATTCTTCATTAGGGCTATTTTAAAATCTGCAAAGAACTGTTTTCCAGATGTGGATATGCACAGACAGTAATTGCACTTCATGATCACTTCCAGCTGCCCTAAATGCCTGCCAACAAATTCCCATAAGGAGTACATGTTTTGTGCTGCAAATCAGGGAGAACATTGTAAAATGATAATGTGTTGCACACTGCAGTACCTACAAGAGTTATGGACTTTATAACTGAACTAATTGGTATTAGGCTTTACTTTAAAGGTCAAGAAAGTGACAAAGAAATGCAATCTTTGTAAATTAATCTGTTAGGTTGTTTTTGAGCAGTATCGAGTACCTGCTTGTTGGATAATGTTCATTTTTGTGACTTATGTATTTGAATACTGCTTTGAATACTTTGTGGATGCCTTGCAATCATGGATATGGCAATCTCATGTTTTGAATTTGGATGCGTAATCAGACACCACATATTCTTTTACCAAGTAAAACATTTGCCTTCTGGAACTCTTCTGGTGTGACCAGAACTTATAGTTATGGATCACAGGTTCTGCTGGTGTTAATGGCCTCTATTTCACTGGTATCGGTAAAGATATGTACGTACTGAATATGGTCCTGTATTTTTGTTATTTTAACAATGTAATTTTAAAATAGGTGTTTATATAGTTCCAGTGCAGTTGTCTCCCTTTTTACTTACACATCCTTATGATTCTTGGCTGAGATACAGTTTTATGCAAGAAGACCAGCAGAAGACGTCACTTACAGCCTCAGAGTGAATAATAACGTCCTAACCAGCATAGCAAGTCAAAAATAATAATAAAAAATTTTTCTGACATCAGCAGAACAGAATTTAAAAATCTATCAAGTAACACCTTGCTCCATTGCTCACAAGACTATGGACCAAATAAACAAACAAAACCAGTTCTCTGTATAGAGTTTTCTGCAATCTGTTGCAAAATTTAACTATGGTTCATATTCCTGGAGATTAAAAATGTAGAGTCATGCTTCCAACCAAGCTTACCACCTTAGTGTTGTGCCCCAAAACTCAGCCTTCCTTTTGACAGCTGAATTCTGAATTTAGCTGTCCTCCATAGCAGTGTGGAGAACCAGAACACTGCCAGGACCCAGAGTGTAAGAAAAGCCCCAACCTGAAAACTCTGGTCAGGTGAGTCTATATTTTTTGATAAAAAAAGATGTATTTTATTTTCTGTGTTGAAAGGAGGTTTGCATAGACTGGAACGAAATGCCTCCTGAAGTGCATATATGCTGGCGCGGAATCAGGCTGGAACAATGAATGCTTCCTTGCACGTCGACCAAGCTGCGGTGGGTCTAAATCACTGTTACCAAGTTGCTGTACACACATGTATGCCTGTGAGCATGAACAGGTTTCTTATCTGCAGTTTCTAAGGACACAGTGAGATGGTTCCCACGGCTTCTTGTGAAGAAGCTCCTTGAAAGTAAATAGGTGTTCTGGAGTCAATTTAGCTGCATTTGCCAGTGTTCTTCAACTTTTTCCACCCTATTATTTTTTTCAGTGAAGATGTGGATTGCTATCTTGCAAAGTTAATCTTCTGACAACAGATTTTGTTTTCTTGGTTAGCTTTTCTTTTGCCACCTCCTCAGGTGTAGTTCTTGTATGCCCTAGAGATCACATGTTGAAAACTATTCCATTTACTAAATCTACAGCAATGCGTCTCAAGAGTTTATATCTCATAAGCTAGTTTCTACTAATACATGAAAGCGTTACTACAGATTTATTTAAGCTGGAGCTCTGCTTTGGAAATTAACTCACTAGTACGTTTCTATGGTCCAGAATTAATGTCTGCCATCACCAAGGAACTGAGCAATGAGGTGGACATCACGGCCAAACCTCACCTGTGCCTTTCCCAGGCATTTCAGCACTGTGTAGACGCTACCTGTCAGCCGGTGGCTTTAGAAACAAGCTGCGTATAATTAACAGGGAGTCTTGTGATAATGCAAGGTGCTTTCTGTGTCCTGTAGATGTAACATTCAGGTAGGGTGTCCCCATGATCACTCCTGATGAATATACGGCTGGATACTTCACTAGCTGAATGAAATGGCTTAGTAATACAATACTATTGTATAGTTTAGGTGTCAGAACTACAATTAGGTAAAAGGGAGGTGAATATTAAGCTCCTAAATCCCTATTTACTTCCCCAAGAAAAGCTGGTGAGCTTTGTATACCTGGTGTGCATATGGCAAGCCCTGTCCACGCGGGCATTACTAGGTGCAAGTGACATTCGAAAATCATGTCCAAGTAAGAGCCTATACCTACCATATCCTGTTTCGGAGCCTTGACTTGTTTATGCATTGGAAGAGTGTTCTTGTACCAACAGAGAAGTCGGTTTCATTCTATTATTAAAGTCTTACCTTTGGTAAAGGAAAAATTAGCCTATTGTTAGCATATAACATATTGAAGATAATTAAAGGCTTTAGGAAAATAAGAGGATGATGGGAGATGCTTTGTCTGAGTGATGATAATGCCTCTGGATGGGCCTGTTTGTTCATGTTTGTGTAAGAAGTGCACAAATGTCTAGTGACTTGATAGGAAGGACTCTACTTCTTTGCACTTTAGGACATTGATTGTGCCACTTTTAGCCCCATACTCTGCTCTTGTTCAGGGAAGCAGGCCATGTTCCAATACGCAAGTGCCAATGGGATGATATTACATGGTAAAATGAAAGAGGAGAGAAGACAATGAAGACTTTTCCACGAATGCCTGTCTTTACATAGGATATTTCTATGAGGTATTTCAGACTGATGCAACCTCACACCACCTGTGCATTGAGCTGGCAGGACAGGAGCCATACACTTCTATGGCTGATAAGCCTGTTCAAGCCCTTTGTTGACTTCGTTATGAAAGCAAGATGGTCACACTGGGTGAGGAGAGGATGTTGCTTGCAGCAGAGTAATTGAGGCAGAAACACACCCATTGCAGACTCCTGAATAGTATCTAACCCTCCTACAATATTCTTCTTCAGAATCACCTCCTCTCCTTTGTCTGTTGTGCTGTAAAATATCACATTAACCCCTCTGCCTGTATTTTATGGACAGATATTTCTCCCTATTTAGTATACAGGTTTTGATTAACTTTATAATGGGATATTCATATAATTTGTTTAGGCTACTTCAGGTACTACACTGAGGGAATTTGTATTGCCTAACTTGGATGCCCAAAAGGTAGATATCTCTATCTGAGCTTTTCATCTTCAGTTCATTTTGGTCCATAGTCAGTGGTGAAAGAGAGGTTCTGAATCATCAGATTTAAGATTAGAGATATTGCCCATTGGAGTACTTCCAGTGAGTAAAGTGACCAGCCAGGGTGACTTTTATATTTGGGACCTCTAAAGTCGAGCACCTACATCCCAGGCTAAGTTTTATAGATAGGAAACAGCAGTAGATTTCCCCAGAAATTTCTACAGAATGCCAAGGTTTGATGCCTAGGAGAAGCAGTGTGAGCACCTCCTGTTTAATGGTGCAGATGCTAAAGTGGCTCCTCCAGCTGTTAAATCACTGCCTACTGCAGCATCTCTGACAACTTCGGCAAGCATTGATCACCACTGGATGCCTGATTTGGAGCTCAGTGCGATGAACAGGAGGCTTTCATTTGACTTTCTGTTGTGTTTTGTGGCAAGCTCTGTTACAGAAATAATAGCCTGTCTGCATGTGAAGTTATCAGACTGATAATGCAGCTGCAGCAGCCTTTTCTCACAGTAGGTGGAAGTCGCTGGCCAGGGCAAGCCCTGTAGGCAGCACTTGCCACTTTCTAGACTAAAGAAAGTGCCTTTATTACCATGGCATTTGTCTTGGTAGGTGGGAAAGCACTTGTAGCTGGGCATGGCAAAAGGAATAACAATCTTTTGTTATAGAGTTTTCTTACAACCATGCCTGTATGTGCTCTGTAGTAAAAATTCATCAACAACATTTATTTATTGTGCCTTCATGAACAATCCCTCATTCACAACCCTCCCACACCCAGACATTCACACATGACCAAGGTTCATAGCTGAAGATACTTGCTGATGTACAATTGATCAATGGCTCNAACAATCTTTTGTTATAGAGTTTTCTTACAACCATGCCTGTATGTGCTCTGTAGTAAAAATTCATCAACAACATTTATTTATTGTGCCTTCATGAACAATCCCTCATTCACAACCCTCCCACACCCAGACATTCACACATGACCAAGGTTCATAGCTGAAGATACTTGCTGATGTACAATTCATCAATGGCTCTTTTCAGCAGTGAGCATTTCTGATGATGGATTTTTTTTACTCTGCTCTCCAGCTGACCCAATGCCTCTGCTATCCTGGTGTCTAGCCCAAAATCTTTTGGTTTTCTCNTTTTTTACTCTGCTCTCCAGCTGACCCAATGCCTCTGCTATCCTGGTGTCTAGCCCAAAATCTCTTGGTTTTCTCTCTCCCTTCTGTTTCAACCTATCTATTTCTTAAAGTTAAGGCTTGCTGAAGTTTCAGGAGGAAAGGTTTTCTGCCAAAAAATACAGTTTCGTCAAACCTAATTTTTGGCAAGAGAATGTCCGCTATATGTACATACACAGACAAAAGTTTTCTGGTGAGAAATTCAAAAGAAAAAAAGTTGTTTTGAGTGATCATTTTGAAACAAGATGAAATATTGTGTTACAGTACAACCTAAACTGTAATTTTTTCTTTTCAGCAAAAATCCCCTACGTTTTAAAAGAAAACATCATTTTGTTTTGAAACATCAACCTGAGATTATATTCTTTTTGGAATTCATTGGAAACGGCTCAAGTGAGAGAATTTTGTAAAAGCCTACATCCAGGATTTTTCTTTTTTAAATTCCATCTCTTTTTTTGAGGGAAAAAAAAGTTTTTTGACTTGCTTTACTTTTTTTTTCAGACCTGCTCTCAAGATCTGCAATACCTTACTTGTGTAGAGCTGCTCTTCTCTATAGATGATCTTCCCGGTTCTTCTACTCAATTAATGTGACTAATGGCTATAAGAGGAATGTTTTATTTTGCGCTCACCTAAAAAGGGCAAGCTAAATGATTCTATTCCAGTTGTGCAGAAGACTAACACAGAAAAAGCCCTCAGGAAATCTTTGTGCCCCTTAGACGGCCACAAGAGATGGAGATTTACTACTTGCTCAAACACTCTTCATTTTTGCAAAGAGCAGGGGGATCAATCTGAGTGGAAGGAGCACTTTCAAGACCTGGTCTTTACAAAGCTGATCTTCAAAGCATGCTGCACCATGACCTAATCCCTTTGCTGCCTTTCCACCTCCCCGCCTTCATTTCTGATCATAGTCCCAGTGCCGCTCACCACAGAACTGTTGTAGAAGCCTTGCCAATCTGCAGAGCCCTGCCAGGCTTGCTGCCTCCATCCTTTTCAGCTTGCATGCTGCTTTAGAAAACAACTGTTACCCTTTGTAATCAGCCTGATTGCCCTCTGAGGCCGTTGGTTTTAAAGGGGAGTTTAGACAATAGTTGTGTGGTCTTTCATGATAGACCAAACCTCCAGCTGTATGTAGAAAAACAGCAAGGCTCATGTTCACTTAAGTTTTCTCTCCAAATAATCAATATCTGTCGGCTGTGAGCCTATTAAACTCTGTGCCAGTAGAGAGGCTGTTTCATATACTCAGCCCTTTTTTCCCAGCTGGAAAACCAAAAACTGGAGAGACCTAGGGATGCCCCCGGTAAATTCCTACAAGACGCTGTGTTGCAACAGAGTCTTCCACAGCGAGGTATGTGAGACCCAAAATAATAGCTCTCTAGCCGTGATGAGAATCATAAAGAAAGCACTTACCACTCTTAAGCCAAAATCAATAGTAAATTTTTTTCCTTAGCTCAAAAGGACAAAACTATTTGTTTCGCCATCACACCAGCAGGCCATACCTCGAGATGAGCTGCTTCCATCAAAGGCAGCAGCGCCTGCAGAAACAGAATTAACCTCACTAGCCTCTAATCACAGAAGGATTAGGTAACTCTATCTGCTCGAAGTGGATAAACAGTTTCAATTGCCTACCATGGTAAGTGGGATCTGTTATAAATTTAGAAAACTTTCATAGTCTTGGGTAGTATCTTTCATGCGACCTTGACAGCAGCAAAGTCCAGCTTGACACCTTGCCGAAGTTTTAATTCTTCCTCGTGGGGTGGTACTGTTATTGCTGAGAAGCTGGAGTTTTTTACCAAGTGCTATTTCTCTACTAATGTAAAAAACCCTAAAAAGTCAGCTGTACTATACGTTTGCCTATTACTTCCTCTGAATCATGGCCTTCTCATGCACGCAGTGGCCTTCCTGTTTTATTGCCAGGGTTTTCTCTAGGACATCATTTCAGCTGTGACTGTTTCAAGTCCAATGTTTATGGCTGAGTCAAAATCATGGTCTGAGGGTCCAGCACAAATCTGTAGAATAGTTTTTGTGGGTGGGATGGGGGTGGAAAGTAAAGGGTGGTGAAGATAGGGGGCATGTTAGAAATGGGTGGAGTGGCACAGAAGACATGGCTGGAAGCTGGTATTGATGAACTGAAGCCTTAATGGGCTGTGTTGACCCAGCATGGGCAGTATACTCTTTTTTTTTGTTTTTTTCACAAGCACAAAGAACACTACAGAGTCTACTGCTTTCACCAGAAATGGGTGCTGTTCAACCCTCCC
Source organism: Steatornis caripensis (assembly GCA_013398225.1). Classification (NCBI taxonomy): domain Eukaryota; kingdom Metazoa; phylum Chordata; class Aves; order Caprimulgiformes; family Steatornithidae; genus Steatornis; species Steatornis caripensis. The sequence goes on along the minus strand of VZSC01002190.1, from coordinate 243,347 downwards.
ACTGCCATGTTTTACAAGGATGTCTATACATTTATTCATTCTGAATCCATAATCATCTTTCGTCCCTTCTTTCTGCACTCTGCTCTCACCTAACCCTGCTTTGATTTCTTGTCTGTTCTCCAAATCCCTGTTTGTATTTCAACAAGAACCTCCCTCTGCACAGCTTATGCCAACGTAGTATTTTTCACATCTCCTCAAATCCCTCTCTTTACCATGCCTCTTCAAGAAATGGTTGAATATATTCCTGATATTACAGGTCCCAGTATTTTGGGTTGTGAAAACACATCTAAGAAATGGCCTTTGTTGAAGACTTTACAATGCAGACAAATAAGATAAATAAAGGATAAGAGGAAGCAATGTTAATACATTCCTGTTTGAGATAAGGAGCTAAGATACTTCCTGATTCAGGAAACAGCTTCTATATCAGGAAGTGGGTGAAAACTTTTTAAAGTTCTGTAAGAGTCTGTGGACCCTAAGCATGTATCTAAGACTTATTTAACTGCTTCCTTGACCAAAAGCTAAGTGAATTATCTCAGGTAACACAAGAGGTATATGGCTGAGTCGGGAGCTCAGTCTGCATTTCCAGTGACCTTGTCAAGTTTCTCCAAGACTACTTCTGGTTTATCTTTTCTCTTCTGCTTGCTTGTATTTCAACAAACTCAGTAAGTTATTACCTCTACGTCTAAAGACATGCATGAATATTTCTGTGTTATTCTTGCTATTTTAATTTTTTTTAAAGACAGTATTTTGATATTAAAAAAGAAGGAAGATGTGAAGTCAAGAATAACATCTGCAATATGAAAACCACGTGGATTTCCATAGTCAAAAAATTTATGACTCAGACAATGGGTTTCAGTTTAAAAATATAAATTATAATCCCACCAGGGATCATTTTTACAGTGCAAAACCACTCTTTGACACTGCTATGGGTTTTTATTAAGGAGTTTATAAAAGAAAATCTTACATAAATACAGCTGGTGCAAGCTAGAAGTAGGACTGGATTGTAGATGACAAAATTGCTTAAATAGATAGATAGTCTCAAAGGTCCCTTCTAGACAGAGTGTGTAACTATGATAATAGGGGCATTGCACACAAGAGTATCAAAAAGAAACTGTGACTAGGGCCAAGAAAAAAAGCTGTGGGACATAGTCTGAAGTTTTCAAGGGTCAGTAAAACATTACACGGCAGGATTTACTACCGACTGATGCTAATGGATGTATAGTGTTATGCATTGTGTATTATAAATAGGGTTCAAACATGTACAAACAAGGCTATGCAGCATATTTTTAATCACTTTTTTTTGTTGTCAGTTATTATTTATGATGCTTTATGATGCTTGTCTTCTGCAGAAAAAAACGGATTTTTCCTTCCAAACCATATGTGGAACCCCAGAAATATGGAGACTAGAATGTGCTTTCATAGAGTCATAGAATCATAGAATGGTAGGGGTTGGAAGGGACCTCTAGAGATCATCTAGTCCAACCCCCCTGCTAAAGCAGGTTAGCCTAGAGCAGGTTGCACAGGAATGCATCCAGGCGGGTTTTGAATATCTCCAGAGAAGGAGACTCCACAACCTCTCTGGGCAGCCTGTTCCAGTGCTCTGTCACACTCACAGATTTTTTCTATTTCCTTATATTCTTATTTGCCTCTATTATCTACTATTTTACACTGCAACTTGGCCAGAGGCTACCCTGACGCAGCTTTCAACATGAAGGGAGCAAAAAGGAGTGGGAAGGTATACGTGAACCAGATATCTTGGCCTTTCCAAAAGAATAGGAGCAGGACATAACAAAACACTCTGTTACAGCTTACAGTTTTTGGCTGCAACATTTTTGGGTTTGTTGTTTTCCTGAAAAGTCCATATTTTCTACAAAAGCAGTACAAGAGACTGCATCTGCTTGAACATCCTTGCCTTATGCCTAGAATTTTTGACTTCTCTGAGATTAATTTGTGCCAAAATCAGTTTTTTTGCAGTCACCTGTTCAGCCCTACTAGCTAAGTTATTATTCCCTCTTGCAAGTGGAACATTACTGAGTGTCTTTTTGTCTTTATTTCATTGTTGTTTTAATAGGAACTTCTTTTTAAAATAATGAACAAATGTACCAACTGTTCTATAAAATAATAGAAAATATTAAAAGCAGAGAAATAAAACGCTGGATTCATTACTCAGGCTCTCACACATTATTCTCAAACTCATGCTCACAGTGAACAGAAACAATAGCTTGGGAAAAGCTGTGTGTCAAGATAAAAACGTCTATTTAAAGTTTGAATTCCAGACACTAAATTGTTAAAGCGAGTTTCTCAGGAACCACATAAAGACTTCCGCATACAGAAATTATTTAGGTAACAAATGAGAGAACGGCAAGAGTCAGAACATAAACTGTTTATCATCTCACTTAAAAGCATAATAATGGCAAAATTCACATAATTATTTTTGAAGATGTACTTTCTCAATGTTACTCTTCTCATGTCAAAACTTTGCCCTTCTCTAGTGCCCATAACAGAAATATCTGAAAACATTTTCAGAACAGTAATCCCAGACCACCTGTCTGCAGAGATAGAATCGTGTCTGAGACACAGCTCACGTATCTCTATCCTGAGCTGGGTAAAAGCCTTTTTTCCCATCCTGCCCTACAGATCAGCTGAGTTTGGGGGTGGTGTGGGTATTCCAGCACTGAAGACTACCCATCATGTGAAATCCTGCCCAGACTTCAGTGATTTGAAGAATAAATCTTCATTATTTTTTTCCCAGAGTCCCTTTGCCAGAGGGATGCAAGTCAGGAAGAAAGCCCACGATCCAGTTCTCCATTACCTTGCATGACCCCATATCACATGCATGCACCCTTGTCCAACATACTGTCAGCATCAGCATATTTAAAATAGGAGGTCCCTGTAATACACTTCTCTGAGATGCAGGCGCAAGTGGAGTCCATGCCCTACAGAAATAATCATCCATTAAGCATCCACACCAACCCAAAGCGCAGCGAGTCCTCCCACTCCAGTGAAACAATGGGAAATACTTACCTGAAGATTCAACATTCATACTCTGCAGATAAATTATTTATTAACGTGATCCTATCCTCCACCCTGCGCCATCGTATTGTATTTCACACCACGCTCGCCACAAGCTGTATGAGGCTTTTGGAGTGTGTGTGTGTGTGTGTCAAGGCTTAGAGAGGAGCGGTGAATTTTCTAATACTAAAGGGCCCATTTCATGTTATTTATGTCCTTACTAGTGTCGAAACGGAGACCTATAAATCGTAAACATAGGCGCACTAATTCTAGCAACAGCAAGTTTTAGTCACATGTAATTAAAACATCCCAAAGTCTTTCAGCTGTAATGTATTTCCAAATGACACCACTGGGACAAGGGGAAATGGGAAATGGAGGAATCAGCAGTATTTCAAAGCCATGGCCATTGTTAGCTCTTGGGGCTCTGTACAGCGCTGGCAGTGCTGCCAAGTCTGCAGGTTTCTTGATGCTGCTTTCTATTACTTATTTTAATGGCAATGTCATTGATTTCTGGAAACAGCAGGGACGTTCGTTTTGCTAGGATGCCATCATGAACTTCACGAGATGAACTTGTTGTCCACACTGAAAAATAATACAACCAAATTCCTTGATGGTATCTCTGTCATGAATTAGATACACTACAGAGGAGAAAATACTCATTTTCCCTCACTTTTATCACCCAGAGTGAGCTAAAACTGGGACATGATTCTTCTAAGAGATTTGAGAAACTTTGGGTTCTTTTGCTTTTATTGTGATTTCTTGTAGGAGCTTAGGATTAGTTGTTTTCTTATAGTCAGGGGAATAGGGGAAAGGCGATGCAATGTGAAGACAGCACATTTTCAAGTGCATGTAAGGGATTTGTTGTATCTAGCACAGGATTAACCTGTGAAACTCAAACTACCATTGTTTCCAATAGGTTGGAAAGAACTAACAAAGTGTACAACAAGGCTCACCAACAATATGTAGCTCACGACCTTCAGAAATCAGAGAAATAAACTGAAGCCAAGAGAGACAGCAATGTGTCATTGTGTTCAATGTGTTATTTGCTCTACCTAGCACACAGCAGAAGTTTAAGATTTACATGTGTGTTGGGAACATCTGTGGCTGGATTGAAGAGGGTGGTCTCAATTTGGACACAAACTCTGTGGATTCAAAACAATTGTGCAGCCCAGGCCAGCCTGGATGAGGATCAGGGACGTTTTCTCTCAGAGAGGATGTTAAGCTTCCACATTGCAGGGCACAAGCCGGCCCACAACTACCTGGGATTGGAAAACCTCCTCTGTGGGCAGACAACTCCATTGCTGCCTATTGCAGTTCCTTTGAAGCATCTGTTAACAACTGTTTTCAGAAACCAAGGGCTGGCTCGAAGGACTATTAGATTGATCCAGTGTGACAACTCCTATGCTCTTTTCCAGCCTGGATCCTCAGGCGAGCGATGGTGCTGGCAGTAGATCACACAGGCGAGTGCCAAGCCAAGCCATGCTGCTCCTGGCAAAACCTTGGAGTAAGCCCTGGACGGGGAGCAGAGCTGGTTTATTCACAGCTGGGAAATTGTGCTGGGAGCAGTGGTGGCTGTAGGCAAACAGGAAGACAGATCCAGCCCCGTGCAGACCCTACACTTGCCAATCTACCTGTTTGTTTTCTGAGAGACGAGTTGCTTGGTTTGCATCAAACTTTCTGCTACTGCTTAATTTTAGTGAGCACAGCAGACGGAATAAGATAAGGAAACAAAATATTACTAGTGACAGGAAAGATGAAGGAAAAATACTATTTTTGTGGCCAAAGTCCCAGGAATGCAGATTTCCGTCCTGACTTGTTTCCTACTCCCCTTCTTTTTCATTATGGTGTTCTTTTCTTTGGCTGTTGATAATGAGGGGTGGCTGATACATATTATAGAAAATTATATCTTTAAGGAGGTTAAAGTAAATGTAGAGTTAATCACTGTGTAGTTAGACTGACTTCATTCTCTGAAATCAACTTCGGTGGTGGTGGAAAGGCAAAGCATTTCTGTCGAAGATGCCATCTTGCTCTATAAAAACTATCGTAAAGGACAGTCCCACTGGATCAGACCGATGGCCCGTCCAGGTCTTTGGAGGCCAGACAGGATCTTCTGTGACAGAAGATGCTGCTGAGAGTCATGGGGTCAAGTTGCTCTGTTCAGGATGTTTTTGGTCAAAATTCAGATATTTGAGGAGAAAGCAAGCCTTATTATCAATAATTACAGTAATGAGATGAGGTATGATTTGAGTTGGGCTAAGGAGCCTGCCCACACTTAGCAGAGGTAGAAAGGGACTTTTATATTGTAGGGCTTTTATATCCTTGTGATTAATGATGCCACGTGGGCTTCTCTTCCAATAAATCCTCTCAGAAGTTTTTGCAGGGATTGGTTTGTGTGTGTGAAGTGACATTGAGGTGTCTTTCGGTGAAATTACATAGGACAAGAGCAGAGATGAAGGAGATGTTCTAAGTTCCTGAACTCAGCAGCTGTGACTTGGATGGGGGCAAATGTTCAGTGAAGCCCTATAGGGTTAAAGCATTTTCCTGAACTCCTACAGAATCAAAATGTTTCTGAAGTGTGCCTGGTATTGTGAGGCCATCCCCTTTGGCTGGGCAGAATGAATACATCAATGCATTTCAGCTATATTACTTTTCCGTTGACTGTGATGTCCTCAGCTCCAGTTTCTACCTTCAGTTAGGGAATTATGCCTTTTTCTGTTTATGAAGTCTCTGAGTTTGTTATCTATCACAAATTTGTCTGGAAATTTTGGGGTCACCCTGTCTTAGATCATTAACGTCAGGAGAGAAATCACAGCTGCTTTTAGATTTCTATTTCCTTTGCTTCTCCGTGTATTCAGGTGCCTGTTTACAGAAATGCTGCCAAGGTCTTCTGAGTGGTGAGCATTTTGTGCTTTGGTGTTGATACTGGTGAAGCATCACAGTTACATTTCTCACTTCGAAACCCATCGAAATACAGTGCCAGCTTACAAAAACTGCTGAGAGCAATTTGAGATCCAAAGTAGGGAGTAGGGTTTCTGTGGCCTCAATTTAATCACGTAAAATGTAGATGTTTTAATGTTTGCTAAGTGTCTTGACTCCTTTTATAGGTAATAGAGAAGCATCTTCTGGTTAATAGCGTTATTGATCTTGGACAACTGTCTCACATGCTCTGCGTGGTTCTCTGGATAGTCTTTCTCTACACCCACTACAGGAAAAACTCAAGTAGTTTAGAATAATCCCCAGCCTTTGCATGGTTAAACTTAGGGTGACATTAAAAATTTGTGGATGCAGGGGTCATTTCTATTCTGTTCGCAAGGTACAATGGACAATCAGATCAGATAGAGGCAAACACAATTTTTGTTGCTTTAATATGCTGGAATATTTTTGGCAGCAGGTGAACTTTTAAGAGTCTTTAAATATAATTTTCATTGTTAAGTTATTGAATTTTCTCAGCAAGGGAAATGAGAAACTTACTTGTTTCTTGACTACCAACTTTGCCAGAGGGAAAGAATTTAGTTTCTTAAGAAATATTGAGTTTCAGATTTTTTGGCAATCCTACATCAGAATGGATTTGACAGATTTCCTAATTTGTCATTACAGTAATGGGTGTAAAAAAGAGCTCAGAGTAGCTAACAGATCCTTAGCCCTGAAGTCTGGGAAACTCGTGTTCAAGTCTATGTGCTAATTCAGGTAGACTTTTTCCCAGTGAGAAATATTGATGCTGAAGCTTTCATTCATCAGATCCATTTTATACAAACACACACACACAATGCACCAAAAGACCCCAAACCAACCAAATGAATAAATGCAAGATCCCTCCCCAAACCAAATGCTTTAATTAAAAAATAATCACTAACTCCATTTTGTGACTTCAGCTGGTTTTTAGGATAACTTTCGAAGATTTGGAACCTGATTTTTCTTGTTCTGCAGACGTGAATTGAGAACCTGATTCCCAGATTTGTTTGCCCATAAATTTTGCCAGAAAACAAGAAGTGGAGCAGGAGGGAGGAGGTAGAGAGACAGAAATCAGTTTTTGAGCCTGAACCTGTCTTTATCACTCATGCCGTATTTAAGATCTGCAGTCTTAGATCTAGCTGCCTATCATTTGGATGCAGAATTAATGTTGGTGTTAAGGAAATCTTTATTCACACACCTACAGCCAATTGCTGATTACAAGATTTTCCTTGTTTTTCTTTGTTGAAAAAATGTGTGCCCCACTCCAGGATGCATTGCTCCTGGAGATGTGCTGATGCAGTTGTCTCAGTGTTCCATTTCTCAGTGTCCTTACTGTGAGGCCTGGAACTCAGGGTGGCAGATGTCTGCTGCTGAGTGCTTGGCTTTTTTTTTTTTTTCCCCCTTCCTTGTGTTTCATTACTTGATATTTTTAGTTGCTAAATGTTGCAGAGACAGCTTTTTTAATTAGAAAAGGGACAAACTCTGCAAAATGAATTCCAGCACTTGGAGAACATCAGCATCAATCTCCAGTACTCGCTCACTGACTTTGCAGTATGGTCTTGTTTTTCCTAAACCCAATGATCTGACCTTTTTGTCTCCAAAAGAAATAAACAAAATGAAATGCCAACCAAGAGCTTTCCCGTCTAATGACGTTTAGGAAAAGGCATGTGCTCAAATCCATTACTGCGTCCTAAGCAGACCGGCATCAGTGAACTTGAATCTCAGTTGGGGTGTGGTGGACTGTTAAGAGACTTTGCTATGGTTACAGAATTTTTATTGAAGGCTGCCAATGCATTTATGAACCAGTGTCCAGGTATGATACATGTCTATCACTTTCTATAAAACCCTTGTGCATGTTTATTTAATGATCAGAGAGACAGTCAGTTTTGACCCTCTTTAACATTAAGCAAAATGGCCAGTTTTTGTATTAATTTAAAGGAATCAGAACTAGTAATGCCTACAGGATAGACCTGATAAATGAAATCTGAGATGCAAATAAATGGCCTCATTTCCAGATACCGCTTTAAATGCTAATGAAAAGTGGTCTGAGAATTTAGGTTATTTAAGCTTGTACTTAATATGGAGGGTTTTTTTGGTTGGTTTTTTTTGGTGTTCTCTTTAGAATGTGCATGAACTTCTAAAGCCTTAGGCAAATCAAAGCAGTGACAAATCAGAATTATAATACTTGTGTTGTTATTGATTATTTTTACTGTAGTGGGTTTAAGAATATCCAACCTTTTACCTAGGAAAATATTAAGAGATGCCTGTACTGAAGGAGTCACTTGGTATCAGAAGCTGATATTTGACAAACTTAAGTTAGTAAAAAAATGGTTAAATTTGTAACCGTGAAGGCAGAAACACCTCATGTGAGGCTATAGTCGTTTCCCCATCCTTAAAAATACTTAGATTTAGATGGAGATGTTGTAACTCAAACCGTAGTCACACTGCTGTTATTACAAAGGAAGTCAAACTAGATGATCACAATGCTTCTCTCCAAGCCCAGGCTCTGTACGTGTCACTTTTTACTGATAACGAGCATGATATTGTCTAGCTGCAGCTTTAGAAAGAGCTGTGGGAATGTACTCCCACAAGCTGAGAACTAAGCACCACAGAGGTGCTGTTGCTTAGGAGACTGACACAATTAACACAGTCAAAAGTCTAAGCTAATTATTCCAAAAGTATATCTGAGTTTTGGACATTGTTTTCTCAAGCTGGAGGTAAGGGAATCTTTCCAGAGCCCAAATCAAGACCACAATGTTTTGCCACCTTTGCCCAAAGTCCACCAAATCCACCACGTTTCCCTTTGTTACGTTATATACCTTCCTCAGGCCAATTCCCAGCACTGTCAGGTTTTCAGAATAATTCCTGATGCTACGAGGAATCAGTGATATGAGGAAGAAAGTTCTATCAGCAGGGAACATGCAAACACAGACAAGCTCCCTTCTTGATGGACTTTCTTGGAAAGGAAAGATTTGTTGTTATTTAGCAACAAACCCTTGATGCTAGCAGAGTTTTCGTAGCTATATCTTATGCAAGATGTTCTGGGCAGGCAAACTTTGGGGGTTTTAACCTGTGCTCCCAAACATGAGTGCTTTGGTCCATTGTCTCTCCAGCATGCCTTCACTGATATTCCTGTGATGGAATCATCTGAGCTAGCTGCAGGAGCCCAAGGAAACTGCTCCCCCTCTGCAATCTAAAGTAGGGTTGGAGTGCCCTTAGGACAGAGTATAGAACAGAATGAGTTTTAATGAGTATTAAGAGAACTCATTACTAAGATAAATGCACCTTGACAGATCCTATGAGTCTCCGTTTCTTCCGCAGACAAAGAAAAACAGGCTGAGCTGCCAAAATCATGGCTTTAAAGAAACAGTCAGAAGAGGGATCAGACCACAGTGGTCTTCTTGCACAGTAGTATTGCCCACGCACTGTTGTCCTTTTTGCTTCTGTGGAGCATTTCTGGTTTGAAGTACTGTTGGAACAGGTGTAATTATTCGTAAAAGGTAGCTGGTCAGACAATTCCTATATATTATTCTATATACATCTGATGAATGTACTTCTACTAACTCCTACGTGGGGTGGTGGCCTTTCACGGGAGCAATGTGGTATTCTGCTGTGTCACTGTTGACTGGGAGTGTAGACATCCAACTCATACGTGAGCACCTACCTATGCACGTGTAAACATCAGCATCTTTGCCTTACACGCAAGGGACTTGTTCAACTTTTCTACATGGAGCGAGAAATGTTCTTTCCTTAAAGAATGGTTCAAAGCTGTCTGCAAGACATCCAGAGCTTCATATCTCCCTCTTGTGTTTTTAGAAGAAGGCCAGATGCCTAATGTAGATTAGACATCTAATTTCTAGAAGTGTAAATGTAGGTGAGTATGCCAAAATAAATCACTGCAGCTCTGACCTGCACAGTCTGTCTCTGTTTATATGTGGTTCAACTGCAGCTGGAAAACTGTGTTTGATTAATAGCTCTGTGTTGCCAGAAAGTTATTGAGAAGCAGAATCACTTCATTTTAGTTGCTCTCCTCTGATCAGAAGGCTGGAGGCGAGGGTTTACAGGGAGAATTAAAAGAATCATATCTATATGCATACAGTGGAAGAGGCAATTAAGGGGAGTTGCAAAAAGCCAAACTTCAAGAGACTGTTAACACAGAAGGAGAGCAGCAATTATTTGGTGTGCTACCGAGGGTAAAGCTAGGAGCAAGAGGATTCAATTAAGACAGAGAAAACGTGAAATTTGGGCAGACCTTACAGGAAAATTTTCAGAGAAAGAGACCTATGGGGGTATGGAATAATTTAAAATCCCTGAAAAGAAAGATTTTTAGCCAGGCAAAACAGAACATCAGCAAATATTCTGGCAACTCTCACAAGAGCAAGAAAATTGCCTGGACTGTCTAACTGGTTTCTTCTCTGTCTAAATTCTGTAATTTTGAATTCTGCTTCCTGATGCGTGGTGGCTTCTACAGTGTTAAGTCCCTTTAATAATGACTAGGATATTGTGTTACATTTATCTTCGGTGGGTCAGCTATTACTTTTCTGCAGTAAGTGGCCACGCACTATGACAAGCGCACAAAAATCAACCCTACCCACAAACACACCTACCTTGGCTGTCACTCCGCAGTTGCAATAGCAGCCCATCTAGACTCAGCATTACCTCCAGATCAGACCTAGCCCTAGCTGAGGCTCCCGGTATAATCGTACCCTGAGTTTATACAGATAGGACACTGCAGGAGATGATACTCTCTTTTCCTGTTTAATTTTTTTCTGGCATCTGATCACGAGGGAACAAAAGCCGTTGACATGTTGTCCACTTGCTGAGTGTTTGGCCCCTAAAAAGCTGTTCATACATCTATTGTGCTAGTAGGCACTGGGATGCTTGGAAGTGGCTGTGTCAGCAGAGTCTCTGTTGGAAAATCCATCAAGATGTTCTCAGGGAATGAGAAAATCAACCCAGAGAGATTCGGGTGAAATACAATTCTTAACAAAGACATTTTCTGTGCGGCAGTTGCAATATAAACGGGGGACTTTTTGGTATCCCCCAATTAACATTTCATGGAAATAAAGAGATGGAGTTCTGGGGGAAACCCCGAACTGTTTATGAGTCTGTGTCCATTTCAGCAAATTCTTTTATCTAAAAAACTGCACAAATTTTAAAAGCATTTCGCACTGAAATGCTTTTCCGCATGAAATGTTTCAGTTCAGGAAATACCAAAGCAATTCACGTCAGTATTTTTTCAAGAAATATTTTGACTTTTGCTTCAAAACATTTTTTTAAATTTAAAAATCGACTACAGTGAAAAGGAAAAAAAAAGATAAAACAAAAAAATCCCTAAGTACTCTTAGGACATAAGAAGATGTTTATTTTTAGAGTGAATAAATTCCTTCAAGTTGACCCTAAATGAAGTTGGTTATTATGCTTTTTTTTTTTTGCATAGCTGGAAGTCCTGAACATATTTTCTAGCAGACCTGCCCTGGGTTTTCTCTTGGGTTTCTTTTAGGCCACTGAACAGAAAAAAGAAATAGAAAAAAAAAATCCATCTCTGCTGTGGAATGTATTGCAGGGAGCAGTCATGCCCTGGCTGGAGATGACACTGCATCTGTCTCTTATCTCTATAACTAACTTTCAGACATCCAAATTGCCTCCCAACATATGGAAGATGTATGGACAGGGATTTTTGTACAAGTCAGACTGCAGCAGAAGGGTGACAAATACAGCACTGTCTTTGACTTAGCAAAAACAATCTACTTCACATTCATGGAGACTGCATGGTTTTTCCGTGAAGTTTCTATGCAGGCTTACTTCTCTAAGGGCTCTGGTTATATTTCAAATAATTTGTGACTTGATTAAGTTCATTTTTGTTCAGCCAGGGAGAACCTCATATATTCGATGCCCATTTCCTCTCCCTTCACCAGCCCTGTGACATTTCATGCATTTGCAGAGCAGCACTAGAGTCTTAAAGCCAGAGGAAAACCACAGCTCAGCAGATTTCTGATGAAGGGCACAGTCCCTGGGCGAGCAACAACCAAGGGAATCACACAGAGCAGGAGATCTGAGTGCTGGACCCCCTGCACGTGGACAGTTAGCTGTTGGCCCCAAGGATGGGTCCCAATGAGCTCCAGCTCTCAAGACGATGCCATAATTCAAGTTCTTACTCAGTGATCACCTGGTCCATGCAGGGCTGTGCCTGTCCTATGGTTGTGATGTTCACAGAAATATTTTTGTGTCGGTCACGTGATAGTAACACACTGCTGTGCTACTGTCACTCAGGCTGTCACATCAGACGTGGAGTTTCACACACGCACAGGCATGAGAGGCACTGAAAGGCCTGTAAACAACATCTGTCTGAAGAGACGTATGGTCCTGGCCCCTGAAATGCAGCTACAAATGTCTGTAAGATGTGTGTAAGCCAAGGGCAGAGAAACCCTTTCAAGCTCAAGTTACATGTAATCATTCCAAATCCTAATTTCATGGCACAATTTGTTCTGTCTTTCCTGAGGCTGTTCTCACACCCAAGTGGCCAGACAAAATACTTTACAAGATGGGTGGAAAAAAGGAAAATAAAAGGGATAAATAAAAGAACAAGACACTCAGATTTTTCCACCAGAATTGGAAAGTGGACATCATGCAAGGACTCTATGTGGAAGGGATGCCTTCTCCACGTCTCAAATGAGGACGTGTGGGACACAAGAGGCAGAGTGAAGCTGATCCCATCCCCACTCTTGCCCTGCTCTGTCTCTGTGCCAGTCGGTGCTGGCAGCTCTGCAGAGCCAACCCATTTTGCAAAATGAGCCTTTCCTACTGCAGTGCCCTGTGTGTTTTATAGGTCTGCTCGCTTCCACACCAATAAACTCTCTTGCTCTTAAGGCTTATCAGTGCAATCACACACATACCTCCGCACAGCAAGGACAGCTAGCCTCACTCCTGCCTTCGAGGAGTTAAACTAGGCTCTTATAAAACACAGGGAGGTTTTTTTTAATATTTTGTTCAATTGTCTATGACAGTGCTGTGCTGAAGGAGCAGGCAGGGTGGACTGCAGCTCTGCGCTGTACACCAGGTGGCCTCAGTGGTATGTGCTTCAGTCCTGATGATCTCAAGGTGCAACTGTCGCTCCTGCTAATACCATTTTTCTTTGCCATGATCAGAGCATGCTTACATTACAGTGAAACACAGCCAAGAATCATGCAACAGGCGAAAAAATAGAAGATAAAACACATGCATGGATGGGGTTGGTATCACAAGGCATCTGTTAAACACACATGATCCATTGCCCGTTTATATGAAACAGCTCTGCGGACAATGAATACTGCTGCATTGTAGCTACCTGGAGGAACAGAGAGTTGTTAACCTCTTGTCTTAGAATAAAATCCTTAAAAAATAAAAGACTCAGCTGCAGTCAAACACTTTGCGTATTGCCACTCAACTGTTTATTCATTAAAGAGGAGATGCAGGAATCAACAGACGACTAATAAACCGGCTGCATGGGAAACTGCAGTGAGGGGTTGACTGTTCACATGGAGGGAAGCTACTGGTGAAACTTCTCATCTCACTGAACTGATTTAATATGCACACAAAGCAGGAGTACACTGATGAAATCTGCTGGGGACATGAAGTTAGAGGACAGTATCAATGAAGTGGAAAACTGTGTCATAGAAATTTGGCAAGGTTCAGTAGTACAAAACATAGGTTGTCCACCTAAAGTGGCAGTCATCTGACTAAATGTGAATTTCTATGGGGGAGTTACTCACTGTTAGTAGTGACTAAAGCACTTTAAACATACTTCCAGGGAAGGGAAGGGAAGGGAAGGG
>VZSC01002190.1:175949-224474 GCA_013398225.1 Steatornis caripensis | reverse complement strand
CCCCCCCCCCCCCCCCAAATCCTACAATCTGGCAAAGCAGATACTTGCTGTACTGTACTATCCTGTACTGGTAATTCCTCAGCCACAAAATGCAATACAGAAATGGTGTTGCTCAGTGTGCCTAAGTTAGGTGACTTAATCATCTGGAGTGGAGCTATGCCCTTCTGAATGATTCTTTCTTTACAGGAGGGATAGCAGCGTAAAGATGGCTGCATCAGAAAAACCCCACTATCCGTTTACTCTCCAATCCTGCCTCCAAAATACAGTCAGAATAAATCTTTCCTGAAAGTTGCAGCTAGGAGTTTAACACCCACTGACATGAGAGAACTCATCCTAGCCCCCATGAATGTATGTTAGTGACACTAGTTATGTCATCTCGGAAGATCAACGTTATTTATTTAGTGAATGACTTATGCTTGAAATATAAGGACAACCAAAAACCATGAGGCAACTACATTTCTATTTTTGCTATTTTCACAGCGAGGGTACTTATCTGCTTAGGTGATTTGAGTTCACCCCTGTAGCCCTGCAGGTGGGTGCATCTAGAATTTTGCAGTGACTTGGGGGTTTTCTAGCAGTATCCAGACAGTCAGGTTCAGGCAGTAATCTTGCTACTCTGCCCTTAATCCTGACTGTCATGAACCAGGTCTGACACACCAGAATAGGCCCTGCTTTAAAATTAATTCTTGTCCCACAAGTGCCAGTGGGATGATGCATAGCTGTCTGCAGAGGCTGGCAGCAAATCTTCGGGGGACAACTTAACAAATCCCCCCGGGTTTATTTTAATGTCCACATCTAACACCAAAATAGGTAACCTGGTGGAAAACCACAGTGATGCCTGGTTTCTTAGTTGACAGACATAAGCATTTGCTACATGCCGGTTTCAGGACCATTTTTATAGTCAGACTTTGTGCACCATTTTCCTTTTGAATACTCGTAAAGGTCATATTGGTCTTGGCTACTCATTTATTTCCTTTCTCTCATTGAATTTTTAACAATAACCGGCATTCATCCAAAGCTCTGGGCTCCTCTATGCTGTGTTACAATTCACAATGTCATTTGCTTTCAGTAGATATGTTCAAATGGGCTGCCTTCAAAACCATAAATGACTCACCATCCAATCACCGTAATTGCAGGACCCTGAATTTCTCCTCTACATGTTGTCTTCTAATGCCCAGAAGGAACACATGATGTAACTTGTACCAAAAACTGGTTGGGAAAAAGAAATTACATGTGATCATTTTTATTCTCTAAAGAAAACTTGGTAAGTTAAATACAGGACCAGTTTTGGCTGGGAAGTGAGACAGATACATGTAAATTTTATGTCAATGCTCAGAACTCTGAGTTACGGCACTTAAGAAAACTTATGTCTCTAATCGATTATCAAGTTTCAAAATGGAACATGTGCTTCTCTTTCACTAATTTCTCATAAACTTCCCCTACCATATTAAACATACATTTTCACATGCTAAAAATCTGCATATTAAAACACTACATGGTCAAAGCTTTCAATCAGATAGAAACGATCAAGTCATCCTCTCATAAAATATAAAGAGTTTTACCAAGGAAACAAAATAAAAGAAGTGGCTAACTAGAAGTTATCCAGAAGATTTCTTAATTGTAATCTCATTTTCCTCACAACATTATGCANGAGGGTACTTATCTGCTTAGGTGATTTGAGTTCACCCCTGTAGCCCTGCAGGTGGGTGCATCTAGAATTTTGCAGTGACTTGGGGGTTTTCTAGCAGTATCCAGACAGTCAGGTTCAGGCAGTAATCTTGCTACTCTGCCCTTAATCCTGACTGTCATGAACCAGGTCTGACACACCAGAATAGGCCCTGCTTTAAAATTAATTCTTGTCCCACAAGTGCCAGTGGGATGATGCATAGCTGTCTGCAGAGGCTGGCAGCAAATCTTCGGGGGACAACTTAACAAATCCCCCCGGGTTTATTTTAATGTCCACATCTAACACCAAAATAGGTAACCTGGTGGAAAACCACAGTGATGTAGAGCTCTGCCTGGTTTCTTAGTTGACAGACATAAGCATTTGCTACATGCCGGTTTCAGGACCATTTTTATAGTCAGACTTTGTGCACCATTTTCCTTTTGAATACTCGTAAAGGTCATATTGGTCTTGGCTACTCATTTATTTCCTTTCTCTCATTGAATTTTTAACAATAACCGGCATTCATCCAAAGCTCTGGGCTCCTCTATGCTGTGTTACAATTCACAATGTCATTTGCTTTCAGTAGATATGTTCAAATGCGCTGCCTTCAAAACCATAAATGACTCACCATCCAATCACCGTAATTGCAGGACCCTGAATTTCTCCTCTACATGTTGTCTTCTAATGCCCAGAAGGAACACATGATGTAACTTGTACCAAAAACTGGTTGGGAAAAAGAAATTACATGTGATCATTTTTATTCTCTAAAGAAAACTTGGTAAGTTAAATACAGGACCAGTTTTGGCTGGGAAGTGAGACAGATACATGTAAATTTTATGTCAATGCTCAGAACTCTGAGTTACGGCACTTAAGAAAACTTATGTCTCTAATCGATTATCAAGTTTCAAAATGGAACATGTGCTTCTCTTTCACTAATTTCTCATAAACTTCCCCTACCATATTAAACATACATTTTCACATGCTAAAAATCTGCATATTAAAACACTACATGGTCAAAGCTTTCAATCAGATAGAAACGATCAAGTCATCCTCTCATAAAATATAAAGAGTTTTACCAAGGAAACAAAATAAAAGAAGTGGCTAACTAGAAGTTATCCAGAAGATTTCTTAATTGTAATCTCATTTTCCTCACAACATTATGCAGTTAAAAAAAAAAAACTAAATAGAAAAGACAAGATTCGGAATCTCATTAATCCTGATAGATAACAGGGAAAATACTGCCTTCCCCCTCTGCTGTTGGTAAGGTCAGGCATAGGTTTATCACTGAATCGTAGATATGAGAGAGATCTATAAGGAATTCTTGGCTTCTTTTTGTAAGTGTAGAATTGTTCCCTCCAACATACTTTCTGAGGCTCTGTCCGGTCAAGCATTTCATGTCTCAAAACAGCGAGGCTCCAGTCACTTCCCTTGAGAGATGATTTTATTACCTAATAGATCTCAGTGTGAGGGACTGAATTCCAAACTAAATTTTACTTTTCATCTTGCTGGAGAGTTACTCAGTCTTGGGAAAGACTGCCTTAAACCCCTTGAACTTTATCCTGTGATAAATCCGCCCTGCATTCATACACCTTTGAACCACTGTTCAGCTCCTGGTTTACTGAGTTTGCTACTTGAATCCATGCGCTCAGCCTCAAGGCTGATTTAAGCTACTATCAAATTTATTAAACCTACTGGGGCTTAATGGGTGTATGTTTAACGGAATGGTTAAATTCCCAATAGTCAACACTGTTCTCCCACAACAAAGCTTACAAGAAATCAGCAACAAATATTGTTAGAGAAGAAGAAATACGGGGAGATTGTATCTGTGGATCCTAGCTGTAGATTTTCCTGAGGACAAAATAAGCAAGTGCAATACTTATCAACTTTCTTCTCTGCCTTTTTCATACATTACTTGTCTTCTTTGGGTCTAATCTAAAGACCCCTGAACTAAATGGAAAACTTTTATTGACTTCAATAAGTCTGGGTCAACCCCTTAAGGGCAGCGATTGTTTCTTCCCAAAGCGTGTGGCTGTGATTCAGCAAGACGCTTAAGCATGCAATTGCCTTTCAGTATTGGAGTTATCTCAGGGACTTTAGTGAGGTTTTCATACACTAAATAAGAATATGCTTAACCATCCTGCTGATTCTTCATATTTAATACAGAGGGGACCCTATGGAATGCCAAACATCATATTTTTAATACTATGGATTTTATCTATATCAGACACATTGAAGCTAAATTTCATAGGACAATAATTCAAAACAAAAAGCCACTTACTCTGCTGGTACAATCTAATGTGTTTACACTGCACAAAAATATGTCCCTTGTCTTTATAACAGCTTATTAATACAAGTTTCTTTTTCTAACTTGTGTCAGAACGTTATACAAGAGTGAAATCAAGTACAAATATAAACTTCATAACCTATGATATATGTGGAGTAACTCCAGTGAAAAAAATTTTGATAGAACGATTTGATGTTTAAAATGAAGACCCATTGAAACTGGAATATTTTGCAGGAATGTGACTATTTCAATGACACTTTCTATAGGAAAAACATCTCAGCAATTTGCTTTCATTTTCTTACTTGTGCCACTAACATAAAAATGATTTGACAAAACAGAAAATGCATCTTGGAGTTTACTATATTGTTTTGTTTTGACTTACAGCAACTACTGATTTCATCATGTAGCTTAATATAGTGTATTATATTTCAGTATTTCATTACAGTGTTTTTCAACATTACAACCATGAGGTATTTCTACTTTTCCAAAACAGTATGTCAATATTTCTTCATGGGGATTTTCAACATCTACATTCTCTGAGAGCTTCTTTTAAAAAGTTTTGAATTTTACTCCAGTTCAACCTGCAAACATGACTTCAGCATGAATTTCTGAACACTTGTAGTACCAGCTAAATTATATGTATTTTCTGGTTGAAAGTCACAGATAAAGCCAACTACAGTCAATTTTGTGTACATTAGGACCAGATTCTCAGCTATGTCCAGTTGCAATCTGACCCCAATGCCTTCCTTTGCCATGCATATCCTCATGATTGACTCTGAACCTGTAATTTCAATAATGAGTATAACTTTTTATGAAAACTAGACAAATTTTACAAAAGAAGATGCTAAGTCAGCAAGATTACATTTTATGCATAGGTAGGAACAATCATCATAAGCTACAGGGAAAGGAGAATCCAGCTACCCAGAGCTCCTGGCTGGAGACCAGCTGCTCCTCACCCTGCACCACTTGCTCGCCCCAAAACCTGGTGGTTGAAGCACCAGAATCATTAGAAATCCTGCTCTGGGATTCCATATTGTAGTGCATGGTAGTGAGCCACACATGGCCACGTTTTGTTTATGACAGATGGCTCTTCCCAAAAATATGATGTGCGAGATTGTGCTGACTTGGACAGTTCTGCATAAACTGTGGGGGATTGACAGGGTGTAATATACTTTTTGTGTTTACTTAAAGTCTAGAAGAGAATGGGCCAAACCCAGCAAAGAACAGCCTGTTTCAGATATTACGGCTGGAAAATGTTGCTTCTCACAGAGATCATCTCTATAATAAGCTTCATGGTTCCTGTATGGTGGGGGAAGAACTATCCAGACTGGGAAAGGAGTCAATCACATGATTTTCATTTGTGTGTTATCACAGAAATGTCTGCAAGAGGAAAAGGGAACTTCTGCTCATCTCCACAGCTCAGCACAAAGCCAGTCTAGCTGGAAACAAGCTACCTCGTGGCCTAGAAACTACTCGTGGGAGCCATGCGAAATTCAAATGTAGGAAGAAAAAGAATTTGTGATGAACAAGCACCCTTGGAGAGGCTCAGTTGATGGACAATTTGCAAAAGTCAGCTGGGAATTGGACCAAACAAAACACACATGCAACCTTGCTTGAGTGACAGCTTGGAAGAGCCATGCTGAATTTCCCAGCAAGCTGGGAAGCTGTAGCTATCACATGGGATTTGTTCTACCTTTGTTTTTTTTTTTCCTAAACTTTGCAGAATGCATGAGGTTAACTGAAACTCTTCCTAAAGCCTGAGGACTATAATTTGTGAGATATTGGGGATATTCTTATGGTCCTCAATCAGTATAGATTAGTATAGATCTGATGAGATTAATGAGGCTGAACTGATTTGTGCCAGCCGAAGATCAAGTTCTGTTTAAAATGTTTTTCTGAAAAAGGAGAAATTAATTGTTCTACCCCAGATTTTTCCAGATGCTCTGGATTGGAACCTGCTACTGAAATGGGATCGCTCATCCCCTTTGGCTTTTCAGATTACATAGCAAACAGACAGATCACAGAGGGCATTTTGGTTGCGGCTTCTATTTTTGTCACTTCCTCTGAACTGTGTAAACCTCCCATGACTAAAATGTCTTTCTTTGGCACGGGAGAATCACTTCTATTGGGATGATATAACTAGAGTTGCGTGGGAAGCATTCTTTCCTAGGCTAAGAAACTGATATTAAAAAAAAGCCACCATTACATTCCAAATTGAGATCTTTGGAAAAGTTCATGGGAAATAGGAGAGACTTACTCTTAAAACAGCCGGTTACCTCACTCTTAGGTTAAAATGTGGGACTATAGCACTTCAAAGCCCATGTTTTTAGGTGCTTGGGAGGAGTCTCCTTTTCTGTAGTTGTCATATTGATTGAAAACTTTCAAGAAAAAAATTTAAACCATATGTGCTTCTCTGAACAATTTTGTTTCTATCAAAGTAACATTTGTTGATGGCAAAACATTTTATTCCAAAAATTCCTCTGATGATAAGAATTTAATGAGTAAAGCTTGAATAACCTGTTTGGAGCCCTTGCCTGAAAAGCTGTGACTTGAAAGAAGGTTTAAAGAGCACAATGCCTTTCCCTCTGCAATTAGCATGGCTGAGCTCTGCACAGAAAGCACTTCCAAATTTCCTCACTGGTCTTACCAGACTCTGTAATCCCATGATTACATGGTGATGTTGATGCAACGTGACATGACATGTCAGTGGAGTTTCTAACAACTTATTTTGTAGCAGTGAAGGAAAAAACCAGGAGCTTGCATGCTTAAATCAAAGCATAATTAAGTAAAAGAAGGAAATCTGATAATCACTATTAAAGTCTACTCGCAGGTAACTGGCAGCCTTTCCTGGAGGTTTCAACTAGTGCCGTTGTGCACAAAATGCTTGATAATCTGCCAGTCCATTCAGTAGATTTCTGTATTCAGCAATATTTTGGGAGGGTGCTTGACTGGTTAACAAAAGGTCCTCCAGTATCAACCTCATCTATGAGCACACAGTTCAAATCCTTAAGCTGGTTATGACATACCCTTGGACATTTCATCATGTGGGGCTTAGAGTCCTGTTGGCCTTTTCTTGCGCCTCTCAGAAGTGATTGCCTTTTGATGGCAAAAATTTGGAGTGGGTATGATGGTCTTGCAGACACTCTTCAGGTCTCTTCTGCTACAGTCTCTCCTTAATAAGGCAAATTTGTTCCCCCACTTGAAATGTCAAAGATTTGCTAAAGATTTTATCCTTCAGTCAAGAAAATACACATTTTTCTCTTTCCTTGTGTGTAAATGCAATTTAGCTGGAATCCTATTAGGAGAATAAGAAAGCACTCCAGGTTGCGTAAGAATACCCTCCTCCCTAGACTTTCTTAGACAAAAGTTAAACAGGTATGAGGCACAACAAAAGATCAGGGAAGATTTTAAATGTTGTACAACATCATTGTTGAATCACAGATGAACATCTCTGAACACTGGCTGATCGTAGAAGGAGTGCTGAATCCAGATTGTGAAGAATGACTTTTGTGAAATGTCAGCTGGTAATAATTCAGTGTGGTACATCAGGGAGCACTGAAAAAGCGATAAAAACCCTATAAGCTGGAGTAGCACAGATTCAGTTTGCAAAATTCATCTATCATAAGTACCTAAAAACCTTAAACATGCTTGATTTTAAACTCCTTTGCTACTCAAACTACAGGGTTTTGGTCCAGATCATGAGTACCTTTTTGGGAGTAGACTCCTCACTGTTCTCTCAAGAAGTAGTAGTGATGTAGTACCTTGGCTGCACACCAAGAAGATGTATGGAAGAGCTGGCATGAGCTAGCATACTCTTACACCTCTCAGAGGTGAAAAGCTTCCTGCTGAGGCCATACTTTTGTAATTGAAGCCCTCTCATTGAAGAAGCCATTTGAGCAACTCTAACTATGAAACCGCGATGGTTATTTTTCACTTATTTCCTAAAAGTGCTCCACTGCAGACATAGCAAGACAATACTTAAGACTCAATGTTTAGCCCTTGTAGGTATGAACTATCGTAAGTGTGGTCACCCAAGCTTATTTTTCCAAGGTCGTTCAAACAGGCGGCAATAAAATCTCGTCTTTGAATTTATTTAAACTTCTTTAAAAATTCAGAAAGAATTGATCTATGAAGAAATGACATCCTGATTTAGAACACTCAAAATTAAATGTAGCAGTCTGAGCTGTGATTTTTAGAAGTGTTAAGTGTGTATGATTTTCAGATGAAATCAGGAGGAACTGGAGGGTGTTGTTTAGCCACAGTTTCACACCTTCATCTCTAGTGAATGCTCACTTTACTAGTCTAGTCTACATTGGTCTTGAAAGACAGCTGCTGCTCTCTGATAGCTCTTTGGAGAGAAGGTTATGCATGTTTTAGTCTTTACCCTGCACTGGCCTGAGGAACCAAATTCACCTTTAAGTTGCAATGGCCTGAGAGCACATTGCAAGTGAGCTGTGCTGCCATAAATCTCTGTATGAGTGCCCTTTTGCTGAGTCTTAAAATGTCTCTTCTCATATGGCATGGTCTCAGTGTGCATATCTGGGTGAGTTACCTCACCTCGGGTGAGGCAAAGGTGATAATCTGCTTTTACAACATACCCCTGTACCAAAGGCATAGGTAGCTCTGTAGCTCCCAGCTCCGTTTGTGGCTGGTACATGCAGACATTTGTAAGGCAGAATTCAACTGACCTGCTTTAGACACCTATTGCAGAAAAGATGAATCATGTCCCAGAAGTGCAATTTCTTTACAACAGCTTTTTGAGGAGTCTGAAGAACTAGTTCAGGTGTAGGCTTCTATATTGTTGATGTGTAAAATTAGGCAGGATTAGTGCATCTCAATGGAATTTAAGATATGATACTGTGAGTCTGAGCCCACACTGACCATGGCCACATGATTGTCAGATAAAAATAACAATTTACAATTGTAGTGGTCAAAGGCAATGCAGACAAATAGACTCAGTTTCAGCTCAGCTATTAACATAGTTACACAACCTGTGGGACCGGCTGACTCCTTCCAGACAGCTCAAAATGCAGCCAGGAACCCTGAAGTCTTCATTATGAAATTAGCGAAAGCTTTGACGTCTCAACATGGTCCTGAGAAGGGCTGTCTTTGATGGCCACTAGACTGCTAATCCACAATATCTGGTGAATGACTGGCTTGACATACTATTAGTATGTTTTATTAGCTTGTTACAGATCATTATTAGTTTGGCAATAACAATTAGAGATGGATAAACATGCTGTAGTCACGTTTGGAATTTGTCCTACAGCTTCTGCAGTGTCCATGTCTTAAGCATTGTCTTAAGAAGACTGAAAACCAGTTCCTCTGTTTTTCTAAGTGTGGGTTTTCTTTTCCCAGAAAGTTAGTGATATTTACCTTGGATTAACTCACAGAGAAACAGGACACGTTAATACCTACACCAATAGTGACCACTCGGATATCGTGGGTGCTGTCATATACACAAATCCAGTAAGAAAGATAAACAGAGAAAGCATCCAGTTGTCAAAAAGGCATTCCTAAGGATGAAGGACCATAGCTGTAGATGAGCTCTATGTCTATTATAAGTTTGCTTTTTCCATTATTTTCCCTGAGATGGTGTGTGACACAGATTCATCTTTGTCTTCATTTCCCTACAAATGTCTTTTTGTCTCTTTGGGTATGAGTTGTTATTTTCTATTGCAGTCAGATGTCACCACCTCCAAATGTATCTCTGAATAAATTTTTTTGTTCATAGTAAAAGACAGCGATAGAAGGAGAAAGTGAGGGCATTTTCAAAAAGATATAAGGAAGTTACTGATACGATTGTGGATTCTTGAACCTAAAAGGGGAATGCAACATCCACTAAGTAATGTGATTTTTCTCTGTTGCTGAAATATCTTTTCACCAGTCTAATAATTTCAGCTGGTTTCAGTCAAGGACTGAGGAAGAGCATGCTCTAGTTACCCCAGAATGTCTCTTTCTGGTGACATTTAATAAGGACTGCAGTACCTTTAACCTCAGTCCTGCCTTACTTGAATGCTCATCACCCTGCATAGTTGGTGGTGAGGAGCCTGTTCTGAAAGGCTGAAAGCTTTTCACTCCTCTCTCTCCTATCTCTGTCCTCACTTAGATGGAATGGTTCTGAAATAAGATGTCTCCAGGTGAATGCCTGCAGATGCCTGGGGAAAGAACATCACCACACTCGGCCCACTCCTGAGCAGGCTGCTGGGAGAAAGGGGACCAGGAACAGATGTCGATGCTGTTTTGTGAGTTTGGCTCTTTGTTCTCTGGGCTTCTGGTAGAACCATCTGAAAACAGAGTCTGGCTGAAACAGCATCTTTGGGGGATTTATCTGTTTTATCGAGAAAAACTGAGCAGCTTTATTTTGTTTATAGCTCTGCTACTTTATTTTCTGTTTTCTACATTCCCAGCCAAACTAAGGAATTAATTCTTTGTCCAGTCCAAGTGATATCCACAAAACAGAGGAAGGGAAGATAAATTAAAACAAGAATAAACCAGAGAAAAAGAATTGTGTTCCTAGGGGAGAGTTTTCCATGGAGAATCTCATGACAGGTTTATGCTTATGGATACAGACAGACTGAAGCTCCCTTTCATGATCAGCTCCAGACCTGAAACATAGTTCGATTCAGAGAAGTGCAGGCTTTCAGGGCAGGAGCTTGCTTGGGTCTGGGGGCCGTCCAGCCACATTAGGCTGCAGCTAAGCTTGAGCCATCAAATCCGTTTCAAATGCATCCGAAATTTCAGCTAAAATGGGGAGACTGCATTAGGGCCTTAGCTGGGGGTGTTGGCTCTCCTGGGTCAGGTGGTCGTGGGGTCCCTTTTCTTTGTGTGCTCAAGGGCAAAATATCCCTTTGTGTTTCCTTTTTTGTGTTCTGGTTGCAGAGGAGGACCATTCATCTGAAATCATGGTGAAGTCACAGGCATTCCTGTCAGCTGAGATTTTCCCTAAAACCTGTGGAAATAGATTTTTTTTGAAAAATAAAACGATATTTCGGTGAGGAGCAGCCATTTAAATCTCACTCCTTCCTGCATCTTGAGCAACCGCTTCACAGAAAAACAGATCCCAGATAATTTTAACCAAACGCACTCTTGAGTGCAGTCTTTTTGAACATAACTCATAAATATGACAGTCGAAATCAGAGGCCTGACACCTGAGACACTGTCTTCATTTGATGGATGTTTGGCCTATTGGAGAGAACAGAGCTAACAGTCTTGTTAGGAGCTTGATTAACAACCAGCTTTAATGCATGGCCAAGCTGCCATGTAGCATGGCAATCATTCCATGCCTCTGTACTTACTTACTACATGACCCTAGAAATAAAAACACTGCTAACTGCTGACAGCAGCTAAAAAAGGAATAACCTTGAAATGGGGGAGCTGAGACAGTGGCATGGGATTTTCCCACCATTTTGGTATTAAGTCTCCCCGAAAATTGTTACCATCAGCTATCCAGCTCGTTTGAAACCTCTGAATTCAGAATCCAAGTCGTGGCAAGGCTTAGAACCCATGTTGGGGCTGGAAAATCAGTCTGAATACAATTTTAAAGGACTCCTAAATGTTTAGGTTGCTTTAATTATAAACCTCCTGCCCCATCCCTTTTTTCCCCTAGGATCCTTCACTGCCTGCAGCAAAAATAAGTTATTCTGCCCCAGGAGACTGGTTTGAAGCAAACCAAGAATACATGTGCGTGGGGAGCAGAGGCTGGTGCGTGCTGTGGGCTCCACTTCACAAATCCTATGGACAGTGTGTATCACAGAGCCAGGACTCACTCTTGATGAGGGTATCAAACCTTAGTAAAAACACCTAAAATCTTTTTCCTCCTCCATGCTGTGCATCCTTTGTTTACAATCAAATCCAAGTTTCTTGTCCTGGTTTCAGCGCTCTGCCTTGTACAGGGAACCACCATAATCCTCTTAACTCTCAATGCAGTTGAAATAAAACACATACTGACCAAGAATTTACTTTGTACAGACACCTATACACTCCTCTGACAATGCAAAAAAACCCCTCATGACTCTGACAACTTAGTTTGGGCATTCTGCTTTTCTCAGAGATGTCCTCCCCTGCGGCATGTGTGTGGGCACTGGTTCAACACTGAGTCAGAGGGAAGAGATCCAGCAACTGAATCATCAGTGCCAGCATCTGCCACCTACCTACTCACAAAGTTTATCCAGGCTTATCCGTGGAGGTCTGCTGTGTACCTCCCCCAGCATGGCAGAGGTGTCAGAGCACTCTCAGAGCTCATCCCCTCACCTTTAGGAAAAAAACTTTCAAGACTAAAATGCTGGAATAATGGTTGAAATCTTCAGTATGCTCCAGAAACAGTAGTTTCCTTTTCAGTTCTCATGCACTGTTGAGAATTAAGTCCTTTAAGCTTTCATTTGTTAGTTAAACTGAGGATAGACCATCATATTCTTCTCTGGAGATGCTTTTACTTAGACATACAGATTTGTGGAGAGATATTGTACTACAAACCAACTGTGAAAGATTACTGTCTTTATCTCCCAGAAATAAATGAATTCCACAAATTGCAATTAATAATGCAATTGGGGAGTCTAGTTAAACAAATGGCAGTCCTCCAAATACGTTGGCTTTTACTTTAAGAAAGGGCAGAGGTGTTCTACATTTTGGCAGTGCTTGTATGTCTCCTTGTGCCAAGACGGGCCCACTGAAGCTGGAGAGAAATTGCCTACAACAAAGCTGTAATGGCTTAGCATAGCAAACTATTATGTGTTTTGGAAGAGCTCTGCTCAACGTTCATTAAATCAGGCTCGAGAGACAGGGGTACCGTTAGTCACAAACAGCTAAGACAGACATAAATTGTGCTTGTATTGGGTGCAAATTTAAATTTCAAATCGTGCTGCTAACTTACTCATCTTGGGCTGGTGTAAGAAATTAGGGGAATCCTCTATTACACAGTTGAAAACAAGTTTATTGTGGGAAAGGGTGTCTAGGACAGGCTCCCTTTCACTCATTATCCAACATTGCATGAGTAGCTCATGTTGTCTTGATTACATGACAGTGAAAGCCCCAAATGACTTCCCAAATTCTTATTAAAATGGCAGTGTCTCAGTCCTGTAGTTCTCCTGGTCCAGAAAAAAAAATATTTTCAAAACAGCAAAGAGATGTCATCAGTTCAAGCAAGTCTGCCTGCATTTGCTGAGCTGTCAGGCATTCATTTCACTAAATGCCATCAGATTTGCACTGAAAAGTCAAAAGATTATGGAGAGAGGACAGATTTGTTGCACTAGTATGTCTAAAAACTACGCAGATGTTGTTTTTAACCGTGATTTCAGAAGATGGCAGTTTCAGAGTCCAGACAGAAAACTTTGGCTATAAAAGTCCAGGAAAACTCATGTAAAGAATTCTGATTTCACATGAAAAGCTGCATCTATTTTCCCAGCTAAGCTGTTTCTGTAGGATACGAGAAGACACAGATTGTGTAAGGATAGAGGAGCTTGTTTAAAAAGGAAGTGAAATCCAGTAATGCACAAGTGTGTGTGTGTGTGTGTGTGGTGCTAGTGCTGAAAAAGCTTTTACCCCTAAAAGCCTTAATTCATTTTCAGAAAAAAGATGTCCAAGCAGATCCTTATGTATCCAACCAAATAATTTTTACTACACCAAAAATAATAATTAACAACATTTTAATGGAAATGTAAAGCTCTGGACACCCTCCTGTCCTCGCCCCAATTTTCCCTCTTTTCAGCAAACTCAAAACCACCTTATTGTTGTCCCCAGCATGAACAAAGGCAGGGAGCTACTTTTTACACACAGGGTCTATCCATGCAAGCTGTGCAATCAAACTCTTTCCTCTACCAGAATGTTTTCTCAGGTCAGGATTTTTGGGGGTTTTTTTGAGCTGTTTTGACTGGTGCTCAACTAGGCAGAAATGTCAGTCTGGAATTCAAAAATACTTCACCTGCTCAAGTTTATAATCCTTTCTATATCACGTACTAGTTTTGTAACTGAATTGGCTCCGGAGGGGTGCGGGCCACGTTGCTCCAGTGGGTCTGAGTGTGCTCACTGCAGGTGAGGACCTGACTCCTTCCATCAGCTGCTGCCATTATGTACTCAAATAACACGTCAGCATTTATGTGGCTTTTTTTTTGCACATTTTTGGTATTAAACTACATAAAACCCCACCCAGCTGTGTTTGTGTTTCTTTTTTTAATGTTTCCTTTCCTCCAGTTTTCTCCTTCAAATATTTGCCACTTCTTCTTTTCTTTTTTTTTTTCAATGCATGTATCCTTCTGTTTTGTTTCTGTGTACAGAGAAGTTCTGCTTTCTCTTGACTTTTCCCCCCTTTCTTTCCTCTCCTGCTGCATTTTCTGCCCTTTGCTCCTCTCCCGCCTCGTTTCTACTCACCACCTCGTGAGCATCACCAGGCCTATCAACACCACCAGTGTAAAGAATGCTCCCTGGAAATAGGCACAGAGGACCAGAGGAACAGCAATGGGTCTTGAGGAATGTGGCTTGCTGGCTAATATCCAACTGCCAGGTGAACCGTGAATGTGCTGTAAAAGATGCTTCCCACCTACAAGCTCCTGCTCCTCTTTGCAGGAGGATGCTCAGTGCTGGTTGGCTTGTAGCATGGGTGTGGGCTATTTACTGTACGGGGCAAAGCTCCCCAGAAAGCTGGTGAGTGGTCCCATGTACAGGTACACGTGGTCAGCCCAAGGCTTGCTTCGTCAGTGTTAGAGTGCCACGAGGAGAACAGGTGCCAACCGTGCCTGCAGGTGCAGTGCAGAGATCCACGGAGAGGTTTTTGATTTGGGGGGGAGAAAAAAAGCATGAGGGAAGCTGAGCAAGGGGGTGAGTAGGATGGTGAGCTGAGCCTCCGGCACAGCGTTTCTGTTTCTTGCTTTGGGAGGAATGAGGAGTGCAGGGAAAGTGTGCTTCAGACGCGGGCCATGCAAGGGCTGAGCTCAGGAGCTGGGATTTCTTTTACTTACTGGGTTGTGTGGGTTTGCAGAGCTGGAGTCACTGCCACAGGCTGGGTGGAACCAGCTCATGGAGAATATCCAGCCTGGGTGAGACTGTAGTTTACGTCTTCCTTTCACAGTTCGCTTTCATTCACTGTTCCTGAATTGAGGCACTTTCCAAGTGAAAGGCGGCTTAGTAGCCCCCAGTTGCCTACAAAACTTGGCAGCTGGGCTGGGGGAGGAACATGGTGGGGAAGAAGCAGTTGCTTTTGATGCTTTCGTTGCAGTGTTTCTCAAGGGGCTATATTTCAACAAATTACCTCCTGCTTGGTCCGCTGGCCACCGTTCCCAGTAGACATATGGAAGTGGACACGGTCTTTTTGGACTACATAGTACCGGAACTTCCCGTGGCACAGATTTATGGAATAATACAGAGCATTTAGAGGAAGCGAAACTGTTTTCTTGCAGAAAGCACAAAGACGGGACTGGGGTGCCTGTTGCATGATATAAAAGATATAGGAATGTTTAATCGTACTTTCTGATTCTGTGTGCAGGAACCTGGATAGGCTGAAAGTCTAAAGAAGGTGGTATTTTTGAGACCTGTAGGTTTCCATTTGTGTGGTTTTTTTACCTTTTCTACATCACAAATGACTTGCATGGACTAGGAAAATATCAGCTACAGGTAAGAGACCTTTCTGAAGGATTAACAAAGGTCTTTGTTAGGTTAGGTTACAGTAGAAAAATGACTACTTCCTCAAATCCAAGGGCTGTTCTTTGAACCATGCAGGTATTGTTAAAAATAAACAGGTTCAAAAGGTAAGTCTGCACCGTGGGCAAAAGCGGAGTGGTACCTTGTGTGGGAAAAATGGGATTGGCTTGATGTTGAAAACATTGCTACCACCACAGTTTGGTTGACTCCACACAAATCAACTGCTCAGGGCCTCACCCAGCATTTTGGACAAAGGCTGAGCTCACTGCCTGCTCTGCTACTGCTACTCAAAGGAGCTGATTTGAAGTGGTGGGTGCATTTACATGAGCTGCAATTACAGATCATTTGCACTGCAGTCATGCAAAGAGCTACCTGCATTGTTCAAGGCTGCATCTTCTGGGATGTACTAGTTACAGTGACGTGAAGCAGACATAACCTCACCGGGGTGTACCAACTTTGGGCATCACCAAAATAGCACACCACTGATTCTGAACTGACAGGTTCAAAACATTCCTCTTTCCCAATGTCAAGTCTCTCTACTGAGCAGTAACAACAAGGATTTTTTAAGGACCAAAGTTCAATGCAGAGACAGGAAAATATTTTAGGAGAGAGCTGGGGTGTTTATATTGCAGAAAGAGGAAAGAACATGGCTGAGATTACCTTGAAAAATTACCTATCTCAAAATGTGGATCGCATTGTAAAATATCCTAATATTTCCAAATTTTCATTATGAGAAATTAGAAGCAGAGTAAATCCAGCATGAAAGAAGCAATATTGATACTATTTTAGAGCCTGACTTTCCACACGCAATAGCAACCAGCATGACACAAAGGGCACAAAAATATAAAAATAAAGGCTAGATAAGACATTTATGGCTCAGATGATTAATGAGGGGTGACAAAATCTTCTTTCTTTTTAAAACACACAAAATTGACAACAACCAAATCTTTCTCAGATAATTAGGACAGGGCAGTGCTGGAGAGATCTTTCTCCACAGTGGTGTACTTGCTGAGTAACAGAGTAGAGGTTTTCAGTAGCCAACACTATCACCCTGGCACATTTTCCGTGCAGTAAATATACCACAGATTCATAGCCCTGATTTATTGAACTAGATGTAAGAATCACTGGGTTAAATGCACGGTCTGCATCATGCAGTAGGTCAGACTTAGGTGATCCTCTAGGTCTTTTCTGACCTTAAAACCCATGAATCACAGCACTGAGATGAAAGCTTCCCACATAACAAATGGAGTCCAGAACCAGAAGAAAGACAGCCATGGACCAGAATGAGATCTAGGAGGCTGCATGGGAACTCAAGTTGTGTCCCTTCAAAATGCTTTTGCACAGGGTATGTAGTGTACAGCAAACCCAGGAGCAGGAGGATTTACAGCCCAGTAGCTCCCAGGTGCTGCCTTGGTGCAGATGGTTGGTGCACACCAAATGGGCTGTAGCTACCTTTGTTGTCACAAAGCAGAAAGGTCAGAGCCTAGGAAAAGTTGGAGGTGCTTCAAGTATAATTTTTAAGTGCCTAAATCTAAAATCATGATGCTGATTCAGCTGTTATTTAGCTCCACAGGCAGATACATTTCAAGGGCGCCTCAGCTTTTTTATGCTTAATTTTTCCAGATGTCTGAAGGTTTTTCTCATTCTCAATAAATTTCCAGAAATCAACAATGACTTTGGTTTTCTCCCCTGAGAAGTGTGAGCCAATAGGTTTTCTCAGATTACCTCCAAGGCTGGGCTTTTTGAATTTTGTCATTTTTTAAAACACCAGAAGGGCAACCCTTTGTTCACACAACAGCACTCATGCACAAGGAGGATATCCACACCCAACTCCTTCCCTCCATAAGGGTGTCAGATCCCTGTTTCTGGCCTCTCAGGAAACTGCTGTAACCACTACGCTATAAAGTGGTGTAGGAAAGAATTCAAGATTCATAGTCAGAAGGAGTGAGGTTGGTTCAGCTGACTTCCAGCAGTGTACGAGAGGAGCTGGATCTGCTGTCAAGGGTAGAAGAAATTGGAGTTTTACACGAAAGCTATTGAGAATGGCCAAGTAGAAATGGAAGATTTAGGCAGATATTGTGTTACTGTTTATACAAACAGTATAGCCGCAGTTGGAAGGCAATAGGTTGGTGTTGGATCTCATCACTATTCAAATCACAGTAAGTGGTCTTTTGTCTTCTAAAACAGATTTACTTTCCTAAAACCATAGAAAAATACAGAAAGACAGCAAATCAAAGACCCTATTTAAAGTAAGGATCATTTAAATGCAGTATTTGCTATTTAAGTTTGGCTGTGACCGGTACACTGGTATCTATCTTGTCTGCTCCAAATATAGTATTTTGTTTCCAGTTGAAGTCCAAAGGTGGCCTTTTTTTTCAAATAACCATCTATTTGTTCAATAAATCAAATCACAATGTCATCACTGTGCATCTCTCAAAATTTTTATTTTATGAATGGTTACTATTTTCATAAATCTTTCCGGAGGCCCAAGCAGATCCCAGAATTTCCCCCCAGAAGTCAGTGGGAATTTTTCCTTTAATATTCACAGCTCTTGAATCAAATGCCTCAGAAAAAAAGAGTTGCTGGATCAACTGAAGAAATTAAAAAGTGCAGCTTCTTCTGGATTTGTGTCCTGCTTTTCTTCCACCCCACTGGGATGACCTCTGCTTTCTGAGCTGTTTCTGTCCCCCGGGTGCTGCCGAGGGGATGCAATCCCCATATACATCCCCAATTACTGTCCTCGTGGACACTCTCTGATCCTTCCTGTGAGTCTCAATTAGCAAGAAGCAGTTGCGGATCTTAGAAATGCATATGCTAACTAGTGACCAGTAGTCTCACGCATAAAGGCCAGCTGGCAGCTGAAACTGAAGAGAAAAGCTACTGATTTTCATGAAAAACACTGGAATTTAATATCTTTGAGACACCTACTCTTCTGTCAAAGTTGATCAGTGGGTTAACAGGTTATTGAAAGAGACTGACAGATGGCTGGACAGGCACAAAGCATGATCGCACAAGTCTTGTTTTCTCAGGCTGAAGGCCATGATCACCTTTTGAAAAACAAAATTCAACGTACCTGGATTAATCTTATCTCTAGAAGAGATTTATAAGCAACTTATAGGGTAACATGCATCAGGAGTTATGTACTGGTGATGCACATCTAGAAACTTTTCCAGCATTACAAACTTCTAAACTTCTGTTTTTGATAGCATCCTCCTCCACACAGCAGCAAATTCAAGTCAGCCAAAGAGATAAGCAGCTTATCTATTTTTAAGTTGCTTTTCTTTCCTCTTTCCTGCAGCTAATTAATCAGTTAAAACGCTCATGGAAAAAGGGCATTCCTAGGAGAAATTCACTAAGTGAGAGAAGGAAAGAGTAAAGTGCAAACACAGCTGATCCTCAGTGAATTGAAACTTCCCCGAACACTGTCACAAATAGATACATGCACTTCTAGCCTTGCTTCTTGCGATTCTTCTTTCTTATGCATCATATGCTAATTATCTTACCAGTCAGCCTGCAACATTTCATTTGGCATTTTCCCTGCTTCTTGCTTGTACATTCACATCAGAGAAGAGGTAGGGCAAAATTATTAATGAAAATGTATCCACAGGTGTCTTTCCCAAGGAAGACAGCAGAATTAGTGTATGAAACACATCCCACTTTCAGGTTTCCTGAGGATAAGAGCAGTAACAAACATCTCAGCTGGTTCTTAATTTCCCCCACAGACAGAATTATATATCTACTGTTCATTTCTGTGTGTTTCTCTCAGGAAGCAGACAGGATGATGTTCGCTAGTTGCTCTTGGTTCTTTTTAATAGCATTCCAGGTATGCCTGGCAAGAAGAGGATTCCCCAATGAGCTGAGACACAGTATGTAGGATTTCTCTGGACAAAAGTGTCTAGAGCTGAGTTACTGCAGAGAAAGAGGGACTTCATCAGAAGTAAGGGCCTGAAATGTGATGAATTGTGGCCTTACACGAGCTATTTAGCTCAGCCGCTCTTTGCTCCAATGAAGCTCCCATCGTGACCACTGGGCACTGGAGCACTGAGGAGGAACCACGGAGGAGATATCAGCAATGTCACAAAGGATCGAGAGGGAATGAAGGAGGAAGCATGAGCTTTTTTTTTCCTTTATGTGTATGTACATGCCTGTCTTATCCTGCTGCTAGAGTAAATTAGTCTTAGTTGCTCAATAAATGGGAGGCATCAAAGAGCGGTAAATCCGGAAGATGGATGTGAACAGAGGAGGATGTGCAAGAAGACAAGCTCAAAGCAAACGTGTTGCTTGAGGAAAAAGTGCATTTTATTTTCACAGTCACTTAGGTTGTACCTTTTCGTCAGGCAGTGACAGCATGCAGGACAACAGCTAGGCTGATTTGCATGCCTAACTTCGGTAAATATAGCAACAAGGGTGGGTAGCTGTTAGATGCTCACTGCTCTTCAGGTGATGAAATGTGGGCTCACCAGTCTCTCTGCAATGCCCTGCTTTTGAAAACTCAGTGCATGCATGCTCGTAGCAGAACAGAGTCAATTATTTTTTCAGTCTGTTGCAGAGCTGTCCCTTAGTCCACGATAAACAGACAAGTGTTCATTGCCCAGTGCTCCATTAGATATGCTTTCTCCAATTTCCTATTGGGTAGTTATTCTTTACTTTCTAACCAAAAGATTCACTTCAGTTTTTATCTGTTCCAATTTGCTACTTCTGACTATCCAAAACTTTTCATCAAAAAAAAATTTTTTGTTAAAGAGACAAATTCACTGAACTGCCCCCCTAAACAAATAATCAAGGTCATGAACAGAAAAACACTGTTCATTGTGAAACTGAAAATGTCAACTGAAACTTCAACTGCTTTTTTTTTGGCATTCTTAGCTGAGTATTTCCACTTCTTAGCATTTCTTCTTCTGATTTTCTGCTGCAGAACAATGAGGAATCCTTGGCTTTTAGGTTTATCTGCTCAAAAAGATTCTGATCAACTCTTGCAACCAACCTACGGCTTCAAAACAATGCAATTCTAATGTAATTTACATGAGTCCTACATTACCCAAATGCTCCTGACAATTCAATGAACTTTGTCCTGCATTTCACCAGAATACTTATGAACCATATTGGGCACAGCAGAGCTGTTAATGAAACTAGAACAGTATAATTACAACATGCTCATCCTTGAAGATGCAGACAGATGTGAAGAAGTGTACTCCATTTGTCTCATTGAAATACCATTGCAAATTACCTCTGTGCTAACTACATTTAAATAGAAAATAGAGGAAAAAAAAGATCTTCCTCGATAATGACAAGACAAGAATATCCATAAAAGGGAAATAAAGATGACATACTTCTTTGCCTGTGACATACATTTTTTACATGGCTTAGGGGCTTTGCTTCCTGAGAGTTTACATCGTCAACTGTCAGGGCCCTTCCATGCATGATTTATGTATGCATAATAAAGACATTGTGGTTGAGGAACTGATCTGTGACTTCCAGCAGCTTTGAAACTAAGAGTAATAAAGTATATAGCACATGAATAATATAGGGTTTAGTTAAAAATCATCAAGTTTTTAAAAAAGGGAGGCATATTTATTTTCCACTGTTTCATCTGCTTTTTTTTTTTAAGGTAAATTGAATGACAGATGTTAAGGGAGACAGGCCAAAGATTTCCAATCTAGGGGCCAGGCTGTTCAGAGAGCATTGCACGTACTTCTTTGCTCTTATTGCAGATCCAGGGCATCCTATGAGAGAGCGATTGGTAGCACAAACGCAGCGCAAGCCATCTCAGCTGACATTTGAAGAGGACAGACCGTGAAGCTCTTGGAGCATACATTTAAATAAGCTCTTTCTAAAATATCACAAGACTTCCCCTATCACTTTTGCAGCAAGGCTCACGCACTAGTAGCATGGACAACTAGTGGTATTCTGCAGGAGTGTTGAGAGGCCATCAGCAGAGATCACTGCAGGCATAGTCACATCATGCAACAATGAGCAGTGCCGTGAAGTCTCTTAAGCCAGTGCATCTTGCTGAAATACATCTCACTCAGCTCATTAGCCTGCATGCATTCCTGCCTTACGCAGCCATCAGGGCTAAGTGATAGAGCTGGTTTTCTTGGTGTTGCTGTTGGCTGTTCGCTGCACAGGACATGCTCTGCAAGAGGCCACATTCCTTCTGAAAATCTCACTAATTGATGATTAGATGAAAAGAGCCTTTTGATTTTATATGGTAAAATCAAGATTCATAATCTCAGTGATTTGGATAGGTTCATGTTGGAAATGTGTGCTAACCAGTCCCTAATTCCTGCTTCCTTGTCCATCCCTGTGAAATTATCCATTTTATAATGATAGAGATTTCTCAGGTGTCTAGGGAAATTTTACTGGTGCTGTGTTGCAGTCACATTTCAAAATTTGTCCCTTTCAGGTTAATGAAAGGAAATGGAGGATTAGATCATGCTTAATGACAACAAGAACATGGCAAAGGTGCAAAACCCTTCAGGAGTTATCTCCAAATCGACATTAAAGTTCTTATTTGGCTCTGTAAAGTAGTGAAAGTGGACAGAGGTCCTTCATAGCCTCAGAACCTATTTTAATTATCCCTCCCTGTATAATTATTAATGGGAGAGGAGAGAACTGCCTGCAAGTGGAAATGCTAATGGGTTCCCCTGAGAATGCGAGTCCAGAACATCAAGGAACATATGGCTGGCTAATGGCCTCTCCAACACGTTGCTGTTGGCTTGGAGGGGAGATGCCACCGGTGAGGCGCCGATGACATTCCTCAATGACTTGAAGACTAAACCACATGTCTTCATAAAAGCAAAGCTGTTCCTGCGTTGAAATATTCAAGGGGAAAGGAAATTGTCTAGCTAAAACTTGGGTGTTTGACGTAGTCAAATGCTGTCAGAATGAATAAGGAAAAGAAGGTAGAAAGGGGATCTGAAGGAGGTGGGAGCCACGTCTTCACCACTAGTTAGGGTGCTGCTTTGTAATCACAGCTCTCCAAATGACTCAAAAAATGGAAGGAGACCTCACCACAAACCGGAGAAGGGAAATTCATTCATACTTGCACCATGTCAAAGCCGTGACGAGACTTGTTAAAAAACCCAAAAGCCCAGACACTTACGGGACTTAGTGTGCATTTGTATCTTGAAAAAGTCATGTCCTGAGGTGTTATCTCAGGTCCAGCACATCAAGTCTTTTTTAGACCATTAACTAAGGATATAACTTGAAATCACCCACCTCCGTGTTAGGTGTTTCAGGTGTCAGATGAAAAGCACATTTGAATGGGTTGTGATGAGTAGGCATTGACTGTTAAAAATAGTTTTTTTCTCCAGAGCCTTGAAACCAATTCTACTGTGTTTGGAGGGAAATTAGCACATAAGTGCCAGGGCAGAAATGGAGTCAGAGGAAGTGATTCTTCCACTTTCTCAAGTGTTTTCCCCTGAGGTCCTCCCTCCAGCAGAAAACAGTCTGCAGAAAAGCCTTTGCATAGAGGTGGCATGTAAGAACATTATTTCGTTGGTAGCCAATTTGCTCTGAAAGTAACTTAAAATAGGATTTCACATTTGTTGTTCCTCTCAAATTTTATGTATCAAGTTCACAAGACTCTTTTTTTCAACCTCTCCCAACTCACCACCAAATCTGAGAGCTGACTTGAATTCATCCCAGTTCAAACCCAACCCTCAAGCCTCCTAATGAGCATTGACGTCTGTTACACCCTTGCTGTTTAGCCTGTTTCCCTCTGTAGGACCTCCTGTAAGGCACCATGAAGCCTGAGGCAAAGCTCAAGGCAGTATTTGGGAGCAGTTTGCTTCTTGGACAATGCACGTGAACTTTGCCGTTGTTCAAAGGCACATGAGAAAAGAATGGTCAATGTGGTGAGAGATGGGCACATGAAAACTTAGGAGAATTATCCCAGATTGGTTTACAGGCAAGTTTATCACCATTTGGGTCACATCTTATCTACATTTGATGCAGGGAGGATGGTTTGTGTTTTCTCCCATGACAAAGACCTTGGGGATATCTATAAAACAGCATCAATACAGTGAATAGAGAAAAGGCTTTCATAGGCTGTCTGGAGGAGGACTAATAAGGCTGAATGCTCTTAGAGGTAAGGTCTGCGTAAGGTAAAACCTGATGCACTGTTTTCTACTACCTTTTGTAGGACTCCATTTCTACGCATGGGCCCTTTGGAGGTTGGTACAGAGAGTAACCAAACTAGCTCTAGAACCATCAGCTGCATCTCAGATAATTAGTGCCCAGTGGTTACTTTGTTTGCACGTATTACCATATTGCCTCAACTGTTGGGCTTTTGGGGACCAAAGCTGATGTCTTGTCATGGTGGAGACATGACCCTGGTTGTCCCGGCCCTGAAAGGTGGACAGGGTAAAATATTGCTGGAAGGCAGCAAGTAAGAGCCTGCATGCATGGATACAGGTGAGGAGAGGCAGGAGGTGCCAGTGCTGAGGACTCATGGTCAGAATTGGACCAGGCCATCATGGCTTCTCTTCCCAAATCACACAAGACTAATTTAGGCAATACCACCTCTCCTGTGCTGCTGTTCTCCATAACAAAGACATAGTGCTATGGCTTTCTCCCCCTCTGTCTTCCGCAGCTGTCACCACTTCATGCCAATAGTCCAACATTAGACATGTTTTGAGCAAAAATGCTCTGCTCGGATGATCATGCTTATCTCAGCTGAAAGGCTTTCAAAGCCCAGCCTAGCCAAAGTACGTGTGATACACACCATGAGTCCAATCATCCGCCTTACAGCCATCTCTGAAGAGTTGTTTTTTAAAACCAGGCTTTTCCATTATTGTTTTCTTCTATTCTTGTTTCAGCTCACTAAACATTAACCACCATGACCTACTGCATAAACCCAAACCATATTAAACCAATTAGGTTTATGGCCAAATCCTAACATCCTATTTGGGGAAAGGCTACAATGCCTGGCTGTTTCTACAGTTCTGTGGCTTGGGGTTTTTTTTGGACAAAGTTAAATCTTTTTACTTGACTGAAGTATTTTGGATGTGTTTAACACCACACTGCTAAAGCAAAACACGTAGATGGAACCAGTCCATTTATTTAAGAACAGTACTAAAAATTAAAACAAACATAAACCCCAAACCTATCTGCAATGTATATCCAAAAGTTGTAAAAGGAACCAACAAGTTTTTATGAACTAGCTTGTATATATGTGCCTATTTGCATTTTATTCTCATGGATTGTGTTTATGTCAGAACATAGGAAATGGCCTCAACCTTTCAATTTACGTTGTGGCTCAACATAATCATATGTTTTCCCATGGATGAGAACCCACTACTCCTAACAGAGCTGCCAGCAAGATCATGTAGAGAAGAACATTGCTGAATATCACAGTTTTAGTTTTCAAAGCAAAAGGCAAGGGAAGGCGAGGGGGAGAACGAACCACACAGGATGGTATCAGCTGACAAAAGGATAAACGGCAGGTCCAAAAATTCAGATAAATCATCATCAGCTAGGGGCATTCAGCATCTCCACAGAATCAGTCCTATGCTCGGGGCTACTGGATGTTTTCATCAATAATCTAGAATTAGATATAAAGTCACAGCTGATAGAATTTGCAGCTAATGAAGATTGGTAGAAGTATAAATAACTGCAGGGACAGTGTAAGCTAGATTACTGGCGAAACTTGGCTTATTCAGGCAAAACGTGTTTTAGTACAGCCAAACACAATGCAGTCCATGCACGAACACAAAATGCATACTTTGTTCCCATCACATAGTTATGAAATTTCATATGTAGGGAAGGGAAAACCTTCCTGCAGGCAAGGAATGTGAGGGGTTTTATACGGCAGAGGTCATGAAGGGTGAGTAACTCAACCTGAGCTTCACGTCATGCTGAGACACAGAGCACTCCTGGTTGTTCCAGGACACATAGCTATCCCTAATGGTAGGAGGGAGGTCCCAGCAGAGGTGGCTGACCTTGGTCCAAGGGGTAGCTTTTAGCCCCCCACTGTCAGGAGCAGCTGGTGAGCAGTGCTGTTGTGTGAAACCTGTTGCTCCCCAGACAAGAGCTGTGAAATGAGATTCAAGGAGCTCAAGTGAAAGAAGCTATGCCTTCACAACAATATATTTGAAAGTGCTTTAATTAAAATCTTGAGTAAATGATATAGTCAACAAACAAGGAACCTGATATCAATATGACATGATGAATGCCTAAATGGGTGAGTATGAATAATATTGCTTAGTTGATACAGATGACACAATTTACAGAGAATTAACATCTGTGTTACAGGAAATACTAAGGACCCCATCCTGCTTGGAGCTGAGTTTACCTAAGTGTCTATGATCCAGAGACCAAATTTTCAGCAAAGATCTTGGAGCAGACAGGAACCTCTGCCTAAACATGAGTTCAAGGCAGGTGCTCTCCACTAAGAGCTGAACATGAATTTAGACCTGGATAATGCAAGCAAATCTACCAAAATTATTAGTGGCTATTCTTATTGCACTCTCCCTGTTTATGCAAGACCCTGAGTCATTTCTTGTTTCCAACACATCCCGTTTCTGATTTCTTTCCACCTGTTTTTCTCTTACTGGCATTAGTCAGCTAAACTTACTTGAATGCACAATGCACACTCCTACAGCATAATTATTTCTATGACTGTTATCCTGCAGAGTCAATATGTGTCTAAATCTATTGGTATTTCTCTGTATGTATATATGCTATATGTCCTGTATATATACTCCATATACTGTACTTAAGGACCTTTAATATTAAAAGTCACAGTCCTTTCTTATATGCGTATTCCCACTTCAATAGAATCTGATTGCAGCCCTGCACCTATGTACTAAATCAGGGTGAATGAAATGGTAGTGCTGCATACATTCCAGTTTGCTTTCTTTCAAGAATGTTAAAAAAAAAAAAAAAACCCAACCCAAGAAATCTCAGAAAAGACCCAGACAAGGGCAGGATAAAATTCCTGAGAGTGAGAGACTTTTCAAACTCATCCTTCTTACTTAGACAAGGAGAAGATGGAGAGGTGATTTGACTACTGGAGAAATATTTATGTGGAAAGAAGAACCGTTTTGGAAAAGGACTGTTTAATCAGACAGAGGAAGGCATGAGAGGGACCAGTGTGATTTAGAGTGAGATTAACTATTTTGCTGAGGAGGATTACAAGCCAGAACAAACTGCTAAGGAAAGTGGCAGGTTCCCTGTTTCTCCCTTCCTGCAAGTCAAGGCCGGATGTCTCTCTGGAAGAGAATTTTCACTGAACATCAATTTACTGGGATCAATCTGGGGGTTAGCTAGGTGGAAGTTACTAACCTGTGACATAGGTGATCTAAGGAAGATGATCCTTTGGCCTTAAAATCCCTGCGTCCTGGGGACAGTGAAAAGCAGAGCTCTATAATGCAATGGATACGTAAGTTGAGTGTAAATACTGGAGGAGGGCAGAGCAATCAGGTCCATGCAGCTAGAACGAGGAGTGTCATAACATTCTTTTTTTACACCAAAGTGTCAACTGGATGTTAAGTGGATGTTTTGGGACCATGAGGGTGACATAAAGCCTTTGTACACAGAATAGATGCTCATAAGCCTTACTGCATTACTCAGCTCCTTTTATGCTCTCTCCTGTCAATACTTCAAGCTCTGGAGAAGGAATGTGCTCTGCCTAAAGAGGAATTACAGTAAGCAAGGACAAGGTGCTGTGCAGGTACCTTCCAGTGCTGGTAATTTCAAGACACTGTTTGTGTTTTGCTGTGTTGTTGTCATGAGGATGTGGTATTTCATGACTGGAAGAAGCTATTTTACCATGCCTCCTCTCAGCTCATGGTTTATAGCAAATATTGGTGTTTTACGACATGGATGTTTTATTGTTGAATTTTTCGCCGGGCTGTTACTCGATTTCAGTAATGAACTCCAGCCTGCTTATGTATTTATTTACTTACTTTAAGGAGAGCTAACAAATTTCACAAGAATTATGTGTCTTAGGGAGGTATCTTAGCTAATTCTAAGAAGTAAATTGCAAGAGCAGGAAACCTCAGCATGCGAATTGAATTTTGTAAGAGACACACAGCATGCAATATGTTGTCATTGTAGTAGAGGTCTCTACTGAGATAAAGAACTGCTGCATGGGGCAACGCACACAGGCAATGCCATGCAAGACTGTTCCTGTCCCATGGAGACTGCAGCAGCTCGACTGGCTCGGCTGACATCTGGAGCTGTGAGGTATTAATAAATAGCTTTCATTGGGAAATAAAAAAGTGGTTTATAAGGAAGGTATAAGCCTGTTTTAGGAAACTGAGGCACACAGCAAGGTGTGTCATTACTCCTGGTGTCTTTTAGTAGGCTAGTGGCAGTCACAATCAAACAGGGCAGATTTCCTTGAGAAAAAATGAAGTCCTAGCAGAAGAACGCCTAGGAGAAAAAATCTCTTTTGTTCCAAAGCAGGGAAATCGTTCCTTTTCTGCAGCTGTCTGGGTGGGCCATACACCTCTGAAATGCAGGGTGCAAACACTAAACACAAGGTGCTTCACACTCGCATGTTCCCCGTCTTTAAAATACATCCAGAAGGCCTTTTTGATCCCAGATCTTGATCTGGAAGCTAGATTTTGACATATGACCTATCAAAGTTGTCAGCAAGCAGGAGAGGGAGATCCCTTGCCAGCCTACTAGCTGAATTTTTAAAGAAACTTATCTTTAATTGGCTTGAATATTGATGACTCTTATTCCTTCTGAGGTAGATTTCTGATCTGAAAGTGAGTTCTTTTTTATTACTCACACTTATTTCTCACTGGGACAATTTTCCTACCTCCTTGGATGTGTGAGGATTAATATGTAAATGAATGCTGGATGTACTGCACAAGTAAAGTCTTTTCCTAAATGATAAACTATGTTCCTCACTTGGAAGTTCTCTGAACCTCATAACTAAAAAGGGAGAAAAATAAAACAGAAGAGGTCACAGAAATTCCAAAGTCTACAGCTTTTGAATTTTTTATTGCAAAGTAAGAAGAGTATTCCTCAACTAGAGCAATTTTCAATGAGAAAAAACACTATTGATATTTTTCTGAGAAGAACTGACCTTTCCCTTTGCAAGATGAAGGTCAAACAACTTGCAGTTGTTTGACAGTTCCTTCTCCATCCATCACCAGGCATTGAGCTCCCAGGAGAACATCTGCTTCCAGAACCTACTTCTCAGAGATCAAATATGGAGACTAAACCCTGCTGCAACTCCGACACTCCACCTCTTCCTGGACACAGATCTTCGTGTAACCCAAAACTTACATCCCTGCCGTATGATTTCCTTGTCAGTGCTTTCTCACACACTAAAATGCCTTGAATGACTAGCTATGACAGCACCACCTCCTAAAACATGTCATGTTATCGTCTTCCTTGACTCTGCACTGCGTGCTCGTCATTCACACAAGTGAGCATTTGCACTGGTTTGCCAAAGCAGCAGCAGAAGCCTCCAGTATCGTACTTCTGACATTGGCCAATGCTAGATATCCTCCAGATGGCAAAAAATAATCTTCACAGACCTCAGAGACACTGATGTGGTACTGTACCAGCTGACACCAGCTGTTGATTACCTAAACCTTGTAATTTTTATTTTCGTTAATGTACACCAGCTGCAGAGCTTGCTGCAGATGACATATACTATTGTCTAATCTCTACATTTTCCTGCAAATCTGGAATATTTCTCAATATCGATATATAATGCTGTGAATTAATTATATCAGACATTAAGATATTTATTTTGTTCCTTTAAAATGCATTCACAGAACCACTCAGGACTACCTAAGGTACAGATGAAAATTTCATTTAGAAGTATCGTTTCTACATATATATTGGTGAGAGGTCTTTTATTTATTCAGTTAAATCAGAAAAAAAAATAATCTGTCTTAATTTTTATCTTTAGAAGCAGTATAATATATGCCAAATCAAACATGTAACTCATCCATGTTTAATAGCTTTCTTTGTGCCATAGGACTGCACAGCAGCTGCTTTGTCAAATGACCAAGAAATTAGAGATTGGCAAAACAGTGGTTTTCATCAGCATATGACCTTAAGATAACATTTACATTTCAGGAGATGCTGTTCCAGTCAGAACAGAACTGCAGGGCAAACTCTCATCTCTGGGTACTCATGGAGGCATCCGACAGAAAAGCTAATAAACGCACTAGATTAGTACAGTTTTATTTTCCATAAATCTGGGACATGTTCGGCAATGTCAAACTTGTTCCCGTGCCTTTAAATGAATAAATAAACCCAAGCTTGCTCTGAAGCTCAGAAGTGAGGTGGAATTCATTTAGCTCATTACCATTTAAATGATAGATGGACAGGGTAAACTCTTTTCTTTTGAGGCACGGGACGGACAATGTGGAGACGAGAGCAGTGACATTACATAGATGCGAGCTCGTAGGCTTAGATGATTGGATTCAGATGTTTCCAAGGAAATTATTTGCTCCAAAAGGGGCTCTTTGGTTACGAACAGGTATAGCAATCATATTTAAAATGGTTTTACTCACAGTCAGACTCCTATAGCTTCAGTCACATAGGATTTACTGGAGGGTTTATCCTTGGGCTGCTCTGTTGAGTGCAGAGAATTCAGGTGGGTGTTTTCAGAGGGTCAGGCTGCCAAGACATACAAAGTAAAACCCAACATGTTTAGAGTAGAAATATTTTGCTTTTGCCATTTTGCCTATAATTTATTTCTCGCTTTTGCAGTACGTTATTATTTGCTTCTCCTAAATTGCAGAGAAATTCAAAGGGGAGAGAGGTAAAAGGTTTTTTGTTTGTTCATTTAGTGTGTGAGAAAGGGAGGTGTCTGTGTAGCTGAGAACAAGCAGTAAGAGCTTCACACCAATCCAGGATGAGTGAGAAAGAAACGTTTCAGTATTTTTTAAGTTAATTCAGTTCTCCATCAGCCAAGTTCTCTTGAGAAGTAGGAATAAAATGGCAACTTATTTGTAAAAAGAAAGGAAACCCAAACCTGAAGAAAGAATAGATTTCACGTGTAACATTTATGCTGTTAAAACCACAAATGTCTGCCTTGATTTCTTGTTTTGTTATAGCCTTGAAGCTCAATATAAACTCACCAGAAGTTTCCTCAGCACCCACAAGTCTCTTCAAAGTAGTTTCCAGGGAGCTAACAGCACCTCAGTGACTTGAGTCAGAGCTATGGATACCTTGCGTGTGCACAGGGCTGTGACAACCTTTTGATGCCTGTATCAGACACAAGTGGTGGCGCAGGGAGCAGGATGGAGGTAGTTGTGGGAATAGGTCACACACCTTATAACTCTTCTTCATAATA
Source organism: Steatornis caripensis (assembly GCA_013398225.1). Taxonomy (NCBI): domain Eukaryota; kingdom Metazoa; phylum Chordata; class Aves; order Caprimulgiformes; family Steatornithidae; genus Steatornis; species Steatornis caripensis. The sequence goes on along the minus strand of VZSC01002190.1, from coordinate 193,619 downwards.
ATTTTTCTTCCTAACAAAAGAGCTCTATAACAAACCATCACACATGGGTCTTTTCTCAATCCAGCCAGTGTCAGTGGCCTCCTGAGTGGTGACAAACTCTGCGTTATTCCTGCCAGACCCTAGGGCAAGCCTTTTCCTATTCTTCACATCTGAAGACTGTTCTGCCTAGACCTGGCTTTTTCTGCAGATCTCCTTCTTGCTATGTGGTTTCACATGCCCCCACTGCACTTCAGATCTCACAGATGAACATGGTCTGAACTCCTCAGGGAGAGCTCAGCCTCTCCTACCTCCTAAACTTCTCTTTCTGCAGCAACAGGGAAAAAATGTGAACAATCAGTCTTCTCTTTTTTGCTGTCTAGAAGCAACTCTTGCATGACCGTAACTTACAATAAGAAAATATACCAGATACAACCTATCATAACATCAATGCAGCTCTCTCTGAAAATATGAGGCATTCAAAACCATAAATGATGTTCTGCTCACACATACAGCTTGGCACCTAGTTTGAGCTCAAAATCGAAATAAATGTTTGCACAAAGAGGGAGCCTAGATGCTGGAAAGTGGAAGTATGTGGGTATCACCACTACTGGTATAGCTCTTGCAAAGTGGCTGGTGATGTTGGGGCTACCAACATGCCTGGTCTTCAAGGCGCTCAGTTTGCAGAATATAGAGTACTGATGTTTTGAGTAGTTGGGCTTTCCGAAAGTGCTCCGGAAGAAGCACCTGAAAATTAATGGAGCAGAAGTCAGAATTACTCTAGATTACTTTTTTTTTTTAAATTGGTTTTGGGAATATATTTTTCGTTGTGTGCAAGAAGTACAGAAATACAGTCACGTTAGACTTGGGAATATAAGAAATGTTAAGAAAAGACAGAGAGGTGGAAGAGCAATGTAGGACAGTGAAAACAACAGGATGATCCTTCATTTCCTTCCTTTGGTGAAACAAATGACGGCATGAGCAGTAAGGAGGCATTCAGATGGAAGGAGTGAGCGACTTGTCATCCTGGATACCGGAGGGTTTTATGTGAGCAGATGATAGTACTGGTGGATCTGCAGAAGTGACTATGGGGAATTAGATGCAAATGGGGATCCTAAAGCAAATTCACTAGGGGTGATTCAGTATCTTACGTAGATTGAGTGTGTCAGCAGAAACTAGCCTGGGACGATGCCATATTTCACACCTCACCCAGGAAGAGGGCCAGAGCAGGAGGGGCTGCAGGGTAGGTTGGTGGTGCTTATCTGGATGGTCCTAGAGGGAGGAACCTGCCAGAAAACCACAAGGGAAACGGGAGACTGTTTCTCCTAAATAATTGGATAAAGAAAATCATCCCAGGTGACTTCTCGCTGTCTCAGGAGTGTACCCTGTGCCAGACTGCCTGCTGCAGCAGCGTGTAACTCAAATGTCTTTAAATCGAGTCCTGCTTTCTCCACATCAAGGAAGCTCCAAGAGGGTCACTTTCTCCAAAGAGCTGTAAGGGCTTTTTTTCCCTCTTTCTTGGCCTGGAACAACTCAAATTTGTTTACACAAGCAGAATACAAACTGCATTGCTTTTGGGAAGGGTTTAAGTGGGTGAGCCTGGGATTTCCACTGAGGAGGGAAGTTTTCTGAGAAGAGTTTATTTATGAGCAACCTAGTAAGTGGCTTGGGTATTTGTGGGCTGATGTGTTGGCATTTCCTCTCTTTCTTCTCCCCTCAGTTTAGGAGTCTACAGCAGGCCTCCTTTAATACGTACAAATAAAATGAGTTGAAAAAAAGTATTAAAAATGTAGCTGAAGATTGAAGGAGGCAGAAAGAGGAGGAGGGGAGAGACTTATGCTTCTACAACACCAAAGAATGAAAACATCTGTGTCCAGCTGATTCACTTTCATAAGGATGCACTAGTCCTTAATCAAACCCATCCAGGGGATCTTGCCTGAGCTATGGGGTTTATATCAACATTATATAGCTGGCCCATGGGCAGTCATTCACTGGCCATATAGCTAACAGAACTAGCGGATTTGCTTGTGTGTGACACCTTGTATTTTATTTTAAGGAGCTAGGCTGCATTAGCAAACCACAAATTACATTTCTCCACTGTCGACAATTACAGTTGTTCTCATGAATGTCTCTTTGCTCTGGGTTTGAACCTCGGCCACGGTGTTATTGCCTCTGTGCCCACCTTTCAGTTGCTGTTGATCCACCATCCGCCCCCCTGATTCCCTGCCTGGAGTTAGGCAGGCATGCTGCACCTCACCTGCTGCAAGAGGTTTTATTTTTGTTGGCTTGGGAAAAGCTGTTGATCTCTGTTTCTTTTGAAATATTTTGTGCTAAAGAGAGGAAACGAAGCTGGGCTGCAGAGCCTGGGGGCTCCATTTACTGCTAAGCTTAACTTCTTCAGGTCAGCTGCCAACAGCTACCAATACTGCATCTTCTAGCATCTGGTGTTGGAGGGTGATTTGGTACAGCCCTCCATCATGTGCCCTCCTATGAGTCGTCCTCCTGATTTCAGTAAGACTACTCAAATAATTTACATGGCTCAGCTCTAAATGGAGGTGGAAAATGGAAACAAAATGAAATATAGAAGTGTTTTCCTTTTTACGTGTCACCCACAGGACTGAATGACTTTGTTGATGCTGACAGTTCCTCCAGTCACAATATATATTTTCTCAAGAAATATTCATAAAACCCCCACATTCTTTAATTTCCAAGGAATAAACAAATGGGTTTCCAACAAATCTTAAATTTCAAGTTTATTATTTACCAGGGACCATACTCAGACTAAGATTACTCTAAGTGGCACGTGGAAAGCATATTGGATGGCATATTACAAACGGAGGTCTGGCAACGCTTTTCAAGTTAACTTGAGCAGAGAGCACTAGTTTTTGTAGTCAACAGACCAGCATCTCTTCACCTTTTCTTGCCCCAGGACATATCCACAGGTGGATCAAATGGAAGCTACATCCAGAAGAGATTCAAACTTGCATCTTGGGCACAAAATAAAAGGCCTAAACTGATTTTCTGCCTTGTCTAGGATGTTCTCTGTGTAAACCTATACTTAACCTCTGAACATGGTGTTGGATCTTAGCTGCTGTCAATTCCGAAACATTGCAGATGGTGTGCTGGTGATTGGACATCATTCGAACAACTCTAAATTACCCTCTGGCTGTGAGAAACTTCCCTATTGCCGAGAGTGGCAAACTGCTTTGGCAGCTTAGGGGGCTTATGAGTAAAAATGTGGCAGGACAAGGGCAAACGGACAAGTGACCCCAGGGTAGTCCAGTTATCCCCCAGAGAGCACCATACACATGCCCTTACTCATGCCAGTTCAGGAGTAGGTTATCGCACATTTTCCTTAGGACTGCGTACACACAGGCAGGTGTGTGACACGCCAAAAACGCATACTGTTGCTTAGTTCACTGTGATGTGTTCTTCTACCTTTGTATACAGTAACTTTGGGACTATGACAAATAGAAGCTGCTGCAGTGCTAACCTTCAGGGAATTTGCTTTCTTTTCTGTTTAAAAAATGGTCCTGTAAAGTACGATTCTGGAAAAATGCACATCTTTCATATGAATGATAAGGATTTCGTATCCCAGATTGCATGGTTTTTCTTCTGGTGATCCAGGGAAGCACCCCTTAGCTTTCTCATTCTGGTAAGTTTGTGAGCGGTGGAGGACGGGGAGAAAGGTCTTGTGAAAGAATCAAATCTGATCTGTAAATGACTGAGACCTGTTAAGCACAGAGCCTTGCAAAGCTGTTTTTAGACCTCTGCTTTTTAAATATAGCCCTCGCCACTGGCACCTGCTCTACCAATAAAGTGTCATCTGCGAGATGTCACTCACTGACATTGAGCGTCACATGCAGAAGCAGGCCAAGCATTTGCCTAGCTGAGTGTGTTCTCTAGAGGGAGGAATATAGCTGTGGATTATATGACCTGGATAACATTTGACAGGATTATGCCTCCATACATGTTTGCTCAGCACCTTATGCATTGAAGCTTCTCTAGTCTGGAGCCACAGGACATTACTGTAACCCAAGTATTATTTATGTTGGCAACTGAGAGATAGATCATGGGTGATGAAAGAGAAAAAGAAGCATTGTCAGTGAATGTTATGTCCTTTATAGCATCAAACATCTTAATATTTACTGAGACTGTACTGACCTAAACACACAGCAGAAAGGTTCTGTCTCAGGAGCTTTATTTTCCACAGAGATCTCGATTTTCAGAGCTTACAGATGTTTTCTACATTTTTGTGGCTCAAAATTCCTCTTTCCTGCATGACAACTACACTTTGGTGAGGGATTCCAGAATTTTCCTCCAGGAGAGAAGACAGGGTGCAGAATCCCAGTGCTCCCACCTAGCAGGGCACACAACTGCTGTGAAGGGACAACTGCATAACCTCTTTAACACGCTTGCCTCTTCCCATTCCATACTGCAGTTAGAACTGGACTTGAACCTCACGACTTGGGATTGCCTAGGGCAGGCTTTCATCTAGGCTTTGACTATTGCCTGCACCCGTTCTACTGAGACATGCCAGGGCAGACGACTCAGGCTCGGGATGGGGATCCCAGCACTCGTTTGGAAATTCCTTTGCTGAGCTGGTGGGCTCCTGCGCTGTGGTTACTGCAAGTGTTTGTTAGGGAACCGACACTGAACCCTGCGTGTAGCTCTGAGGAGAGCGAGCACGCAGACGAGGGAACGCATCTGAAGTCTCCGTTGCTGAAACCACTGCCTGGCTGCATCGCCACAACTTACCCCAGTCAGCCACTTGCAGGACACAGGGATATTAAGGGTGCTGGTTTGCACTCCCAGCTTTCACAAGGTACAATTGTGGCTTTCACTGTTTCTCAAAGCGTCTCAGCTTAGCTACCAAACTATGGCCACACAGCTTCCTTTCTCCTTCCTTTTGCTGTCTCCCATCTCCTTTCCAGGCACCTGCAGTGGCTTTCAGCGTGCATTCATTCTCTCTATTTTTCTTCCTGCAAATATGTTGAAATTGTTATTTCCCAGCAGATGTATTGCATGAAGGTATTGAATTCCCACCCTTCCCACCCCTTTCCGAGAGCACTGGCTCTGCTCTCACAGAAGCACCAGTTTTAGTATAACAGAGCTCAGAATTTAAGCTTCATCCACAGATTCATCTGTCTTAAAACAGAAGATGTTAAAAATATTGACAATGGCAGAGCAGCAAGTGTAACCTCCAGATCTCCCCTGTTCAGATCAGATGTAGCCTTCCTGCTGTAATCATTCCTCTCTCCCCCTCCTCCCCTCCTTTCTCTCTCTTTTTGGATATGTGTTTCTCTCTGACTGTGATTCTGCAGTGGCAGAAAGGGGTCAATGTATCTGTAAAAGATGGACTCAGCCAAGCTTTTCTAGCTCTTTCCTGCTGATGGCAATTATCCGGAGGTTGGCAGCGGTCCCAGAAACCTGCAGTTCCTGCAGTCCTGCTGCTGTGGGCCTGCTCCACAAAGCCAGCATCCTAAGAGGATCACTTGGTGTGATGCCCAGGAAATGACAAACAGAAAAGGTCACACGTACTCCAAAAAGATATACTGCTTGGCAAATTTAATTGACATTGTGCAGCTTTTCAAAACGTCCCTGCAGACATTCCGGCATTTAACAGATGCAAGCGAAGAACAGCAAAATAACAAAGCTTTAGAGAAAGGGCAGGGGAAAAAAAAAACCATTCTGTCCCCCCAAAAGGATTTTTTCATACCCCGGTAATATCTTTTCACATGGTCTATTGGATCAGGATAATTTTTTGCTACCCCTGGTCTGGCAAGTGAAACCAGCCGTCCCGTCCCCCAGCCTCCCTTCCTTCCCTCACGCACACACCGCTGCTTTTTAAATCATTGAGCTTTCATTACCCAGGGTAGCTGTCCTTGTTGTTTTGCTTGTGTGTTTGTTTGTTAAAACATTGTATGAGGAACCAGCTCCCTGTCAAGCCCAGTGCGCTCTGGAGGTTCACTGTTGTGTCCTGTGTTATCTAGCCAGAGGGAAAAATGCTGTCTGCATCAATGGGTGCTTTCTTTAAAGAAAAGAAACAGGAGATCTCCGGAAATTTAAGAAGGTGTCTGATATCTAACACTATTAGCAAGAGGTGGTGGGAAAGCAGGAGTGGCCAGAGTGCATCTAGGATGAAGGCAGGTGGCCCTGGTTCAGCGGGGACTGTACTCAGCAAGGACTCAGCTCTCCAGTTTTTTTATTTCAGCTTCCTTTCACTAAGAACAAATTTTAAATCAATTTGATTTTGTGGCTTTTTTTTTTTTAACATCCCCCAATTATACGGAAAACAGTGACAAAACTGAGTCTGGTATGAGTACTGAACACGGAGCAGACGTGTGACACAACAGATCTGAATGCTTGACCCATTTACATCCATGCGATATCGGATGAAAAGCATCATCTTCACTATATATCTGGGACCATGCAGTCACCATGATTTAGATGGCTGGGATAGTAAAGAAGCAAGGTTTGAGTCCATTTGGAGCCTTGAATCTTCACGTCATGAGTCCCAGTGAGTGTGTCAGCTGGGTTGCTGTAGAGAGAAGTAATTAATATTTCCAAAGCTTTCACAAGATGCTATCTATATAGAGGGCCAAAACCATCCTCTTGCATAGATGGTGTAAAGTACCCAGTGTATTACACTGAATACTTCAGGACTGTATAAAACAAACACAAAGATCTATGTGAGGGTTTCTCTGGTTACCATATTTAAGAAGAATTAACCACCATACCTAGACTGTGAGCATATACATGGATAACATCTGTGAAATCTGGTCACTTATTTGCCTGAATATGGCTAGAGGTGAGCCAAGCAATCTTGCAACTGTAATTTCAACATACAGTCAGTGGAACAAATCTTTTTTATCTAGCCAGAAAGGAGTATGACCAGAGATTTTTACAGGGCATAACAACAGTACAATAGCAGCCTGCGGAAAAAAGAGAAGATGGACAAATGAAAGTCATTTTGCTTTGAAATACTGTTTTTGAATAATACAACATACAGCTGGAAATGTACAGCACCTAGTTCTACCAGCCTCAAAAGGTGTCGAAACGTGATTTCACTTTTTTTTTGTAGCAGGCAAAACACTTATGGTAACTGTTGAGACCGGAACCCAAGACTCCCAGTTCACCTCTGTGCTTAAAGAGTGGGTCATACTCCAACAGAAGGGACCGGATAGTGATAGATCCATTTCAAGGCAATCTTCTCAATTTTGTTATTTGTCTGCTTCAAAAGAAGATCCTGTTGGGAAGACAACGTGACATTTGACTTCAGAATGGAGGTGGCAACACCCATTTTCTGAAGGAGAGCTGAACATTATAGCTTAAGGATTGATGGTACCCAGTAGCTAGAACACAAACGTAGGGCAAATTTTTAGGACTTTGTTCTGCCTGACTCTGAACAGGATTTGTCCATCCTTCACCCGTCTCTGTGTCAGGGCAAAAGCTAGAAGCCAGCCGTTGTAAACCCCATGTCAGTGCCCACACCACCATGCCAGGCAGAGTGGGAGAAGCATCAACCCGTTCTTTGAAAAGTCCTTTGAAACTAACAGTTTTCAGCTCTGACAGTTTCTTTTGGTTAAAAATGTTCTGACTGTCAAGAATTATGTGAACAAATACATTACAATTTACATGGTGTTATAACCAGTTTTTGACTTCCTTGTGGATGAGACAATTCCAGCTTAAGAACGTGCTATCAGAAATAGTTTACTTTCCAACAGAAGGTGATTCCAAAAAGTCAGTGTATATTAAATGACTCATAACTCTGTAATATTAATGTCTGGTTTCATAACACAGTCTCCTGTTACTCTGGACTTCACAGAAGCAACACAATAAAATTCAGAGTACTGCAGACTTCTGTCAACACAATTATATCGATCAGGAGAGACAAGAGGTGATATCTCTGGCCAAAGAGCATCATCAAGAAAAGCCTGATTGTAATAAAGGACACAGAAGCCAAAACTGAGATTTTACCATGTCACTGCTTTCACTTCAGGATGAATGCGGCAGAGGAGGAAATCTACGCTTTCCCCCCCAAATAGCCTAATCTTTTGGTTTTGTCTTCTGGGGTGAAGATCTCTAAAGCATCTTGAGATTTTAAACACAAAGTGTTTTCTGAATTAAATATTGATTTAGTTCTTCTGTCTTAAAAATCTAAGGCTCCAATCTTTTAGACCACAGGAAACTTGCCAGTTGTGGGAATATTAAGGCTTTCACTGTACGCAAATGAGCTGTTCTGACCCCATCTGCTAAAATGGTAAATTTTCATATATGCTTGTTTTGACTGAAAGCTCATCCTGAGTACTTTGTAAGGCAGTTACACTTGCAGGCCTGGTAAAAAATATTCAGCTCTTGTCACCTCAGAAATATGATTAGTTCATTAGAGGAAGGTGACAGGAGGGATCTTCGCAACTTCGATGGAGAGAGGCAATGTTTGTAAACCACTGCCTTGGTTTGTCAGCAAAAATGTTACTAAACCCAAGAAGATACTGTAGCTTTTCTGGTCATCATGGGAAAATATGTGAAGTGACTAAAGGAAGGCGTATTCATCCTGACGAAATAATTTTGCTTTATGGACTAGAATATCCTGCAAGTTAATATTCGGTTGACTTTATAAGTCTTGCGATTAGGCCTTCCTGTTTTCATCTTTTGTAGCTAATAAATGCTTGGAAATCTTAGTAGACTAAAACCTTAAGAAACATAGAAATCTCACTTTGAAGCCACTCCTTTCTTCTCATGGAACNTCGGTTGACTTTATAAGTCTTGCGATTAGGCCTTCCTGTTTTCATCTTTTGTAGCTAATAAATGCTTGGAAATCTTAGTAGACTAAAACCTTAAGAAACATAGAAATCTCACTTTGAAGCCACTCTTTTCTTCTCATGGAACATTTAGAACTAGAATAACAAAAAATTCTAGGAATAAATCCCTGTGGTATATCAGTGGGAAATATTGTCAGTGGTAACTCAAAGATTGTGTAGTCTCAGGAGAAAGGAGAGAACATAACTTAATTCAAGTTTCTTATTTTAATTGCAAAATCGTATCATTCTTTAGTTCAATCTTTGCTAGGAAAAAAACCCCATAAACTGAATTATGGCCAAGTATGATGGATGCTTCTCGCTATTACACAACTGTTTAGGAGGGAATTATGGAATCTTGAAGTAATTTTATGGAAGGGACCTCTGGAGGTCACCTAATCAACCCCTCCCCTCAGAGCAGGAAGCACTGTATAATCCTATTTCCAATCAAAACTGTGGGGAAATCAGGGCATGAAGGACATTGTGATCCGACTTCCAGACAACATGTGTGCCCATGAATTTTATTCTTCCAGTTTTCAGAACAGAATCTGAACAGCTTTCATGGAGAACCAGCAAGATCAGCAAAGTCCCTAGCAGATTTCACAAGGTCTCCAGATTTTCCGTCTTTTGGAGATAAAAGTTCTAGAAGGGACTAGAGTATTTTTCCTTTTTTGCCTCTATTTTTTCTTAGGTATTTTTGAAACAACTGATCAGCTTCCTCTTATATTGTTGATCGCAGCACAGAAATAAGCCCTGGTGCCAGCATTATACATCTAAAGATGAGAGTCACTTTATAGAAGAAAGATCTATACTCCGTCCTTAAAAGAGGGAAAATCTCAATCTACCAGGTTTTTTTAATCTGTATCTTGGTGTTCTTGATCAAGAAATTCTTTGCCCTGAGTTGTCACATGCTCAGCTCGGTTATTTAAAATATGGTTGTAGGCTTATCAAAGACAAGAAGGGTCAGGATTTTGGTTTTATGTTTTGCTTGAATGACTTGGACATTCCAAGCTGCACAGAGCTTTCTAAAATAATTCTGAGACTTCTGTCAGTTTTGATTCATAACAACATATGTCAGATTTAATTACACCATCACGCTATCCATTCATCACCAAGGTTACTCTCTGCAATAGTCCTCAAAAAATCTCCAAGGAATGTAGTGACCTGAACTGGATTCACAAGTGAAAGTCAGGATTAGATGTCCCCGTGCCCATGCAGATTAGCGACCAGGCTAAAACTGAGGGGTACAGTCAGAGAGTCAAAGATGCGCAAAGCAGAAGTGTTGAGCGTGCTCTCGCCCAAGCCAGCTGCAAAACCAACATCACTGTCAACAATCCCTGCTGAGATGACTTGAACAAGATCTGCACCGTTGATGCATTCTCTATATGCAAATCTAACACACCCTTAGCACCTCTGAGCTGTATTGTGCAGGTGTGCGCGCTTCACTGAGTGCTGGCTCTAAGAGCTTCAACCATGCTACATGCTCTGGTGTACACAATTTCTGGGAATCTCAACTTGATTTTGTGAAAAAAAAAAAAAACCAAACCCAAATCTCAAAACTTTAATTATCAGGAAGGAGGTTTTAATTAGTGCCAAGGCACTGTTTTCTGATCAAAAGTAGAGGAGATACAGGTATAATTGTAAAATTTCTCTGTTGCTTCAGATCAGCACTTGCTGATCAGCAAAACTGCTGATAACCAAACTCATCAAATCTGACCTCCCTCTTCTGATGCTTTAAATTTTTAGTAAAAATACAATGTTGGTGTTTATTTTTGCTTTACTTAGTTTGATTTGATCACTTCTCAGGTTTAAAATTCCTTATAGTCATAAATCCACATAACTGTCAGAGTCATAAATTCAAGTAACTGTCAGGCTATCACAGCAGCAGGTTCATCATTGAGCAGAGACTGAAGATCAAAACCAGAACTTAATTAGCATTGGACAGTTTTTGTGGGAGGGCAAAATCTTCCTAAAATCAATTCTTTTTTTTCCTTCTGAAACATTTAATTCTCTTGAGAAGAAGTTTGATTTTGAAGCTAAAGGCCTGAATTGGGGCTTAAAGAGGTTGATCCTAAATAGCCTTTTGGAGCTTGGACAAATGTCATGTAATTTAATCTCAGTTAGAAATCATACAATATCACAAATTTATACAGTACTTCAGGTTGGAAGAGGATCTCTGAAGGTAATCTTGTCCAACTTCCTGCTCAAAACACGTTTGGCTTCAAAATTAGGTCTAGTTTCTCAGGGCCTTTTTCAGGTGGCTTCTGAAAATTTCTGAGGAAGGAGATTTGCACAACCTCGTTCAATGTATAGCCTCTCTGCAAGTGAAAAGAATTTCTTATTATCCAATGGACATTTCCTTTGCTGCAGCTGGTGATCCTCTCTGAGAAGAGCCTGGGCCTGTCATCCCTATGATATATATATCATACATATATTTGATATTCAAAGACTGCAGTTAGATCCCACCTTAGTCTTTTTCTGGCTAGGCACTTCTGTTTGCATAGTTTATGCAAACTATAAGGTCTCCAGAAACAGGAGGAGAAATGCGGGCTCCTGAGGTAAACCTTTTCATTCTAGTTTTGGTTTTGGTTTTGTGTTTTTCCCCCAGTATTAAAATGCCTTTGGGCAATACATTGAAATAACCGACCTAAATTTCCTCTTCTGAACCATCTGAATTCTTCATTCTTTTATTCAAAATGAAACAGAAAGATCTGGGATCTCTGTACATGGGAACTGTGTCCATGCTTAGAGATATGAGACAATCCAGCTACATGACACATGAAAGAGTAAAATTCTTCTTTCTTGTACAAAGAAAATGTTGAACACATGCCTTTCACTTCTTGGTTGTCAGAAATAGCTGAAATAAAGTTTGCAATGACAACCATCAACTGCACAGGCAAACGTAACTGTACGACCTCATGACTTTGTAGCTGGGCAGAGACATTTAGTTCATCCTATGAAACTTTTCATCATTAAAGAAGTGCAGCATCTAGTTCTGGGGCACATACAAAGATGAAAAAGAAGATCAAACCATGAACTATGTACATATCCGCAAAACGACTAGAAACAGAAAAACTTGGATAAATGGAAAGGCAAGAAATTTAAAACCAAGGAAAGGCTGAAATTCTGGCACCAGGCTATGGAACTCCTCATGACAAGATGTAATCTGGGCCAAGAAATTAGTAAGATTTGCACAAATAACAGGAATATCCAGAATGATTATAGATAATGCTAACAAAAACTTTGTGAAAGGGAAGTAAGAATTTATATTTCAGGGTTTAGACCAATCTATAACTGTTATGATTTAGAATGAAACATTTGCTGAGAACAGATTACCTAACATCTGCCTTTGCAGGCTTAGTGCACATTCCTTGGAGGCATCTGACCTAGACTGCTGTTGGAGACTGGATATGTACTAGCTAGTCCATGTGTCCGATCCAGTTTGGCACTTCCTACTTTGTTCTGGTTCTTTCAATTTGGGTTTTTTTTCCCCTTTAAACAGAGGTAAAACATTACCAGAGAAAAGAAAGTTACTGTTCCTGCAGTGCTCCCCTTGTCTTTGAACACCTGATATTATTATGTACAGAATGGTGGAGACAAACAGAAAATAAAAATGTCCTGCACCATGATGCCCCTGAAGTGAGAATCCTCCAGAACAAATGTCCATTGCCATTTTCCTCCCCTTTATCATCTGTTCTGCTCACTACGAAGCCATGTATTTCTGCATTCTGCATTTACCACAATTCTCTGTGCACCTCCATGCAATATATCCCCCTTTGCTTGCCTAAATGCTTTGGTTTCCTTAACTGCAATGAAAAGTTCAGCTCACGGGTTTTAAACCTCCAGTCGTGGATATCCACTTGGAGAGGAAGACGTGACTACCCATAACACCAGCCCTTTCCACACTGCATGACCCAGCACTCCCTTACTTTGTTTCTGGTAGGCTGCACAATGTTCCGGGATATATCACAGCTCTATTGTGCATGCACATTATTCTCACCCAACCTTCAGTACTATGTTAATTTTAGGACTCCCTGCTGTGGATTTAAATCACTGGGATGATTTCACTTGCCATGTAACTCTAAGTCTGTTAGAGAGCAGAATAGATTAATTGAGTATACTATTTTTATATCTTAAAGATCATTGTTCTTTTAAATATCACATGAGTTCTAAATATGTAACCAAAGATGATTGATATGTCTATTTTCCATACAGTATAACACAACTTAATGGACTCATAAGATTTCTGCCAATACATTATATGATTTGGAATCTAAATGACTCTTAGATCACTGGTATCCTTGTCTCATACCACAAATGATCACATATCGTAGTGGCAGCTGTGATATAAATCACAAGAGTATCTCTCTTTATCTGTCATTGCTATAACTAGGTTCCAGGAAAAGAAAAAAAGGAATCTGTCTACTAGCAGGTGAAACCTACAGGACTTATAGCCAGAGGTTTCAGGCCCAACAGTTTCATTACAACAGCAATATTACACATAATATTTTGTTCACATAATAATTTGTTCAGAACTGAAAAAAATGCTTACATTTTGCTTTTGAACACATCCTGCAATACTAAATCCCCACATCCCTTTCTGGTCAGAACTATACAGCTTCAGCTGTACTAGACAGTGATTACTTTCAGGAGGATGTTACATCTAAAGTTTGAGACTTTTAAAAGTCTCAAGTTTGAGACTAAAGTTTGAGACTTTTTAAAACCTGAGGTTTTAGACAAGCTTATTCCTTCAGATACTTTTGGTGCTACAGCAGGATAGTACTTCCACTAATGGGTGTAGTTCAAGTCAAAGGTTTTCTCTTAAGAGAGGTGAGCATTTTCTACTGATTCCGACCAGGTTTATTCAGGTTTCATCAGCACTACTGCAGGCAGTTGTTGCTCATGGTTACTGCTGAATTCCTTTTTCCTGAACTGATCACTATGCACCTTAAATGAAGGAACTGGCCTTATGTGAAAAAAAATACATGTTGAAAAGCTACAGGAAAATCCCTAAAAGAGCAAAGGCATCACCTCTTGGTTCTACCACTCTACAAATGTTGACATATAATCAAAAGCTCAAGATTTACAAATTTCAGTCAAAGTTAAGGGCTCAAATCTAGCAGAACTGGTGAAATAGCTCTACTCTTCATCCCCTTCAAGGATGACACCATGAGACTCCCTGGTAAAGTGGAGAAGGAGACATCAAACCTTCAAATAAGAGCTATCAGTACTGCTTTGTTTTACTCCCACCACTGTGACATGTCTTCTGCTCACCTCTCTGCTCTGTGAAGAGCGTTACTGAGGAGAAACCACATCCCTTCCCACAACCCTGAGAGTGAGAGAACTACGGGGCAGGGGGGCTTACCCAAAGTGCTTTAAACTCTCACTCAGTTGCCAACAAACCCATCAGGAGGATAGGAGTCACTCCAAAGAACATGAAGGCTATTTGAAAAGGATTCCAATGTTGATTTTTACAGAAAGAGAAGAGTTTGTCTCTGACTCATCTTAAATTGCAGACAGTAATTTTAACAATGGTTTAGCTACACAGCACTATATTCTGCTGGGAATGAAACACTGTGCTTGATACTATCTGAGTCATTAGAAATGTTTGCCATGGATGAACCCATTTCAGGCCTCAAAATACAAATTTCTCTGGATGAAGTGGCTGTGAATATTTCTCCAGTAATTTCATATTTGGATTCAATAGCTGAAATGAATTAAGAAACTCTCTATGTTGTCACATTTTAAGAAGGAACTGTAAAAGGCTGATAAGATGCCAAAATGAAGGCAAGGAGGCTTAAGGTCACTCTGTTGGTCTTTTTTATCTAGTGAGGATTTTAGACTGAGCTAATTACCATAGTACCTGAACACTTACTAAGTTGTGCAGAATTTGGTAGTGATCTTAGTAATAAGCTGAGTACACAATCATATCTATAAGGTATCCAAACATCTTCAACACACAACTGAAAGCAGGGCTAATGGATCCAGTCAATGGTAGACTGGAAGACCCATGTTTAATTTCTAAAACAAAGTACCTGTTGAGAATTTCGCCCCCTTACTCGTTGTCATCACCATTTGGAGTGAGATCTCATGAGAGAAAGAGCAAGTCTAAGTGGTACTGAGCACACCCGATACAGCTGCGTCTCTGGGAAGTACTATAATATAAGGAACAATTCTTACCGTGCTCCTTAGGTAGAGAAGCTGAGGATCACTGATGTAAACACATCACCAGGCTTTGGACTTGAGAAAGAAGGGCTAAATTCTCCTGCTTTTTTATGTCTCAATTTGTTCACTTTCTTTAAAGAAGAGATGAATCTTTAGAACATAAGTTAGCTTTGGTATAAATAAAATAAAAATTTAAAGAAACAACTGAAAGGGAAAATCAACTAATCAGTTGAGAAATAGTATTTTTTCCATCTTGAGTTGTAACCACAAATGCAGTATCAACAGTACGATACCCAGCAGCAGACTGAATCTAAATTCTAGAAATAGATGCTCAGAAGTTTTGAAATACAGTCTTTTGATGCTCTTCATCAAAAAAGATTATGGGATTAGAAGCTGGTCACAAACCTGTAACATTTATTTTGTTCTAAATTGTGGCATCAGCCCTTGATGGAAAAAGGAACTGGCATTTCAGAAACCTACAGTAAGCTCTGTACAGATGCCTGTGTTTCAGTCATTCATATCCTTGTTAAGATGCCCTGGGTATTCACCAAGGCTGGTGTGGAAATATTTATTTTTGTTTCTTTTTCTCATGTTTTGCCATGAGATGGCATCCGTATCTGACACCAATATATGGGGTTTTGATGATAATTTTGGAAAGTTCCTCCAAAAAGTTTTTGAGGCACTTTCTACAGACCCCCAATTCCAAAAGCCAGTCCTATTAACACTGGTTTATTGATTCATATGACTGGGTATATATTATAAGGTTGTATGAATTGTACTGTAAGGGGGCAAGATGTCATTTAAAACCAACAAATGCTCCCTTCAGCGTGTTCCATGGCACACATTTTTATGTTGCTGCAATCCTCCCTCTATTACTCTTCATGACGCTTCATATTGTAGCACCTTCTATGTTCTCTGGGCTACTCCATGGTGATTTATACTTACTTCAGAATTTGATCTTAGTAGTAGGTTATTTTTACATTTTAAGAGACATGTATCAACACAGATGCAAAATTGATAATAAACTAATCTTCTTTGTTGCAATTACAATTCTCACACCGTAAAGCTTTGGACAAGAATATTAGAATGTAAAAGGAAATATACAAAACCCAGTCAAGAACCTATTCCACGCAAGTGGCTTAGCCATATTCTTATTGACGTCAGCAGTATAAGATCAGGGCCACCATGTATCTAATACATACACACAAGGCTCATGGTTTTAGTCCTGTTCCCATGTTTTTGTAAGAGATCCTGTCCAAATGTTTCTTTGTGAAACAGGAAATCCACAGTTTTAGCAGTTTGCTCTTCTGTGAGCACATGACCTATAACCCTGACAGTTGGGTAGATTATTTAAAATGAAATAGGGAAGCCATTGTAATTAATCATGCAATAACTAAAACTGGCTCTGGATCTTGATTATTTCTACACTAACTAGTTATTTGTGAACTGAGCTTTGAAATAATTACTAGTATCTGTTGACAAGAGTTATCTTCCATGTGTTATTCAGACTTTTATTTACTACTAATTTTTCCTTAATAATTTTATAACCTGCTGCCTTCAAGAGGCAGATTTTCACAGGGAAGAGAAAGCCTAACACAGTAATTCTCTTCTGGTTTTTTTTTTTTTTTGGATTGGGACAAACCCCCCCGGCATATTTCTCTTTAGAAGGAAACCTTAGACTTTATGTATTCAACACATTGTGTGGAACTATTTCAGAGCTTTGGGTCATGAATGGCTGATTTCCATTAAAAGTAATGGTGTTATTTCTGGCGACGTGAGCTAGCGTGATTTTGCTCACAAGTAGAGATCTGCCTATACATATAAATCAGCTCCTGCCGTTTCAGGAGAACAGAGGAAGAGGAGGCACTGCTCATCTCTAACTTCTAAGCTATACTGGCAATTTACTTTCGCACTCTCCACCGCTGAGATTTCCATTGTTGTTTTAGTTCTATTGAACTTAGGATTAAATTGAAGGAAGCAATTTAGAAACCCGGCCTTGGGGGCCTCAAAGGCAAGGTTGTGGGGAGAGCAGCTCATGAACAGACTGCAGGCTGGGGTCTGCCGGGAAATGCACACCTGCCACAGAAAAGCACGATTAGCGCCAGCTCAACAAGCCTTGTTTGCAACACGTCTGGGAACCCCTCCTTGCCCTCTGCTAATCAGGGCTTAACTTGTGAAGAGGTGAAAGCAGCCTCCACTCAGTGCATTCCTCATTGTTTTTACTTTTAATTTTAAGAAACTCCAAATGTAAACTGTCCTCAGTGCCAAGACTGACAGAGCCCATCCTTGCACAAAGAATTGATCTAACCTGCTGTCTTCACCAAGGCTTGAAACAGCCTAGGGCTGGGAAGAAAGTGTAGCATTTGGCTTTTTGCCCAGAAAATAAGACCCTCCGAAAGGTCATGCAGACACACATACACGCACTCACAGAGAGGTCTCGTGGGAAAAGGAGATGGAGAAAAAAGTATTATTTTCTGCAAGGTTAATTGACTATAAGGTGAACTTTCTCTGAGGATAGCCCTTTGTGCTGAAATCCTCCACTTGTGATTCAGGTAGAGGGGAATAGATCATAGAATCATAGAATCATAGAATGGTAGGGGTTGGAAGGGACCTCTAGAGATCATCTAGTCCAACCCCCCTGCTAAAGCAGGTTAGCCTAGAGCAGGTTGCACAGGAATGCATCCAGGCGGGTTTTGAATATCTCCAGAGAAGGAGACTCCACAACCTC
>VZSC01002190.1:124109-174982 GCA_013398225.1 Steatornis caripensis | reverse complement strand
CATGCCATCATAGAAGGCTATCAGATTGGTCAAGCAGGATTTACCCTTGGTGAATCCATGTTGACTACTCCGGATAGTCTTCTCCTCTTCCATGTGCTTGGAGATGAGTTCCAGAATGAGCCGTTCCATCACCTTTCCAGGGATGGAGGTGAGACTGACTGGCCTCAAATGATGGTGCCCTCAAAATAATCATGCAGCAGGAATAAATGCAACTCATGGGAGAGCTGATTTTTATAATCTGTCTTTAACAAACAGCAGACACGGCTCAGTATCCACTGCAGTTTTCCTTTTCAGGATCATGGGGCGCATCACATCCTCTGCTGACATCAGCAAGGTGCTGGGCCCCTTTGAAAACGAGAATCCGTATCTAAGTGGTGAAATATGGACCCTGGGACTCTGATTCAAAAGTCTCAGTCAAGATCATCCAAGGTATTTAGAAACCCAACCCCAACGATTTTCAGTGAAAACCTTGGTGCTCTTGAAGATACCAGCCCTCAATTTTAATGGTGGAAAAATTATGACGGTGTGATTATATCACCATACTAAATCAGTCATAGACCCTAGGTAGGTTTTAGGAGAGGTTTTTCACAAGTGAGTATTAGTTTACAGTATAAAGACACCGAGAGAAACTCTGAAAGCTTATCTTTCCATAAGGCCTATTTGATGGAGCTTAGTATCCTCTGTTTGAAATGTGACACATGAGTGCACTGATTTAATTTAGTCACTTGCTTTCCCTGAGTTCTTTCCTTTTCCAGACAAAGCAATAGAGAACGGCAGGAAGGGGAGTGCATTGTTGTGTGCCAGAAGAGCAGCACTTCAGAAGACAAGACCTGCACTGTACACTCTCAGGAGGCTCATACAGATCCTGACACTACAGTTGTTAGCTCTGCCGTTAGTGTTTTCCTAAGTCACTCACCGCTGGAGTGCAGTGCCTGGTTGTTTTTATACCATGAGCAAAAGGAAGAATTACAGGGAAGGGTTTGTGGCAAGCGTCCTCACAGAGTGTGAGCCAGGTTTGGGTCCAAAACCTTATTTTGCTGTGGGTGAAGAGCTGTTCCCAGGGTAATGTATACCTCCTAATACAGGATCTTGGCCCAATGCTACACTAACCTAACTACAGAATTTCCATATCAGAGCAGGGTCTCACTCACACAGCCTGGGAAAAGCAAGGCTGTATATATATCCTTACAGATGTAAGTGGAAGCTGTTGACAATGGGTCAATGCTGTTGACAATGAGTCAATATTTGACTTCTTAAGTTTTTTGACCATAGGGAAAATTCTCACCATGAAGATGGGCTTTTGCAAAAAGCCAGGTTCTAAGAAGATGCACTAAAGATTCATATTCAGCTTTAGAGAACAATGATTAGTTGTTATTTATAATACAGGAGAACCTGGAGATCCCCACTGGACTCAGAGCCTTGTTTTGCTGGCTTCTCTTCACTTCTGTCCTGCTTGTCACAAAACACACACCTTCTACTGGTATCAAAGCACTAGTGAGAATACATTGTTCTGTGGCCAAAGCCTAATCCTTCAGGAAACCAGTCCTGGCCACTGTCTTATCAGCCACATATCATGTGCCTTGATTTCAAGTTTCATCCTATCTGCAGACGGATTAACAAGTTGCAAGGTCCAGTAATTATAACCCAGAAAAAC
This sequence comes from Steatornis caripensis, assembly GCA_013398225.1. Classification (NCBI taxonomy): domain Eukaryota; kingdom Metazoa; phylum Chordata; class Aves; order Caprimulgiformes; family Steatornithidae; genus Steatornis; species Steatornis caripensis. Next base: position 173,328 of record VZSC01002190.1, on the reverse strand, counting down.
CTCTTTGATTCTAAAGGGTGGGGGAAGAAGAAAAGAAATGGAAAAAACAGCAGTTCAAAATATGTCCTCTAAGGACCACATTAAAATTTATAGATTAAAAAAAATATATCATGTATTGAAATGAAGCCAAATCAGCAGTTTTGGCCTTGCTTCTCTAAGCAGAAAGGCTTTGCTGTCTGACTTCTCCTTGGCTGCCTTTCTAGGCCTGCAATTCACAGCTGCATTGAAGCAGAGCAGGTCCAATAATGCCATTTGTTTTCCACTTAAAAAAACAGAAAAAAGAGAAAGAGGGACATATAAACGGATCATAGAAGAAGGGGCCCATTAGCAGACAGTTAGTCTGACCATGGCTAGAAGTGCAGATGGTTCAGAGGAACACAGCCAACTTGGCGTTTACATAAGCTATCTTGTATCTCCCTCTTTTTTTCCTGAACTGGCACTCAGATTGATTAAGAGGTCAAATAAAGGCTGCTTCAGTATGAGAGTGTGCATGATATATGACAAAAAATTCTGCCTCACAGTTAAGGTTTTCTAAACAGCATAAAAGACAAATCAATGTATAAACTAATTCTTAACCTGTTTAAGTCTTTTCTTCTTGAAAGCCGCATGGATCGATCTCTCTTTTTTTTTCTTCTTCAAATAATGTAATGACAAATATTTAAAGAAGTGAAGAAAACCAGGCAGAACAATGGAATGTGAACACAAGGAGGTAGAATAGGAAGGGCATTTTTAATAAAGCAGGTAAAAAGTAACATAAACATATCTGATTTATTCAACAGACACAATACATATTCTTCAACAAATGTATTTTCTGAAGTATAAAGAAGAAAAGCAAAAACCAAGGTGTGAAGGTCTTCTTGACTGACTGCATCGCATGTGGCAACCTACCTCCTGCACTGTCTAGTCTTTTGGCTCAGGTGTTTCTTGTGTGTCTGCTTTGAAAAGAGAAAATTTTGACTCTATGAAAGAGGAGATGACTTCCACAATAACAGAAGTAATGATCTTTATATGAATTTAGGTACCTGGGATTTTGATCCACTGTGGTATTTAGACACCTGTCTTTGAATCGCTTTAGGGATGCAGGATGTCTGAACACCCAAATGGTGCCTAAATCATAGTCTCCTGACAAAGAAACTCTCTCAAGACCTAGCTGGTGACCTGCTTGACTCTGAAACCATCTGGATGTAGATCTTCTTCACTGAACTTCAGACACCTTAAAGTGGTTCAGCATCTGAAAATCAGGCAAAGCTAGGAATTTTATTAAAGGCAGAATCCCACCCCCAAGTACATCTGAGAATTTGGGTCTGAACCGAAGCTCAGTTTGCAATAGTTCAAGTAGGCTGACTAGAAGCTCTGCCTGCCCTTATAATACTCAATTATCCCAGGTGCCACAGGGATGGATACATAGAAAACAGATGGAGAGGTATTGCTGAGCATCTAAAGATAAGCAGATCAGTTAGACTAGGTTCTGCAGATCTTGTTTGAACAGTTAATCACAGGAACACAGAGATGAAGAGAACCACATGGGTCACTGAGCCCAGGTCTGTGGTATTTTCTCATTATGATTTACAACCTGGATAGTATCAAGAGCATGCCAGGTGCTTCATATAGTCAAACCGTCTGACAAGCTGGTACTTATTTTGGAGCCAAAGAAGTCCAGTCTGTTTTATGGATGAGGGTTGTTGTTATTTTTTATTTTGAGGCTGGGAGTTTGCTAATAATTTTGCTTACATTGTACTTTGTGAGGTGAAATTTTTTCTTTTCTCCATCACTGTTGACTGTGCATGATATCCTAGTACTTTAATTTAAGAACCATGATTGTTGAAGCTTTCTTCGTAACTTTACTGAGTTATCCTTGAATGTATTTTGCTTTGGGCTATTTAGATGCAGCTACACACACATATAGTTAGTGGAAATTATCAATAAGTAAATACGTGGGTCACGTGTGCTTAAGCCCACCCCTATACATTCCCTAGATTTGTACAGGATTTAAATATATGTATGCATACAGCATAAAAATGTCTTAAAAATCCAACTGATATCAAGAATAGTCCTATTACCTGAAGCAGCCAATAATTTCTTTTCCAGACACAAAAGTAGAAGACAATAGATATGCCTTATCTAGTTGGGATTATTCGTGAAGTTTAATCACTTTGAATGTGCATGAAAGAATTAATAGCAGCCTGAGGTTAAAATTTATAATAAAAATTTTTATTCATTGATTGTGAGTTTATGTGACAAAACCACATTTTTATGTCTGCTTTAAGGTGAATTCTTTCATGGAGTTTGACATACTGAAATAAGTTTCTCTATAAATACCCCAGAGGAAGCAAGTGTAGATGATTTTAGAAGCATTTATTGGACCGTAGAAAGTGAATATTACTGAATAGATCAATATTTTTTGAAAGGTACTCATATAAAACACAACTATAACATTCAGAAATGATCAGTAGATATTTTAATCTTGTCACTCACAGAAGTGACATCTGAGAAAGACAAGGATAAACATACCAGTGAAAGGTATTGTTGATCATTCTACACTATACCATTCATTTATTTATTTGAGTTGGTAACAATCAGATTACTGAGTATTAATAATTTTGTGTCACTTGGTTATTTATTAATATGCCCTTAATAAAAAGTGTGACCATTAAGGTTAGGTTCATACGATTTGCATCTGAGAATGTCCCCCTGATACATAAAGTGCCCAAAGTGTTCATTGGGCAATTGTTTCTAGCAATGAAATGTCTTTGAAATCTGACTGGGAGTAATCAACCTAAAGCAGTGAAAAACACTTCGTATATGAAAAGATCAGCTAAACTTCTTAAAATGGCACAGAATGGAAAAAATCAGGCCTGGTAGGACCTTTCTTACAGCAGGAGTGTTTTCAGGAGTACTTAAAGATACTCAGTGTAAGGATGTGTAACAGGAAGCATTTAAAGCTAATTTGGTTCAGGTACTAAATATTTCCACAACTGAATGTCACTAGAAAAGTCAAACATAAAATGCAAAGCCATCTGAGAAAAATCCTTAAAAATAATCCTCAAACATGCAGCTGAAAAACACAAGTTCAGACATGTAAGCAGAAATGAATTTGCCAGACAATAAATTACAGTAATGTGCCAAATTATGACAGCAGATAGGNCATTTAAAGCTAATTTGGTTCAGGTACTAAATATTTCCACAACTGAATGTCACTAGAAAAGTCAAACATAAAATGCAAAGCCATCTGAGAAAAATCCTTAAAAATAATCCTCAAACATGCAGCTGAAAAACACAAGTTCAGACATGTAAGCAGAAATGAATTTGCCAGACAATAAATTACAGTAATGTGCCAAACTATGACAGCAGATAGGCATGGCAGACATCTGTAACACATAAATACACAAGTGAGCTGGACACAAGCTATTGTGCCAAGACTTTCAGTGTGCGAGGACACTTTATTACAAGAAATAGAATCCAAAAGACATACAGAAAGCTCAAGAGATTCCTGTTAACCCTCCCTCCAAGACTGGTAAAGATCTGTTATGGTGGGACAGGCTACTTAATGGATTATTACTTAGCTTTTTAGCAACACAGAAGTATTCAGCGCATTAAGCAATGATGTACTACTAGCTTGTAAATGACAGATTACTCATTACAGGACTTTAGAGAAGTTAATAATCATGATAATGGACCACGAGTCACAAGTGTCTCTTGTATATCACTTTTTCATATATAGACAAGTATAAACTTATCACATCAAACGCTTGTACTGCACAGTCAAGTGGGAGAATCAATTAAGCTATTTTAATGGGTTCGCAGTGAAAACTGAGGTAAAAATTTACCCAGCACACTGCCCTGCCTTTGTCAGCTGTTTGGAGAGCTGGGGGAAGGAGAGTAACATCTTCGTGCCCAAGATCTAACAAGCATTTTGAGGTAAAGGCAAGTAACTTTGAAGCAGCTATGTAACTCTTTCTTAATAATATATCTCAATTTATTATGCTAAAATAATAACAACCAAAAAAATGTCATGTAAAAACTCTAAGAGTAAAAAGCTGAGCTCTTTAGAGAACTGACCCTAGCCACCCTAGCGCTTACTTGTATGGGGTAATATAAAACTTATTTTCTAAGGACAATCGGGGTGATTGCCATCCATTGCCACATCTTCATTCTCCTCTTCTCCCACTACAGTGGAGTGAAAAACAATCCCCATTTTTAATGATTCTCTAGTATTCTAACTATTCTTTAAGAATAATCAGAGAAAATGAAAGGGATGTGATGGACTGCAACTTGAAAAACAGTTACTAAGACTTTCACGAAGTCTGAATATAGACAACACAAAAATTCTTCTGGGATGCAAATAACATGATGACAGAAATGAGGATATACAGTCTTATCACAAAAGCACCAAGGGTGAGCAACTCTGTCACTTTCCCCAGTGGCCACATCCCCACTTCCAGTATCTGATTTTAACTTCCAGGCACTAGGTCTTGGCATGTACCTGTCCACAAGACTGGAAGGCTTCTTGTAGCACATATCTTTTCTGTGTTTCATCAACTATGAAGTGATCAGAGAACCTTCTCACTGTTAAAAGGAACAGGCTGAGTTCCTCAATCTGTGCAGTGCAATGTCTGGATGCACACATCAATACTGATAGCTTTTAGTTACCTGGGATAGCATATTTAAAATACTGGTGGGCAAGTTATGACAGGGAAGTTTTATGGAGAAAATTTGGGGACATTTATTTAACTTATGATGAAGTAATCCTTAGTATCCTGAAGTAATGATTCGAGGTATTTCTAAAATTCTGGTTTGATAGTATGGTGTGCCAGCTTGTTTTACTTCGTACTTGTTAAAGGAAAACAGGTTAAAATATGGTTAAGTATACTGTTTTAAAGCCATTTGGATTTGAAGGTAAGAAAATGGTCTACGCCTTAGGCAGACAGAGATCTTTTTGTTTCGAAGAAACATTTTTCCAATCTCTTTTGCTGTGCTATAATCTTCTGATACAGGAAGAAAGCACAAATGTTTAATACTTTTGGAAAGATCTTCTTCCAAGCAAGCTTTGGAGTTTATTCCCAGAACTCTCAGGACACGTGCCCAAATTTTGTCTATTCGGTCTTAAGTATTTATGCGATCGTCCTAGTGCTTCAAGCACTGAGTTTTGTTTCTAGACTGCAGAGAGCATGTTGAGCGCATCTAGAAAGCAAAACATTTCAGCTGAAACCACCCTTTTACTTGTTACTTGACTATGTGGAGACATGTGGTGGGACTCGCAGGTGGAATGTATTCAGAGTAGAACACAGACACTGCTGCCTTTCATATGGCACATATTGTCCTTTACAGATACATCAAGGAGTCACGGTTTTTCCACCAATGCTAGAATGGAAACTGGATGTTCTGTTAAAACCGAAAAACTTCAGCATTTTATAGAACAAAAAAACCTACTCCAGAAGTAAAGTAACTTTCCACATTAAACTTCGACTGTTTGAATGACCTTGATTAAAAGACAGCTAGAAATTATTTTAACTTTTCCACAGAGAAAGAATATCTCCTAAAATCATTACTATTAATTATACAATGCTGCTACAACTTGATTGTAGACTGTTGAATGAGGAGGAAAATAAAAGTTCTTTATTAATGGATCTATTTAGTAACAATGAATATCAAAATTGTCAGCTTGGCCTTCTAGACCCATCACAGAGAGCTACCTTGGCTTCCTAAACCACACAATGATGTTTAGTGACTCTTGGACCAGCTTCAGGTTTGCTATCTTTAAACACTTTAACCAGTGGTAATACTTTAGACTCTTCCAGAAACATAAAAAGGCAGCCGATATTGCCAATCTGCTTGTTTATCCTCCTGCTATTTAATTCATTATACTCTAATGAATTCTTTTTAAGCTAGGATTGTTCAGTAACTCCACTGTTGTTACTGTCAACTTAAATCAATGCTATTCTCATCTGATGACTCCAGCGTCTAATTTACTTGCTACCAGTGCTCTGACTTTATGTATAAGTTGAGATCATCAAACACTGGACAGACACACCTGGAACCAAAATTTTATTGAGTCCAGAGGAAAAAAAAAAGATCACACATAAATAGAGCTTATGTTGTCAGTGTATTGTAGTCTCTGGTAACAATATTCCAACTCCCCTGTTCTTACATTCAAGGGGAAGAACTAATGGCAAGGAAAATCCACCAAGTAATGCAAGCAATTATATCTATTTTTATGAAGATAATTAATCTGTTATAACAATAGAGGAAGGATACCATCCCTGCTTGTAAACACAGGCTGAGGTTATTTTATATAACCGTGAAACCACCCATTGCTGTTGTCCATCATTTATTACTTGCCTAATAAATACTTCAATTACATTTAATAAATAATGTATTCAGGCTCAGTGAACTGATAATTCTTTAAATTAATTATTAAATTCATGCAAAAGGTTTTATTGCAAGTACTACTAAAGGAAATTTCTGCCTTGAATCTAAAGATTATTCATTATGTGCTGTAAAGGCTCCATTTGCATATTATTAGTGAAGTAACCTTTAGCCTTCCTGGCAACAATAAGATGCATCTCAGTGTTGCTGTGCATTAAAGTTCTTGGTTAGCCTTCCAAAACTAAAGTGACGATAAACAATATGTAATAAAGTCTTTGTTTATGGCCTTCTACCAGCTGTTTTTTGATATCTCAAATATACTACAATGACAAAATGTCCAGTAAATGTATTACAGTAAGTTCTTAAAAGGTGTTGCCTGCAGATGGTTAGTTGATGGGAAACAGTAAAAGTGGAACCAATTAATGCCCTAGAGGTCTGAGCAGTAAATTAATCTCAAAAAGGCTGTTTAAAAGCCCTCTCTGATGGTCTCCCATGTGCTGAGCTACACTGTACTTGTTGCTTTCCTTGCCTACTACACAGAAGAGCGTCTGGGAGTTAGCCATGTTATTTGTCAGGGCTCAGTTCCCCAGATGGTAGAATTTTTTCTGTCTTCAGCAAACCTCAGCACCAACATAAAGCATTTCCAACCATCCTCACGTACCTGTCCTAACCTCCGCAGTAAGGTGAGGAGGAACTTGCTAGGGAGGGAAGACCCAACTTTCAGTGAGAGAAACCAAAGCAGCTTATCTTTATGTCTTTCTTTCTTTTTCCCTCTCTCTGTCTTTCTTCTTCACAGAAATCTTTAAAGCAGAAATGATCCAGATCAATGAGTCCAGAGGACTTAGTTCAATGTTGTGAAAATTACCAGCTCACACAACTTATCCCATGGATAAGCCCTTCTCCTCTAATATGATACTGTCCTGGAGCTAAGGTGGCAATCTGGTGCTAGCTGAGCAATAATTACCACTGATTCACAGTGCTGCCTGAAATTGATCTTGAAATGTCAAGCCTAAGTGGTTTATATGAGTATATCTGGCCAGGAAATGACTGCACTAGCTGGCTTCTCCAGTTTTTGGTCCATCAACCCTTCATCCACAGAGCCTTCTAAGGCGTGACTGCTGGGAGCTTGAATATGTATGTACTCTGAGACTGATCAATTTTGCAGAAAAATTCTGGCCTAATCTCTCACAGTGATGTTTTCTTTTCAGAGATGCCATTTCATAGTGTAGTGCCATGATCAGTGCTTAAATATCAACCAGATACTTAATCAGTTCAGGTAACACCATCCAAGCATGTAGCGAGCAATGAGGAACGTAGGCAGGAGTAGAGAGCAGAATCCATCCCTGGGTTAAACAGAGGTCTTGAGCATCCCTTATAACACCCGAAGCTAGAGTTTTCATTTAGTGGTCTGCTGCTCTGGATGATGGAACTCTAGGCTGCATATAGGTGCTCAAACAGCTTTTGAGCTTTTTGGAAACACCAACAATCCAAAAAAAAAAAAAAAGGGAATAATTACAATTATTTAATTATGATCATGTTTCCTCTCCTACAAGTCTATAGTCTCAAACAAAGGTTTTTAATGCGTGTTCTCAAATTAGTGCTTTGTTTTAGACCTCTGATTTTAAGCTGTTTAAAAAAAAAATTAGTCTGCAGAAAGAAAAGACCGAAGTGAAATCTTAAAATGACCACAGGTTTCTTTTATCAACATACTGGGTGAAACCACTTTTTCTTCAGAGTGTGTCCCTTGCCTTTTCTTTTTCCAGCTGCCAGTACAGACTAAGTACAGGTTCTTTCACCTGCCAGGTGTTTGGAAGTAAGATTTCTGAAAAATGAAGTCACCCAATGCATCTCAATTGGCAGTACATTATGTTAAAGATACTATTCCGTATTTAGTAAATCCACATGAGGAAGGCACATACTATTTCCCATAGGTTAACTAAGAGGTCAGGTGGGATTTTTCCCACCAAATGTCAAGAGCATAAATTTTGTTCTCTATTTGTCTGTGGACAGTAAAGAAAAGCACCTCCAAAAGGCTATGCAATGTATGCTAAGTTGTATAGCTGAGGCAAGCAGGATAGCTTTCCCACTGCAGTGGCAAAGCTCTGTAGAGGGACCCCAGAACTACACAATGGAATGTTTGAAACTACTGAAGTTAACCAGGGTGAGTCCTGCCCATTGTGAAATCCGACAAAAAAAAAATACAGTTCATATCTTATTGCGCTTCATGGGATCAAGGCAAATCATGGGAAAGCATCAGAATGATTATTAACTCATTAATGCCCCAGACAGGAAAACAGCTTGTCCTGCATTAGCATTTTACCCTGTGTTAGTTGCCATGAGTTAGCTAAGATGCAGCTCCCATTCCTTTCTCATGAAGCAAGACCTGTCCTGCTCTTTAGCCACATTTTTACCCCTGATTTGGAGGCTGCAGAAAGGAGATGCCAGACTGTGTTAACTCCCTTTCCAGATCTGATTCTAAATTCAAGGCATCTTCATTGACAACATGTCACTCACTAATTCGTACAAAAATGCACTATGTATCAAATCTCTATGGATCCTGCTTTGAGATAAGCACGAATTCAGCATTTTACAGAGCCAGGCACCCTTCCCCCATCCTGCTCATATTCACATCTCTAACACAGAGACCTCTGGTTCACCTTTGAATCACTTATGTTCTCTTCACCGTAGCAATCAGCTCAGTCCTACATAAAGTGTAAAGTGCTGACATTTTCAAGCAGCCTAATGTTTCTTGCAGTCATCTAGCAGCCTTTCAAATGCAGAATCCTAGATGTCCTTGCTTTCCTTAATCAGCTAGCAGTGAAAAAGAAAAATGGAATAAAAAGACCCCATATATCCTCTTGTCCCTTGTCCCACCCTGCCCCCTCCAAATTGCTGTCCGTCCAAACGAATCCCCCTACATCCCTCCATTATACAGATGCGGTGAGATCTAGGAACACAAATACTGTAAACCTCAACATAACTCCACCAATTCACACTAAGGGAAATAAATTTAATTCACTCAGTTTCTCATCATCTTACAGCTCCTTTAGGGCTAATCATCTGTGTTAACTTTCTCTGGAGTCTTTCTAATGTCTAAGTGCCGCTGACTATTTTGTAGCAGAAATACGTGTGGCAAGAGAACAAATTACCCCACAGTGGATTTCTTTTCTACAACAGTGGTTTTACTATTAAAGAGAAAAGGATCAGGTTTGGAGTGGTATTGGTTTAAGACTTGGATGGCAGATTATGTGGCTGACTATAACAGCTTCATACAGCAATTTGTAGTCAATTATTCTTTCTTGGAAAAAAAAGTACAGTATTTACACATCCAGATAAACTTTTATGTCTATTCAAGAGCCACAATGATCCCTTTGGTTTTAATGAGAACAATCCTTTTGTCAGCATCCCGGTTTCTTGAATTACCAAATTTTAATAGCTAACCAGCTTATTTTTGCAGATCTGTAATAAACAGGATTTTTAGTAACAGTGCTGATAAAAGGGTACTCCTAATTCTTGACTGAAATGTGCCTTTTAGAGATGTTACAGAACATAGACACGCTTTTGTTCAAGGTTGTGGATTCAAAATCTTGTTCTTCCACAGATTTACTATGTACTTCTGAGTAAAGACTTTCCATCTTTAAAATACTGCTGGCTATATATTTTTTTCTTTACTGTCTGCTTAACATTCTCCAAAGGGCAGGGGCGGTTAGCCTGTGTTTACATCAGGCTGTGAATTGCACACTGCAGAAATCAGCAGAATTTATTTTCCTGCTTGTTACCTCTCCACACCTACTTTAGCTTTCTTTCCCTTGACCTATCTTATTACCCTTCTTGATCTTAAGGGCCTCAATCACCATGGAGAGTTCAACCCCTAGAATTAATCCTCGTGCTCTGGCCTTTTCAATCCTGCTCATTCCTTGGTGGCAAGTGCCACTTAGACCTTTCTCTGTCATATGCCACTACCAGTATTCAATCTGTATGGCAAAACCAGAACTTGCCACCTACCCACTTAGCTTCTTCCCCTCTCGGTTTTCCTCCTGGTTTCTAGGCCCAAAGAAGAACTTTTAATGGACATTTATCTGGTCTGATCATAGACTTCTGCTCTGAATTCCCTTCTGAGAGAGCCTCTCAGTTTTGCCTCTGAGTTTACATAGACTGGGGAGGTGAATCTCCTACTTTGGGCTAAATTCAGATGCGGTGAGTCATGGGGTATCATCAGTTTTCAAACAGACCAAGCTGAAACATAATTCCTTCACTAAAAATTCATTAATTCCTGTTTGTTTTCACACATGGACATTCCAAGATGTTTAAGGAAGACAAACCCAAAAGCTATGCTAAGACCAATGCAGAAGAGGTGCTCGCCTGCACTAAATGAGGTTTTATCTCTGCATTGTGGGGTGAAATGGACTTCCCAGTTCTGTGCGGCGATAGAATTTGAGTGTAACATCATTCTTCATTCCTGCTGTCTTGCTTTTGATGGAGGAAGTGCTTTCCCACAGACCCCTCCATTCTGGAAATTCATCCGCAAAGACTGAAAACAGTCCTATCAAGACCATCTTGTCCGGGGAGATCTTATAGCAGACTTCCAGTACCTGAAGGGGCCTACAAGAGAGCTGGAGAGAGATTTTTAACATGGCCATCTACTGACAGGATAAGGGGTAACAGTTTAAAACTGAAAGAGAGTAGATTTAGATGAGATATTAGAAAGAAATTTTTCATGATGAGGGTGGCGAGACAGTGGAACAGGTTGCCCAGAGAAGCTGTGGGTGCCCCCTCTCTGGAAGTGTTCAGGGCCAGGTTGGAAGGGGCTTTGAGCAACCTGGTCTGGTGGAAGGTGTCCCTGCCCATGGCAGGGGGCCTGAAACAAGATGATCTTTAAGGTCCCTCCCAACCCAAACCATTCTATGATTCTATGATTGTGAAGGGAATGTGGTGGCAGAGGTAGGGTTTGGGTTTTCTCCTTCTCCCAATGCAGCTCTACAGTTTTATCCTTTTCCTTCTACAATATCCAGATGATGCAAGTGTTGCCATAGGTGTTATTTCACCTTTTTATAACTTCAGACACACAGATTACCTCTCTGGCATCCTTGTATTGCTGAGTATGTGAAAAAAAAAAAAAGTTTAAGACCCCTGCTTTCTACTCATTATGTTCAATCTATTTTAGTAGAAGGACTGAGTGGAAAAAGAAAAGCACCAACGATTGTATGGCACTGTTCGTAAGCTTAGGGTGGAGGATTATAGTTTCCAAAGTCTTCCCGGAAAATAAAACTCAGATAAACAATGCTTTGTGGAAGTATAAGGTTCTTTTGTCATGAATTGATGATATTTTGTCTGCTTTGATTTCTTCACTGCCTATCTCCATCTTCAGTTGGATGTATCATTCTCAGTAGTCTTGCTTTTTTGGCCTCTTTGTCTATCGATTTAGCTAAATTAATAGTACATTCACCAGAATGTCTGGCTTTCCCTGGTATTTTTATTCATTTTGCTATTATAATTATGCTTCATGTTTGATGGATCTGTTCTAGAGTGATGGAAAGAAAAGAAAGATAAAAAAAAAAAGTGGATTCAATTGGTTTGGGGAAATTGCTGGGGTATGAGAAAGGACAAGAGAGAAGTCAGGAACCATATTCTCCTGGAGAAAATGCTTGCAAGTACATGCTACCAGCCACTGTCTCTGGTATTTCTGTGTTTTAAATAGCAGCTATTTGAAACTATTTAGCCAGAATTTGCTTTCTGAGTGGGAGAAGTAAAGAGAGTGAGGCATCCTATCTAATTTCCAAATCATCATCAGAGCTGGAGTGCCTGTTCTCTTGCTGTCTCCACTAAGAAGAGCCTACAGTGGCTACACTACTAGTTTTGGCACCTCACTTTAGAGGCTAAGGCTGTCTGGAAGGCTTCCCAGATTATGTTCTCTTTTCCATCTTCTTTCACTTGTACTTAAATCAACACAGCTCTTGCAACTGTACAAGCAGGATCATGAATGACTGACTTAAATGTGCTGAAAATGAGGTGTAACACGGACATACTAAGAGTCTTGTCGAGCATCATTATCATTAGGAACTCAAATAGATAAAACATGGTTAATTATACCACTCTGTCCTCAGCCTTCAAACTGACTGGAAATTGATATTGAGTGTGAGGATTTACTTGGAGATGTGAAAAAAAAATTGGCCTATATAAAATATCCTTCCCTTACCCCATCCTTGATTATTTCTAAGTAATCATCTACCTACCAGGGAGGAGACTGGCTCCTGCACTCATATGCCGCAGCTTTAAATATCATGTTCAGCCGCTTTGACATAGAACTGCACTTTCAGTGACTAGGATATTAATATTTCACGGTAGAGACCATAGGTCTGAGGTGATAGGATTTATGCCAGTTGGTAAGAGAGGAGACCGGGAACTGCTCAAGAACCTGGGGAGATTTTACCAACCCCGAGGGAGCAGGACATGAAACAGGAGGACAAGCTGTGTACTTAAGCTGGTGAAGTATTTTCCGGAAGGGTTCTCCACTGGAAAATGTTAATTCAAGATCACTAAATCTGTCTTGGTAAAGTTTTGATTTCACTAGACATTTTCACTTGCATCCTTGGAGGTAAAATGTAGGCTCCAAGGACTACTAAGTTACTGACCTGACAACAAACCACGATCGGTGAGACTCAGGTATGAGAAATTAGCATGGGTGTACAGCAAATATGTTCTCTACACCCAATAGGGCAAAATCTCTACAGTAAAATGACCTCTAAGAGAGTAAAAACCACTCTACCATCTTCAGATGTAACACTTAAAAATTCCTGCTGTTGGGATGAATCAATCAACTGAGTTACCTTTAGTAAAATTAGTATCAAGAACCTTTTTGATTTCTGGCATTTCTGGCAAGGGTTCATTGCATCAATTTAAAGCAAAAGCTAGTGGAAAGACAGAGCAGTGGCTCAGTTTCTATTAAAGTTGTCTTTGTCTTGTAGCACAGATGGAGTTAATAAGGATAGCTAACATTGCTGCAAAATATGAGGGATTATTATGAATAGGTCATGAAATGATAGAAAATACCAGTTAGAATAATTACATTATCATATTTTTATATGGAAATTATTTTCCTGGCAAATGTTGCCCATTTGGAGAAGTTGAAAACAACTCTAAATACATCATTCTGTATGTCACAGAACAAAACAATTTTAAAGTTTAAACCCCATTATTTTCAAAGAGCTATTTATTTCAAGTAGGTGGCAATTTTCTTCCCCTCCCCCAGCCCACAGATTTCAGTAGCTATTCACCTCTCGCAATTTTCATCTAGCCTGTTCTTTAGAAACCAATTGCAGCCTTTAAAGTAGTCATCTATTTCCAAAGGAAATCTTCACATCCTGCTCTTTTAAGTCACTTTTTCAAACTCTTAATAAATTGCCTCAGGTTGTAGAGTTAGTAATGACACTAAATAGTGGAGGGCTTTCATGAAATGTTCTGAACTTCAATTCCCTTGTCACCCTTTCTTTTGTCCACTGATCCTTGCATTTTTGCAGAATTTCAACATTTGCTCATTCAAGAAGAACAGATGCCTTTGTTCTCCTGCAACAGAATTTGGGAAATTTGCCAGATAAATGGGTATGAGGAGGGACATGTAAACAGGGTCAGCTAAAGCAGAATTGGATCTCGAAAGAGCAGTAAATACTTAGCCCTCTCAAAGTACTTTTCTTGGCAAGAATAATGTCTTCAGGGAGAGAAAGAAGAAATCGGAAGATGACTTTATGTTACTGAATTTACCTCCTGCTGCTGCTTTACAATCAGTGTTTGCAGTGAAATTGAAGCTTTTGAAAGCTAGGTAGGGTATCACAACACTGCAGTGTGCTCTGTAGGTGTACTCCTTGCAGAGCTGCTGGAGATGAGAGGTGACCTCAAAGGACATACAAGGATTTGTAAACTCTCGAGTCTGCCCAAGTGCCTTGCCAAGACGCTGAAGCTGCTGGCTCAGAAATGTTTTGGGAGGATATGGCTCATGGCAGTATTGGCTTCCCTCGTGGAGGGTCCCCCAACATAGTGAATTCCTCAGGCTGCGTTTGATTGCAAGTTTCTGTGACTCTAGTGCCCATACGATGGCATAAATGGGCACTCAGGAATGCAGTATCAGGTGATGGAAATTTGTACTAGGATGACTGTAGCCTGGATCATAACGTTATAGGGACACCACAAAAGAAGCAGGTGTCCTGAAAAAAACATTGTGGTCATGTAAGTAGTCACGTCCATATAGGTGCTTAATGTTGTCACTGAGAAGACAAAAGCAGTCCTGAACATTTAAGCAGGGGAATTATCCAATATAGCAGGGAGGTAAAGTTTCTTGGTGTGTTGTGAAACCATTAGTGGAAGATGGTATCCCAGTGCTGTTTTCCACAATTCAAAAGGGAATATGAGTGAATGAGAAACCATTCAGAAAAAAATTACAAGCATGATTTGGAGTAGGATATACTGTCTCACCATTAGAGATTTGAGAAGCTCAATCTATTTAGTTTATCCAGCAGTAGATTAAGAGGTGAACTGATCATAGTCTACAAATATCTATGTTGGGGAAAGATTTTAGAAAGCAGACAATCCTTTAATTGAATAGAGCAAAGTTTAATGAGATTTGGTAGTTTGAAACAAAGCTACTGTGAACTCAGAGTAGGAATGTGGCATACAATTTTTGACTATGAAGATAATTAACTGTTGAAGCAGCTTAACTGGGTATATAGAAGATGCTCCGTCACTTGGAAATGAACTAAAGATACACTATTATTTAAACTCAATTAAGTGCTTGGTGCAGTCATAGCTAGCAAGGTTTTGTGGTCTGGTGTTATGCATATCAGACTGGATGGCTATGATAATCTCTTCTAAATTATAATACTTCATTAATTATTTCTGTATTAACGGGATACTTCTTTAGAAAGGACAGGATTTCCTCCAAAGATTGCAATTAATAGCACTACATTATCACAGATTTAATTCTATTGGAACATAAATGAGCTATAAAATTTAAAACACTTTAAGAAATAAAACACTCTGCAGTTCTCAGGTCTTGCTATTTCTACCCTGAATAGTCAGTGTTCATGGATTCATTCTCCCAGCTTTTAGCCATTGTCAGTCATCTAACCTTACTACAGAATTTCATCTTCAGGAACAATAACATGGGAACCCATCCTTCTGTTCCTTTGCTATGCTCTGGGTATGAAACCACAGCCTCTCTGGCCCGAGAGGACAAAAGGAGTGTTGGAAAGCAAGGCAAGATTAATAGGGCATGCTCTGATTTTGTTTGTTTTCTTGTTTTAAAGCAGCCTTTTAAAGAACATCATGAGTAACACAGAGAAATAACAACACTGCCATCTTCCATGCCTAATTTTCCATAAGGATGCTAGTTACTGACTGACAAAATCCATTGATAAAATTCTCACTTGGTTATAGGAGAGATTAAAAAGGTAAGACGCATAATGTTGCCAGATCACTACTGCTATGAGAAAGAAATGGAGATTTTGTATGTGAGCTCTGCGTCACTGCTGTAATTGTACAGAGCTGAGGAAAGCAAATCAGAAGATTACAAAGAAGTACACATCTATTGGTGATGGAGATGCTCAACTTTGATCAGGATCCTCCAGGGCACAAAGCACCACTGAGATCAGCCGAACTAACTAGATGCAGGGACTTGTGCTTCTAAAATATATACCTGAGCTTGCTAAAGAAATTAGCACATCATCAACAGCTTGAGAATTCTGCTGTCATTGTAGCAATATTGGAGTGAGGCGTGAAAGAGGTTTTGGGTTTATTGTTTCCTACACCAAGGAATACGCTCCTGGATATCAAGTCAACCCACCACCAGACCTGTGTTAACTTCAGAGCATTCGGTACTTGTGTAGGTTTTTTCATACAAGATTAACAGAATCTAAGGAAAATCTCCCACTGTTTCTGTGACTTTCAGCACTTCCCTACAAATAGTCCTTCCTTTAATAATGCCCCAAGAGAAGTGGAGTGTAGAAACGCATGAAGCTTCAAGAAGATCTTGAAAACAATGCTTGCAATAGCAGAACAGTGAGTCATACTGCACTACCAAAAAACTTGAAAGGCTGTGTGAGCACACAAGTGCCACAGGCTGCTTTCAAACCTGCTGAAATTCTTTTGATATGTCAAATAATATTGAATTAAAGTGAAATAGTGTGATTTAACAAAATGAAGGGGTCATATACAGAAATGTACAAACTTTCAAAAGGTTATACAGATTTTGAACTTTGATTTCCTATACCAAAAGTGAAGTTATTTGGATCAGCAGTATTTTCAAATCAACCTGTATTCTCTGGTTGTGACCACTTAAAATATGGGATGAGAAGCAGACAAACGAATAAAACAATGATGAAAGGAAGACGGATATGTTCAATGTTGGTTTTTTGCTTTAAAAGGTGAAATACACTTATAAATTTCATTTTTCATAAATAGAAGGCCTAAGAAGAACCTCCTCTTACACCACAGTGGAAAAAATCTGGTGCCATCAGACTCACAGAGTATATAATTTCCCTTGGATTAGATTATTTGCTTTAGGTAGTTCAGTCTGTAAGACAATATGCAGGTATTCTTTTTTCTTTTTCCCTAGGCAGCTTTGCAAACCTTTGTCTCTAAGCCATTTGTATGTGTTGTGGTTTTGACATCTTGCAGTGGGTTAAACTTTTGTCTGGAACAGACAGAGTCAATGTGCCACAAAACATGCAAAACCATTTGGGACTTTTGTGGCTGAATGACTCAGTACCAAAGGTATTCCTATCACTGTACTTGGGGTGAAGGCAAATTTTTTCCCCCTGAATTTATGAAAACAGATTCCTATGAGGTCTTACAGAAAGCTGTGATGAATTCTTGATCCCTACTGGGCATCTGAGAGCAAATAAACCACACTTGATTTTCCTAAGATGGGTAATTATAGTAAATTAAGGAACTTGCAGTCACATAACTACAGCTGAACAGAGCCATGGGTGACCCATGGACTCTGGAGATATCCTCTGGCTTTGAGACATGGTGAATCCCACCCACTGCCCTTTGTAAGGATAGTGGGAGAAAGGCACATAGATCTAAACCATCCTCAGACAAGAATACGTTTTCTTATCTAGGAGTGTAACAAACCTACAGCTTGAAGATTTTTGTTAACACTGTTATTTGCCCTCCTTAATTTCAGCCCTTTTTGCATACTTCTGAGAAAGTCTTTCGTTTCAAAGATAATGTAAAAAGGATATTATATCCATATCCCTCCCTCCCACCAAACTCTCAAGGAAACCACACTTCCAGTGGACATGATTCAGTCTTGATAAATCAGTGTTTCCAATGGGAAATAAATCGGTTACTTGAGAAGTTCCCAACTGGTTCTAAA
Source organism: Steatornis caripensis (assembly GCA_013398225.1). NCBI lineage: Eukaryota > Metazoa > Chordata > Aves > Caprimulgiformes > Steatornithidae > Steatornis > Steatornis caripensis. Next base: position 155,594 of record VZSC01002190.1, on the reverse strand, counting down.
AAGAACTGGCGAAAGTCATAATATGATGAAAACTTGCTTTCTGTTAAAGCATTTCCCCTTCCATTGAGATATCTCTGGTCGCCTATTCTTGCCTTTCAGTCATTCGTCCGCCTGCTGACACCAAAACCTCCCCATAGGAAACACCTGCCTGAGCTGGGAAAGGCGATGGGAACTTTCCCATGGTGCTACAAGAATGTTTGGACAGGGAAGGAGATCTGAGGTCTTTTCATCAGTTTTTGGACTTTCTTTTCCTCCCCCTGCCCTGCTCTGGGGCCAGCGTCTTGGAAGACAAAGCTTCCGGTTTGAATTAAACATTTTGCAACTCTGATGAGTTGCNGATGGGAACTTTCCCATGGTGCTACAAGAATGTTTGGACAGGGAAGGAGATCTGAGGTCTTTTCATCAGTTTTTGGACTTTCTTTTCCTCCCCCTGCCCTGCTCTGGGGCCAGCGTCTTGGAAGACAAAGCTTCCGGTTTGAATTAAACATTTTGCAGCTCTGATGAGTTGCCTGCAATAAAAACTCCATAGCCTTCTGTAAGAGGCATCTCTAAGGGATGCAAGAAAATTGACAAGGAAGTGAGTCAGAGTGGACACATCCATCAGCCTGTTGTCTTCCACAAGGACCACCCTAAAATCAGCTCACTATGCATTGTACCCACGTAGGTACAGGACAAGGCAGGCTGTTCCAACAAGGTAGCTAACAACGGTCAAGATAAACAGGTGGGACTCCGGAAATTCTGACAAAGTTTATCGAAGGTGCAAAGGATGGGGAAGTGAATGGTTTCCACTGAAATTCAATGGAAGCCAGATGCTAATTTTTATTCATCCTTTTGATATTTTCCCTCGTCTTTGAGATCCTTGTGGTCATGATTATTCTTTCCTCTGTTATGAAGGGAAACTGAGAAGCTGATTCATTGAAAAGCGTAGGAATGTAAGAGAGAAAACTGAAGTCATTAAGGGGAGGAAAGAGATTGTTTAGGGTATAGCCTATACGTGTTCATGCATGTATCTGTTGCACATAGAGGGAAATAGCAGATGATACTGTCAGATATTAAAGTGAAACACAAGGAAGTTTTTACAGAGTGCACCAAAAAAATGTGGGCCTTGTGGCCACAGATTATGGTGAATGCTAGAATAGAAAGTGACCTAATCACTTATGCTCTTAACTAGTCCTACAACTTCCTTCATTGCAGAAGAACAATTTGGGCTCAAGAACTGCATATTTTCAGTATCATGATACTGTGATTTATGGGGAAAGCAGCAAAAGAGTTTGTTTTCTACCTTAATTACTCTACTGATAGCTGGTTTTGACACACAATTGAGAACTAAATCTCATTGCTTTGATTGAGTTCTTTCAGAGACAAGCTTGTCCGTGTTCTGTTTACCCACCTCTATACTAGGCTGTTGGATAGTAAACAACCAACCAAGCTCCCTCAAAATGATGCATCCAGATAACAAGCATTTGCAGTACTGATTTCTCCACAGCTAGGAAGCTGACCTGCAAGGTTCTCTCATCTACTACTGCTCAGCAGAAGAGTAGCGATATATCAGTTATCACCCCACCAGCTATGCTTTGACCTTGCTGATGATGTCCCAGATGGATATTTTGTTAATTCATACTCTGGTATGTACTTCTTGGGGAGGCTTTTTCTTCCAGCCTTGTCCTTTTTACTGAAAACCATATCTTTTTGTCTAACACAAGGAAAATTCCAATACTTTACACTAGATTCTTTGATAATGTTGGCAGAAGAACTAATGATTCTTTTACATGCTTAAATTGAGAATATGCGCAGCATGATCTCCTGTAAAATCAGTTTTCCATCAAGCAACTGAACTTTGAAGATAAAGTTTCCAGCTCCGGCTCAACATCCCTCTTTGCTCTCTATCCTTCTCTCCCCAGTTCTGATTTTTCGCTGTCGGTCTCTTCTACACACTCTTCTTGATTATTCTCTCTGTTTCTGCAGTACTGTCACTTAGTCATGAAAGGGTCAGGTTCTTCTCCAGTTTTTTCTGGTGAAATTCTCTGGAGGTCAGGGAGATGTCACCAGATTTATACCAACATAACTGATGTCACAATGTGACCGGAATGCTGTTTCCCAAGCTCAGCATAAGCTCATGTCAGAGCTGTACTTTCTGCTGCATTATCTCACTTCTACTCCATGTGACATTTTTCCTACCTGAAAATAGCTCCAAACCGAGCTATGCTTTCATAAGAGTAGATGGAGAAAAAATCTTGCAGGTGTAGTAGTAAACTAGAAAATTATTTGTCCTGGTTTGACAAATACATTATTCCATCCCATACCTATCATGCTCAGTACAAAGCTGAAGGATCACAAGGACCACTCCCTCTTGGCTGGGGGTCTGAGGGCACTGATGGGCTTTAAAGACCCTAAGCAGCTTCACCTGGTGCTTCCACCCACACCCTTGGAGGCTATTTAAGCCCAGCATGGGGCTATTAGTGAAGTCATAGTGATGTGGCAGGAATCTGCTCTACAGTTCTGCCCAGCTCCTTGCTCAAGTGTCAGAGGAGGACTCTGCCTGATTGCTCTGTTTTCGATCCGGATTTGTGCATTCCTGTATCCACTCCCTGCCTGCTGCTAAGTACAGTCTGGGACTTTCCTGGGGTGTGCCCCGCAGCATCTGGATGGCATATTTGTCATTGGTGGGGGGAGAATTCGATATTGGTTTTGTATATATTTCATTATTATTCTTTGTATTACTATTATTATTGTAGTTAGATTAAAGCTGTTTTAACTTTTCCAACCCATAAGTCTCTTTCCCTTTTCTCTTTCCCTGCTTTTGAGGAGGGAGAGGGTTAACAAAGAGCATCTGTCGTCCATTTAATAGCCAGCCCAGCTTTAAACCATGACATGATTGTGTATTCCAAGGATTTGGAATTATTAGAGAAAGTGTACATGTCCAGCTATTAGCTTAGATTGGAAAGTAATATTTTTTTAAAAGTCTTTTCATTCAATTTGCTAATTTAAATAGAAAGCTATAGTTATAGATAAATCTTACTGTAAATTAAAATTCTAGGAAATAAGGCATAGGATGAATTACTGCAGTGCATTAGTATTACTTCAAATACTTTTCACTCCTATATCTCAGCTTACTTTCTCAGTATAAAACTTTTCCTTAAAATATGATCACTGCTGAAGCATTTCAAGATGATGTACTTAGGATGCGTTCTACTTACTAACATTTCTTGATTTTGTGAGTCTTCTGTACAATTTTGATTATGCATTTTTAGTTTTTCTTCCAGTCATAAGTTCTATTTAAATCTTCTTAAAAGTAGCTGCCAGAAACTTCCAGACAACTAACTTTCTTACAGTTTCTTTAGACATTCACTCATCAATGCAAACAATGGGTTTTCAAGAAGGCTGTGATGATGCAACACATGAACTGTAAAACTATCTAGAGAAAAGGTTACATTGTAAAAATTCAGTAATTTTTTTTTTAATATGCTAAGGATTGCAGCATGAATTTTCCTGGAAAAATAGCAGTGCTCTTCCCATTACAGAATAAACCAGATGATATAATTTCATCTCTATTTTGAATCCTGTGGTCAGCACTTTTAATAAAATTTGCAGTGACATCTGTAGAAAACCTTGAATATTCTGGGAGTTTTTCAGCTCTAAAGTTCTGCACAGTGCTCCAAAGGCTGCTGACTTCTTGTTGCTGACTTCTTGGTAACCCTGTGGGCTGATGACAGATCATGACAGGTAGATCATGTAGAAGCCCCAAAGAGTATGTTCCCAAAGGCTGACCTACAGAGTCCAACTTTCGTGCATGATGCTCGAGAAGTTTCAAAGCCTTTGTGAAAGTGCCATAGAACAACATGTACTTAACATCCATCTACTGTTCATAAACCCGATATAATTCTGTAGTTGAGCCAAGAGTCCTGTCACTATCTGCAAATCGTCTCAATAGTGTTAGTAAAGTATTGAGTCATCTGAGTCTAAAAAAATATCTCAGCCTATCTCCTTGGAAAAACACACTTCCGATGCTTAGACTAGCGACTGGATTTGGTGGTATTGGAATTTCACATGTGTGTTTTGGGAGTTTTTATCTGATAATAGAGGAAAGCCATGCAACTGCCCGATATTATGACATTTCTTCCATTTGTACTGGGAATATAAAGTGGATCGCTTTCGTGTTATCACTACCAGAAAAATACCATCAGAATTAACCTAATTGCTATTCTCATCAAAAAGACCGCAGGGACAAAATAGCTGCTGGTGGTTTGCCTTGAAATTTGTGTACAAAAAATACATTTTCTTTATTGCTTTTTGAGATATACTTGACCTGAGGGGTTAGATAGGAATTCTGTTGCCAAATAAAATTAGTAAGAATGTTTCCTAATGTTTAAAGGAAAAAAATAATCTGTAATGAAATACATTATTTATGACTTACTGGTCGTGAAATTGCAATAACTACCATAGACATAGCTAGATATACAGAGAAGAACTTCGTTCTGCTGTCCTTCCCATAAGATACAGCCTGAAGTTTCATATGAACATTTTACACGTGAATCATCTAAACTGTAGTTTTCCCTTCAGTTTTCCACACAGCAGAAACCCTCTTTCCCAGCTGAGTCTCCTGTTTAAGCCACAAATGCCTTACAATCCCCTTAGAAACATTTTCTGAAGAAACAAGGTACATGAGCAATGACCACTGCACTAGAATCACTCCTTCATCAGCTCTGGTGAATGTATTCAACAGGTAAAGAACCTAACTCCAATGTACCTCCTACAAGAGATTCTGTGTCTGAACAGCTCCTTCACCTGTTGCTGGAACCAAAGGGTGATGAAAATACAAAGAAAAATGAGAAGCTACCACAGAAGACTCGTCTCTTCTACCAGAAGCTAGAACAGTATAACAAACCAAATGCATCTGATGCACAGCTGACTGCAGGTGTATTCATCTTCAACATTGAGCATTATTCTACCATTATGTGATTCTGTGTGATTATGTACATTAATTGTGTCTTTACGACTACTGCTCGCAAAATAAACGTAGGAACTCAGAGATCAGCATGTTTATGAAATCAAATAATTAGATTAAGGAAGTGTTAACCCTTTCCCCCAGGAAAACTTCTGACAATAAACTACTAGTACTGTTTCAGGCACAAAGGTGTCTTAAGGGCTGGAAAAAATTATCATTTTTTCCCTGCATGTATTGATTTGCTAAATAAAAAGAAAAAAAACTATGGTGATATTAGTTGATATTTGTTCTTTCTCCAAATCTAGTTATTAATAAAGACAATTTTCAGTATTGCCAAGGAAGGAATGTACAAAGGATAAAGGTCCCAAAAGCAAGTGAGCTGTGTTTGTGTTTCTAATTCCCCTAGGGTCTGTGCAAACCATAAATAGAGCACTTGGTAAGAACTCATGTAGGCTGCACAATAAAAATAAAACTATTCCAAAAAATCCATGCATTTGTGCATGAAACCCATCCTATTTATTCAACCAGTGCTTTATCAGTAGTGGTGAAGAAGGTGGCACTCTTCATAAGAAAATCACAAAGTTTAGCATTTCTGGACACAAATTGTGCCCAGAAACATACATCTCAGGAGATGTAAAATATATAGAGAGAGTTCTGTGTGGTAAATCTGTGAGACTAAATCATCTAATCCGACATTTTGCATAATGAAAGGCAGAAAATAACACCTCATTATGCCTAGATTAAGACAAATAACTTGTGTTTGACGAAAGCATTTCCAGCAAAGCACTTGATCTTGATTTGAGGTCATCCAGCAAAAATGCATCTGACTGAATATCACCATCTGCAATGCTTATATCTACATCTCAGCTAGTGACCTTGTTCTCCCTTAAAAATTACGGCTAAAAATGGACATTTATGAGGAAAAGTGCTTCTCATGCTAAAATAAACATTTAAACCAAGTCAAAGAAATAGTGCCTATGTCCTAACAGTTTTAAACCAAGTCAAAGAAATAGTGCCTATGTCCTAACAGTACCCATTTCAAGCAAACAGCAGGTTTTCTAACAAGTCAGCAAGTTTTGATTTGGGTGTGGTGGTTATGAGAACGTATAGTACAATGAACCATCATTTAAAAAACAAGTCGGGGCAAACCCCTATATTTCAACTAATCCTGTGTATTAGAGAAAGAAAGAGAGAACATCGGTGGTATTTGCTTACTCTACTGTTGCTATTTTGTAAAGTCACTTACAAAGTTTTTTTCTGATTTGGGCATTTAAGTCAACGTGGTTAAAACCCTCCTGTAGTAGCATTAAATATGAGGGCTACACTAGAGATAGAAGCTTTCTGAAAATTCCTAAACCTGCAACCTAAGATATTACTTCTTTTGAAACAAAAATATTAATATTCCTACTCATATACATGAGCTGGAATTTACTTATAATGCAACTGTTGTACAAAAACTACTGGACTAATTTACACAGATCACTAATCCCTCACACGTATTAATTTTCCCTCTGAATGAATAAATTTGAAAGATAAATTACTGTATTTTCTTTAAAATGTGAGTGCACAGGGAGGAGTTTAAATGCATAAGAAAGCCTTTCAACTGGTCCGTTGAAGGACCAGGTGTGCAGCCTGAAAATTTCCCCTAAAAATATAATTAAATGTGGGTGTGAAGAATTAGAATGTGGCTCTGGTTTTAGAAGATCCTTTAAAAAAAAAAAGTAAGCTTTATTTCCCATAAATGATTTGATAGTTAAAATTCACATTTCATTTACAGCGCAATAATATGTTATACGCACACACCGACACAGCCTGTCATTTTCCATATGGATTTTGTGAGGTTACAATAGTGATAAAAAACCAACCCACAGTTTTCCTAAAAAAGGAGCTGTACTCCTTGCAAAGTTTCCTTTTCGTGAGCACTGCAATCGTGAAGAATGGTGCTCAGATTATGTCGTATTGATGGTTAATTTCAAATCTAGAAGTTGATTAACTTTGACTCACAGCATAAAAGGCCATGACCAATTATTATTCAGAAAAAATCCTGCTGTTTAGCCAAAGACCGTTCCGAGCAATCCCATACTTGATGTGCTTGTGATAAACATTCACATGACAAGGTTATTTGGTGTACAGTGGCTGGAGGGGTTGTCATAGCAACCTGCATACAATGCCCATAAATCTGATGTGTAGTTATCCTTGCTGTGTATGCAAAAAAACACAAAGCCATCTCAAGCAGCTTAATTTACAGCACTGACTGTCTCAAAACAAAAAGAATTAAAAGAGGAATAATGAATTCTAAGGTAATAGACTTCTTCAGATCATATTCCTTCACAAGGAGAGTACCCCAAGAGCTGAGACAACCTCTTCAAAGCCAAAAAGACTTTTAAGATAATCATTATGGTAGGAAGTGCAGGTCATCATTAATACTGAGAAAGAAAAAAAAGCTGTCTTGAAAATCTCTGCTCAAGTGTATTGATTGTTTTCTGTTACTCATGCAAACAGCTGACTGTAAGCGAAAAACCCCAAACATCTTCTTTTTTATTGTGCTTTTGTTGTCCAGAAATGATGACATGAAACCTTGAATCACCTGTCAAGTAGGTCGTGACAAAATGCTATCCATCCCATAAAAAGTCAGCAGGATAAGAGAATCTATCTTTCTGTACAGTTCTTTCTCATTCAAATCCAGGATAAAATTGAAGAAAAAGGTAAAAATACCACCCATTTCTGATGGGTAAAAAAGGTTGTTCTGGAGATGATAAAGACAGAAGATGAAAAAGTAGGAGAACAGGCCTTTTTATGAACCAAGTCATCAAAACCTTCTGTTCGGCCAAGTTGCTTAGATTACATGCCTCAGTCTCCCTAACTGTATCACAGAGCTGCCTCATTTCCATTCTCAGGAATGACTTATTGGCCCCTTTAGAAAGAAATAAGGTCTGGAAGAATGGAGATTTTAGAGTAAAACCACTTGCAGAGAGTAAGTGAGGAGATCTGGACTGTCCCCACCAGCACTGGGGAGAGACCTGGTGGGAATCCTCCCCTGCTGGTGCCCCTCTAACCCATACAGGGCTGCACTCACGAGAAATACATGGCCACCAAGCAGCAACAGAAATAACGTTGTTTTGTATCTTCATCTATGCTCCCACAGACTACATACACGTATAATGGGGTGTGATGAGGGCCAAAGATTTTGAGACTTTCTTCTGGAGGATGTAGATATTTATTGTTATATCATTTATATTATATTATAGTATAGTACAGTATATTATATTATATTATATTATATTATATTATATTATATCATATTATATTATAATATTTATTATTACTTCTGGATGCATAAATATTAATGAGTCAATGGTCGTGAGCAGAATCAAACCAAGAAGTTCCCAGGTGCAGAACAAGATGGCATAGTGTTCAGGATCACCTTCCTGCTCCAATGGCCAGGCCTTTTGCAAGGAGTTACTTCAATAAAGAAAGAAGATACTTCTAAATATGCAAATGATTTCCCCAAAGTTTTCTAGCGTGTAAGACTGACATGATATATAATTTATCTCCCAGGAATCACTATAGCTATTTTCATCTAGAACTGCTGTTCTATGACTTCTTGTCATAGAAAGAAATATCAAGATATATAGATAAAATCTATAGTGTAAATTACAAAATGAGGAAATAAAGGCACAACCTCACTGATGAGAAATGAGGTGTGCTGACACAGACAATTCTGGAAAGTGATTCATCCCACCCTTCAGAGGGGTGCTTGACACTGTCAGATGATCACATTTCTGTGAAGAAGAGCACATTTCTGTCTGTTGGCACACAGGGATGCTGGGATGGCTACCTCAAATATGGATATCAGAAGATCTAAAGATGACAATTCTAGGCTAACCAGAGGTATAAAGAGTACAGATGTCTACATGTCAGCTAGATATCTAGTATCCCGCTATGGNATTTCTGTCTGTTGGCACACAGGGATTCTGGGATGGCTACCTCAAATATGGATATCAGAAGATCTAAAGATGACTATTCTAGGCTAACCAGAGGTATAAAGAGTACAGATGTCTACATGTCAGCTAGATATCTAGTATCCCACTATGGTCAGGGAGACTTACGCAAGGCATTTAATAGGCATTAGGGCAAAATTAATTTCATCCTTGAGTTGACTCTCAACTTTGGGTTAGAGGATCACTTCCTAATTTCTATTTACTGCTTTGACTAGTTTTTTGTTGATAATAGAATTCTGGATGTCTAGTTCATGTGTACTCCCTTTCAACGAGGATCCCTAAAGCTAGTTAATACTGGCCTCTAATGAAAATCCTTTCTTTTCTCATCCCGCATTGAAGCCTCAGTGACATCCGTGCCTCCTGTATTCCTTCCTCCAGGTAACTGCTTTCTCAAGGATTCCTTCTTCGAAAAAAACCTCATTTTGCAACACTGCCCTTTAAAATCCCAAGTTGCTGTGGTGCCATGTTTTTAGTGAAAGAGGGTGTTCCTGCAAGGACTGTCAGCTTATACTGAGAAAATCTGCTCCTTTGCCACTACCAGCAGCTTTTAGAGAAAGAACCATGAAGTCTCAGCGTGTGTGGTCTCACACAGTGTATTAAAATGTGTTCCCAGCAGTGCCATCCAACTTTGGTTAACTTACGTATACATAAATTACAAAACCCAAACTGGTCATTCTGGATCCCTTTGTAGTCAACGGGGGGGAAGGGTTGTTGGGTGGAAAAAACACTTCTGGGGTACAATTCATGTGACTGATTTTAGATCTGTTTCAGGATAGAATGAATCACAGCCTGAAAGATCGCTACAGGGAGCCCAAAGTTACTAACGCAGAAGTAGACACCTACACAACAGACACAGTCAAGAGACAATAACTTCAATGCATGGCGTGCCATATCGACCTCATAGAACATGAACATGACTTGGACTTCTGCATCTTCTGAAGGGTTTCTAATGAAATGAGTAGTGGCTATTTTGTTATTCTGTCTTTTCCTGTGTCTTAAGGGAAAAATAAATGTTAGGTATGTGGCAGCAGGGACCCTTGAAGAAAGGGGAAGCAAGAATAAAGCTCTGTGGTTTTTCATGTCCTTTATTTCTGCACGACAAAAGGGAGACATGGACAAGTTGTGTGACCGGAGGAAATTTGTTTTGAAAATGGCTCTGCTGTGAAACTACCAGGCAACTGAAAAGACGTTTTTCAAACCAGTGGTTCTGCTTCATGTCATGGGGGCTGAGAGTGAAGCTGCTCTGGTCAGGCTTCACTCTCCAGGCTCAGAGCGCAGAGGTCTCATGCTTCAAACCCCGATGACCAAGCTGGTGCTTGCTGAATTTACACTCTCTGATCTGGTTCTGCAGAAATAAAAGGGGAGCTTAAAGAGAAACCCACAGGAGGCCACTGAGGGAAGATGTTAGTGAGAAACATCTTTCACTTTCTAGCCAAAATCTATTGACTTTATCGGTCCATATTTCATCATCAAAGGGTAGCTCAGAAAAACTTACAGATGAAGGAAAGAAGTATGTTGAGTGTAACATGAGGCATGTTAAAAAACTACCAGATGAATAAAAGAAGCATCTTAAAACAATAAAATACAGGATGTCTGGACCAAGAGCACATACCACTGAAGTTCTCCAAGTTCCTGTTTGGTAATTTGAGAATATCAATGATTTATAGGTCTAACTTTTTTTTTTTAATAAGTCATTAAAGTTTATTACCTCACTTTACAATTATTCTCAATAATTCTAGAATAAAGCAAGCTAGGAAAAAGCCAGAGTTATTCTGCTTCAGAGAAATGTTGGGGGAAGTAGAAACAGATTGGGCCACAAAACCCCCCATATTTTTATATAATTTTCCTAAAGTATCTGAAAAAATAAAATCAGATGGCAGCTTCTCTGATTTTTTTTTTTATGAGTCACTGGTATATGCAGAGGAGAATGTAAATCTACCAGTTACTGAGACCATGACACAAATGTGAAACTGATGTTAGAAATGAAACTGAGAGAAAGCTCTGCTTTGGGCAAGAACCCATGTTTGTAATGGTCAGGTATCTCTGTGTAATCCTTTCCATTAAGGAGGATAGCTATATCTTGGTGGCACCGAAGTCAAAGAAAAGTAATTACTTTCAGTAGGACCATTTTTTTTACCTCTTTATGTTTGGATATATTCCCTCTAATCTGAAAAGCCCTCGACTACATGTTCTGCAAACTCAACACCAGCTACAGACACATGGATGGATTAACCTCTTCCAAGTCAAGCTGTCCTGGCTTTAAAAAGCTGCAAACAGATGTCACGATCTCCAAGAGAGCCTTGGTTCAGCCCTAGAAACGGCAAATTTACCCCCCAGATGAGTCGGGAACAATTTTCCCATGCGTTTTACTGCCTGATTTTTAATGGCCCGGCTGCTCATTTCTCATGCTACTGGTCACACAGGCGCAGGTTTGTGCCCAGCTGCCACGGTGCAACACGGTCCAGGTTTGTACCTTGGGCTTTGCCTCGCTGCTCGTGTTTCCATAGCCTCAGGGTTTGCTTTGACTGTGACTGAACTGCACCCTTCCCTGGGTTGGATTAGACTGCTGCACACACACACACACACACACAAAAGGCAATGGAAAATACAGGGAACTATTTTTTTTGTCCAGTTGTTCTTTGGACTGTGATATGAATGGTGCAGAAAACAGGCATTACACAAAGTGCCATGGGCTCATCAATGACTATAAATAAGAAAACCTTCTGAATGATTCCACTGCTGTCAAAACATCATTCATTAGTGCTATCCTCTTGAACAGCAGCATCATGGTGAAAAAATAGAAATATTGAATCCTATGTTTGGGTTTGTTTTCTTTTTTCCCAGCATTTTGATGTTACCTATCCGTATAATAACCAGGTCCAGTTTGTGAGTTAGTGATTATTATCTAAGTGAAAATGGCTACAGGCAGAACAGGGAAAGTCATGAAAAGGAAAGCAAACAAGCAAAGTAAAACTGAAAATCTATTGACTGATCGATGATGTGCATGTGTTTCTTCAGGAAAACAAAGGAGGATTTAAGTCCATATATAAGGCTGAAGCAAAACCAGAGAGCTTTGCACAGGGCAGCTCATGAAAACAGCAGTTGTGTTCACCCCAGGTGGTTCATCCTATCACACAAGATCCAGGAGAAGTGCTCCACGCCCCTTCACTTCCACTGAAACATGCATTTGTTTCTGCGGGGTGTGCGCTTTTTTGACAGCAAATGAGTTCTTGCATGATGAGGGAGAAAGCAAGACTTAAACCCACCCTAAGTCTAGTCTTTGCACTGGAAGCTGCATGGGATCACACTGCTTAGCACAGCGGGGGAATAGGATCACCAGGAAAACCCTCAACAAAAGCTCTGTCAAAGTGACAGTCAAACAAGACAGACATGAATCTGACTGCCACCTTCACAGTGAGGGCACTTGTTTAGCCTGAATCTGACAAGATAAAATTAAACTACACCAGCTAATAAATCTTAAAGGAGCTTAATTTTTTTTTTTTTAAATAAATGATGCCTTGGGCAAGGATGAGTAGTCCAGAAGAAAAAGTTTTATAATTCTGCCTTATCTGCTGTGTTTCCTAAATTATTACTGCCTCTGAAATATTCAGATCCATGTTGGTTACATAAGCTCCAGTCCTGATGACTTGTATTCAGCTAGTTGGGAAAATTAAACAGGAGCATGCATCTTCCAGGGCCTTTAAAGCTAAACAACTCAGCTTGATTTCTAAACACTCAGAGCCACTTATCAGTTCAAGAGCGCTAGCAAAATAAAATGATAAATATTGTGTTGAATCTTGATTTTGAAGGAATCACAGTCTTCTTCCGGACATGCTAGCCTGGATTCACCTCACCTAACTTCAGTTCTCAGTGAATGTGTCCCTCTAAACAGGAAGGTGAAATTTATTTCCAATAAATTATTCACTTGAGGTTGGTTGTTACTATCCTACTGAATGCAAGTCTGAAAAGTTTGAATAATATTCCTTAATGAATGGAAATGTGTAACTGAAAATGTGCGATGGGTATCAGGGGAAATTTCATGGGGGTAAAGAAGAGCATCCTGGCATGCTATTTTTCCTTACAGGCGTAAAGTTGGGTTCCATTTCTTGGTCCATTAGATAAAGTACTAGGAAATGCAGTGAAAGGAATAATATTTGACCAACCCATAGATTACTGGCCTTGAATAACTTTATGAGATTTGACAATCTATAATTTTGACAGTACCTCAATGATGCCTCTTTCAATCATATTTCAGCCTGAAGTCACAGGATTCTTAAGTATAATGAGGATAAAACCTACTAAAAGGCATTTACTTTACTTTATTCTTACAAACCATGAAAGAAAGAACAGTTCAGAAACAGCTCTGACATGACTTTTCTAATAACACCATATTGTTGCTAGAAAACGTTAGCTCCAAAAACACTTAAAATTGTTCCTTGGACAGACTTAACAACCCTGTTGATTCCGACCCGCAGGAACACATGGTGACAAAAGATCTGTCAGATGTATTGGGCCATAGTCACTGAATGTCTTAAAAATAAGCAGCAAAACCTTGAAATCAATAGAGAATTTTACTGGGAGTTGGTGTAAATATTGTAAAATAGGAGTGATGTGTTCATCTACATGTTGATGCTTTTTTAGAGATGTGCTTGACTCTGTGCACGTGTCTGTGGCTGCCATTAATGTTAATGGGAGTCACACACCAGCAAGTGTAGGAGAGGGTTAGAGAGAGGTCGAGGGACAGGAGGATTCACATACCCTGAGTTGGATTTGGACACAGCTGCATAGGTGTAAATGGAGGTGTGAAGTGACTTTTCCATATTTATGCCTCTGTAAAGGTGATCAGTTTTTGTCTAGCCATTAAAAAATGTTGTAGTATGTTAGATATACGTTTTCTGTATTAGTTTTAGACATATTGCACTACATAGCAATTACATGTGTTCTATAATAATTGCATGATGCACACCTTTATTTCTATTTGTCTATGCATATATATCTTCTAATGTTTGTGATAAACGTATTTTACAATTTTACACTTTTATAACTATTGGTACAGTTTTTCTTTATTTCCTATATGAGTTACAAATATGTGTATGGTTCCAGCCCTTTTTTTACTGATTCAGTTGGAGATGTCTTTTTGGACCTGTATGCTCATTAGACACACAGGCTTATATTATGATGCCCTCAGTTGGCAAGCAGTTCCACTGGATTTTACTTCCAAGGGAAGTTTAGAAGTACCTTTGGCTTGGTTGCTCTTCCAAATATTCCTCCACAGATGTAGGTCAGAGAAGTCTGTTCTGTTTATTGCATCTGTAACATTTTTGTGAGCAGGCAGTGCGGTTCGCAGAGTTGCAGACCTCCTTGCACCAACTAGAAGGTCACATTGTGGAGTTACAGGACACCATTCCCTTATTGCACTAGAGGTTAGAGTCGAGTCTTTGTCCCACAGAATTAAGGGAGATTATTCACATTATACTAGGTAGCAAAAAAAGCAGATCTTTTCCAGAGATATCTGCTGTTCAGTACAAAGATAGAATAAATCTACTTATACAAAATGAACATCTTCATCATATGCAAAAAATTGTTCTTCCCAGGTCAAAATTGCCTATGCCTGATCACAAAATACCCATTTGAAACATCAAGTTTTTATCCCGTATCAATAAATTATTCAAGCAATAGCACCACAATGGGCACTTCTCTGAAAGAGCAGCCAAAGAAATGTATCCTTCCATGCTGAAGCAGACTGTACAGTTCAGCTAATAAATCAGCAGGGGAAGAGCAATGCAGAATCCAGTAAGCAGTGAACGGTGCTGTGTGTCCTCTCTACCCCTGCACAGCCTTTGAGGAAAACCAGTGTGCCTTCTCCTATGGATAAATGCTTTCCTCTGTAGTCTGTAAAGAGAAAGTCACCTTCACCTTTCAGAGTGCTCCTGCAAGGGGAGACAGATACGTCGCAGTGCAAAGCAGTAATTAAAAATACCTGTCACTCTGAAGTCCCTTTAGAAATTACAAGGGCTCCGGAATTTTATGAAGGAGAGTCAGCCCTGTGAAGACTGAATGGTCTTTGGAGAAGGGACTGACTTCTTTTGAACATGAGATGCAACTGAGCAGAAGGATGCTCTGTGCTCACTGGAGGTGTTTCAGTCCTGTAACAAAACCAGAGACTACAACACCTAGATACCCACAAGTGCCTTTTCCTTGTTGTCTTTTCTGATACCCTCACTCATGACAAGGCTCTCTATGAATTACAGCTAGCACAGAGCTGAATTGCAGAGGAAACTCCCCATACTGTATTTGTTTCAGCTGACTTTGTTCATTTCTTTATCATCTCTTGCGTCTGCTTAAGGTTTCTCATGCCAGATGCACACAGCATTTTATATGGATCAAAGAATTCAGCTTCATTGTCACTTCTCTTTGGACAAGGAAGAGCTAGGAGGTTTGCTTTACACGTAACAGCATCAGGGACAGAGAAAGTTTTTCTATGAAACTATAGCAGTCATGCTGTTAGGCCCCCACGTATCCTGACTCTAATTTTGTGCTTGTACCCTTAGTCAGGATCAGATCCAACCTCTGGTTTTAAAACACTCCCACTGAAGAAAAGTTAACAGGTGATGTTGTGCAGTGGTCTTCACCATCACAAATGTCACCTTTTTAAACAGGTCAGCATTCTAAACTACCTCTAGAATTGGAAAAAAGCAAGTATTGGGCTAAAGAGTCAATAGGGTCTACCTGGGCCTCCATAGTCTACAAGACACGTTTTTGTATGTTAACGAGATGGTCTGTATGTCGAAAGCGGCACACATCCTGCACACAACTCCTGCTTCATTCTGTTACTGGATAGAATAAAGATGCTTTTATTCAGTAGAAACATGAGCAGGCTAAAGGAAACTCTTTCCACTGAAGTATTTTTGGGCCTGGGATTACCATACAGGGTTTTGCTCAGATCTCTAAATGGACTCTCCCTGGGAAACAGGAGGTTACAAAAGCAGATGTCTGCTAGACACAATTGCCTATTTCCCCCCAAGTGGCAAAGTCACTCAATTTGCTGAGTGAGGAAACCACTACAGCACAATATATAATATCTCAAGGCAGTCGTTTCAGGACACAGCATTCTTTCATTATCCACTCACAGCCTTCAGCATTTCTTCAGACACACATTACTAAGCCACAGCTAATTATTAAATATTTAGCAAAGACTTTACAGTACACTGACTGCAACTACCAAGGTAGGCAGAGCTATACAGATTGATTCCTCTGTGTCTGGAGCTCAGTATACATCAAACAGCATGGATGCTTTGAAATTTCAAATCACAAGGCCAAGTTTGGATGGTTTGTAGTGCTCAAAAGGAAGCGATCTCCTTATCCCATTAATATTTTTATGTTATTGAAAAAAAAATCCAGAACAGACAAAATTTTAGAATATTTTAAGAAGATCTTCAAAGTGAAAAGGTATATCTCTCTCTAGTTCAGTCAAAAAAATTCTCTTAGATAAATACGAAATATTTTGCCGTCTTAATCTCTTATTATAATGTAATTCAATTTTTTAAAGGTAAGTTTCTTTCAAATTGAAATATTTTCATTTTATATTTTAAAGGAGAGTACCTTGAAATTTTGAGAAAAAGAAGAACTATTTAGCTAAACTCAATCTCATTCAGTGGTAAGTTTTGCTAGCGTGACTTCTCAAGCTTTGGAGTTGGCAGCTTGGTGTTTACATTTCAGCTTTAAAGACCTTTGTTTGAATCCAATTTACTTGTCATATTGGGACTTCTATTTAATCCTTTCACAGATTAATGAATTTTAAAACCATTATGATCATCTAGTCTGACCTCCTGCATAACATGAGTCATAAACTATCACCCAGCAATTCTTACATCAAGCCCAATCATCTGTGGTTGAGCTAAAGCTGTCACACTGTGTAACACGAGTTTCAGCATCTCCAGAGGAACCGAACACCAGCAAGACTCACAGTTTAGCAAAGACAATGTTTGTGGCAGAGTGGAGTATTGGTCGATTAGAGTTGCTAAGGGGCCATAGACTACAAAAAGTACAAAATTAACTTTCTGTTGTCTTCAAAAAAAGCCAAATGAGAAGGCTGTTGTGCACGTTTTTGAGATGGTCACTATTTATTAAGGTCAGGGGTCAGCAAACTCAGGCACATGCTGTTGGCACTGTTGCAACAGGATTGAGACCTGGTCCTCAGAATTTTGATCCACCTTCCAAGAATGTGGGCTGGCAAGGGCAATAGCATTGTGACTGGCGAGATCTGTGACCCACTGTTTGGGTTCTTTTGGCACGCTTTCAAGAACTGATACAGCCGGTCACAGCTGCTTGGAACAGCAGCTCAAAGGGAGGTTGTCAGGAGCTTTGGAAAATGTTTTTTCTCCTTCCTACCTATTATCATCATTTAGGGCAAAAAGATCCTCAGAGAAGATATGTCTTATGAAAAAACAGGGAGAAATAAAAATAAGGGTTTCAGAGAGGACATGAGAGAGTCAAATAGTTATTCTGATGGTTTTATCATTTATTTTCCCCTTCCATCAGAATATTGTGTTTCTTTGGATGATTTTTATACAGATGATCACAGAGTGGTAATTTTGGCCGTTATTTGAGAAGCGTGAGATTGATACATGTGAATATCCACCTTTTCACCTTTTGAAGAAGCTAAGTAAATATTGCAGTAATTGACCTTGATAAATATTATTGGTTGCCTCCCTCCCAAGCGCAAAATTACAGTGGTAAGATGGCAGGGAGGGAGTATTATCCTACTCACTGCCCAGGGCCAGTCCAGGCTATCCCACCCTTCACCAGCACATTGCAGCTGCACAGCTACCTTGCTACTCCATTAAGAACCCACTGAAGGTACAAATGGGTTAATTAGAGACTCACATAAGTTTTTTAACAAAGCAACCATAGAGGTGGGGTTAGATACCTGGATGTTGTCTCCTCTGTCTGATATTTAAAAGTAGAGGTTGGAAGTATTTGACAGAGTAGCTATTCTGTGGACAATTGGGAAAAAAGGAATGTTTTCTCTGCTGGAATGTGCTTGCTCTGGTTAAACTTCTGTCAGAAAAGTTTTATCATGGCCAAAATATTTGTAGTCAAAATGAGAATCAGATGATTTTGATTCAGATGAAACAGGGAGTCAGATACTAAGTAGGCTCTGATACCTCAAGTGATGATTCTGTTGGTGGAGATTTATAAAAATTCACCCGGGTTTCTCTGAAACCTCTATATTTTTTTTAAGGAAGTTGTGAACGAAAACATCTTTTAAAATTATTTTGAAACATGCTGCAGAACAGCAATCTCATTTCCCACCAAACTTTGGGTAGACTCAATGGTTCTGTTCCTGCTTTTAGTCCACGTTTCTCAGAACCGTTGCAGACTACGGGTTTCAGTCAAGCAACGTTATCTTTCCTCAAAGACATTCCAGCATCATTTCCATTAAGACCAATTGGAAATGTGCCCGTGCATTAAAGAAGTTGCTTCAAACCCATTTAGATCAATGGAAAGACTACCACTGATTGTGGTGGGGCTAGATTGTGTCCTGTATAGATATAGTGTGGGAACGTACAGTCTGCAGAATCTGTTTGCAAAGAAGTCGATGGGAGCTTTGCTTCAGTACAGCCCAGTATTGATTCACTGGATGACAAAATCATCAAATCAAATATCTCTGCTCCCCATAAATTATCCAAACTAGAGAAAAAAATGACCTCACTGGTAATTGTGGGAAACTTAAAAGACATTTTCTTAAAATTGAGTTCCCTTGGGATAGACTTTGAGGAAGACTACGTGAGTTGCCCTTTGAATAAAGGGAAGGAGATATTTCTGTGATGCTCAGCAAGCAAAGAAGAAAAAACACAGAAAGAGAGTCCAATAAAAATATTTACAATCAGTGTGCTTTACAGGGCTTAGAAGACTGGCTTCCTCAGGAAAAAAAAGCTCTTCCTTTTCATTCCCTTCCTTGTTAATTGCATACAGAGGACTTCCTCTTTCCTTTTTCCTTCTATGTTCTGAAAGTAATTAGGAAGGCAAATTTGAAAATTGGAAGACATTTTATGGGCAGACTAATCCTAGACGGAGACTAAATTATTGAAATTTGCGTGGGGACTATATAAGTCATCAAGCATACCTCATTCCTCTCAATAAGGCAGAGACAAAAAAGAACTGTGATAAACTCAAATCTTGCATTAAGTGATATTTTAGAAATGTATTTTTTAAAAAAAAAATTTGAAGATTTCCCATTTTACAGCTGCTGATCTTACTGCTGCAGAGAGTTCGAATAGTTTCTGCCAACACTCATTGCATAGTTTGGTTTGGGAGAGTCACACCTATAACAAGTGTTTTGGGGCTTGTACGTAACCTGCTGGCTCTTGTTAAACTGTATTTCAGCCTTTGATGTACGTGAAACAATATTGCCAGTCCTCCTTACCACACAAATCATAAGGCTGACTAATAAAAATACAGAGATTGTGTATATAATAATGAGCTCCCGAAGGGTGGAAAGAAGGCTCTTTCACACTGAGCTGCACACAGGCATGTATTAATGCAGTTTGATTTGATCACTGGAAAATTGTGTCCTGTAATTACTAAGCAAACATGAGGTGGAATGACAGGGAAATGCAATGAAGTGGGGCTTTGAGGTGGAAGACGAATTTTCAGAAAGTGCAATTGGGAAGGAACACTAACAAATCCTGCATAACTGCGTTCAAATACAAGGGACCCATTGATTTAAAAATGAATTGTATGCTCACTTAGTGCTGCAGGACCTGCATGGGGCAGTATAGACCAAGAATTATCGTGAAAGAACTAGGTTTTGGGCATCTGGGTTCTCACATAGTAGGCACCACTTTTGGAAAACATCAACTTTTCCAAACAGCTCCCCTTTGGCATCCAAAATTATTAATGTCTTAAAAAATTAAATTCAGTTTCAATTTGAATAATCTATTTGCTGGATAATAATAACACTTTCTCTCTTTGTTGGATGTTACACATCTTATGAACTAAATCGAGTCAGAGTTTGATTCAAAGTCCTTCAGTATATTCATAAATAACAAGGCCTAATCTCCTACATAATGATATCAATCATTAGCTACTAATTTTCAATGTCATTATTCATTAGTATTTGCAAATGGGGAAATGCATTTGCCATGTGGAGAACTGCTCGCCCAAAATCATTCCACAAGCTAGATGTCAAACTCTGCCAGAATTTGGATTCCCTGGCCCCCAGACTAGGACTCTTGCATCTAAAATGTACTACTCAAGTGTAATACAGATCTTTCTCTTCAGAAGCCACCCAAATATGAATTATTCTGTGGACTTCCTTGGTGATGCTTAAAAAATTACAGCCAAACTTGTAGACTATGTGTACTGCTAATAAGAAACGGAAGGACGTATTCAAACACCAGTAAATATTACGTTTCCTGCCTTTCCTGACAGCTAAACAGCAAGACGTAAGGACAGCATGGCAAAGTTGATGCTTTCAGCCTTGTTTCATTTCCTGCATTTGAACGCTTTAATATGGCAAGTTGGGCGGTATTTTAAGAAGAGCTTAGTGCAAGGCTAGTGTATTGGCAACACGTGTACTGATGATGAAAGAGGATGGCCACTGATCACCTGATCCATTCAAATCCCACTCTGAAGGCTAAATCTGTCTGCTTGCAAGTAGGTTCTCAAAGTTACCATTAACACGTAGAACAATGTGTTCCTAGCGGTCTTTATGAACTCAGTACGGGTGTTACTAATGGATTAGCGTCCTGACTCAGCTTCTCCACAGTTCTCTTTAATATACAGTAATTGCTTACTTTCAGAGTTTGAGTGGTAGCCTGACACATGCTGCAAAATCTCAGGAAGTGACAGTGTTGCAGTAAACCTTCTAGAGAAGAGAAAGGAACAGTTCATTTTCAGCAGACAATAAAAATAGAAGAAAAATTAAATATGTAGGGATTCTAATAAGGATGATGTGGACTGGTAGTGCCTTTATTAGTCTCCTTTGTGTTCTCACTTGAAACATTTATCATCACTGAACTAGCTGATTATTCTCTTTTAACTACTTCATATGGAATAATTAAATAAAATGAAGACAATAATCTTTTATAGATGGTTATGAAGAGGAACAGTTTTTCTCAGCGAACTGAATATAGATTCCTTTCCCCTCCCCTTTACCTCCCAAGACTGTAGAAATCTAAAGCATTCAGTGCTACAGCATAAAGAGAGCTCCTGATTTCTTTGAATTATTTATTTTTAATAGTTAACCATCATTTAAAAGCCTCACCTGGATGACCTATGATTGAAGATCAAGCCTCATTGAGCACAGTGTTTTTTTCTGATGACACGTTTCCAGACAATTTCCTGTGTATTATATGAGAAGCTGAAAATGCTGCAAACTGTTCGTATTTAAAAGGGCCATACCACCCTGCTGAGATTTCCCAGGCACCCGGAGCTGTTGATCTGCCCCTCACTGCATAAGGCTGTATCATGCACCATGTTGAGGGCATGGGACAAGAACGTAGCCAGGCTGCGTTGACATTACCCTTAATGAGATGGCACTTTCCATTGCAGCAGCACTTCATAGTTTCTTGCCTTCTCTGTGGCCAGAGCTCAGACCGCAAATCTGTGTGAGGATACAGATCAGAGAGAAAGAGGCCAAGACACTTGTGTGAAAATATTCAAGAGCTGAATATGGAGAACGAGAAGCATGAAACTGTCAACTTGGCTTTTCTTCACCTATGTGAGGTGAAGATAATTTTTGGTTGTATCTTCTTGCTTTGTCTCAGCTAAGTTCCCTTGAACAGGCAGAGATCTGTCAGGTTAGGAAGAAATAGACAAATGTGATCTATGAGCAGATGAGGTATGGATACATTCATGCTCCGTGTCATTAGAGAAAAATTCTGTGGAATAGGTTGCAATCAAGTTGAGTCGTTAAAATAATAACAGGTAATCCACTTTACAAGCTGAAGCTTGTGGCAACGTGTAGGGCAGAGAGAAGGAAGTGTATGAGAGAACAGTAAAGATGGAACTCATTCATGTACCTTGTAGATATTTGAGCATGTTTCTACCTATAGTCAATGAAGAAAAATTAGTATTTCAAAGGAGGAGGGACACATTTCACCATCTTACACAGAGCACGTGAATCATCTTCACTTGCTAGTGAACCACTACAGCTCAGCCCACATCTTACGAGCATCCTTGCAAGAGGTGATGGTGAGGTGGTCGGCAAGCAGAGGGTTTGAGAAAGGTAACCTGTATTTCATACTACACAGATCTGAACAACCACTGCTATTTTTGCCTCTTTGCTCCTGCTGAGTTGCCAAAGAGGAGCAGACAAGTTGGCTCTCCTCCTGACCACAGTGGACTAAATTCTTTTGCAACAAACTCTCCAAGTGCCCTGTTGAGGGGTACGTAACTACTTCCATGGAAGACGCTTGTTCCAGCAGGCAATGGGAAGAGCCTACAATGAACTGTGTCTTTCCTCAACCTTTTAGCAGCCTTTTCTCCTGTGTAATCATAATCCCAAATGCAATCTTGATATTAACTGAACTTAAAAAAGTGAGTTATAAATGAGATTTTTTTGAGAGGAAAGATGATTCTCTGGGAAGGTGTTTTTGACTTAGCGGTGTTCCTAAGAGTAAGAGAGTTTCTGAATCTGGAAAAGCAATCATTAATAATAATAGTAATAATAGTAATAATAGTTCTTTTAATACTTTCCTTTTCAAGATTTGTTTACCCATCACCATTGTTTGGTCATAAATATACCCATTTTACAGCTTAATGAACAGAAATCTTTTACGGCTTCAACCAAGCAGATCTGTTGTGGTTTGTTTTTTTTTTTTTCCCCCAGAGAGCTCTGTGCTATTGAATGTCTAATCTGGGCTGTGTCAACTTGCACATCTGAACACACAGACACTCAAGATCAGACTCAATGTTGTTGTTGTTTCTTAAATTAGTTCACTGCCACACAGAAACTTTTAACTCACCAATGTTTCCCTCTAGCCACCTGCCCTAATTCCAGAACAACACTGTTGCCCTGTGGTCTGAGTCCTGGCTCATTCCTAGTCCAGTTGAACAGCAAACTCTCAGAAAATGTAGTTCTCACAGGACTTCCAGCATCATAACTTACTGCAGGAAAAGATCACCATTTTGACTGTGCTTTACAGTTGTCAAATACTTCACGGGACTCAGTTTAAACTTTAGGCTCAATGTCAAAAATAATACAAAAAACTGGCTGTAATTACCTTCTGGAGTTAGCTTGCAATAAATTAAAAGAAAATTTTAAAAAAATCCACCCCACATTTTGAAAGAATTTTGACTTTCTGCCTAGATATATATTTTTTCACTCCTTGCTTGGAAACTTAAAGAAGGGAACAATTAATGAAAACCAATTGCTAGAAAAGACATGGTTTTCAGATCATGTTTGTTTTCATATCTTAAAGTAGCCTGCTGTTTCTTAACATAGTTTTAATTCATAAGAAATCCCCAAAACAGATTAGAAATGTAGATCAGATGAGGAAAGATCTAAAATTATTTTTATTTTGACCCCATGTTATTGACTATCCTCCACCATGCCTCATTTTTTTCTTGTTGGCTGCTGTAACAGTTTGGTATTTTTATAGTATGCATTATTATAATTAAAGGGCCGTATATTTTTATGGATGAAATACCCTTCTTGCAGCCATTGCCAGAGACTGTTAGTAAAATGAGAATTAAACGCTGGCTTCTGGAATGGTAAAACATTTTGGTTTGTTTCCCTCCTTCAGCATACTATAATTTTTCCTTCTCAGGTGCAACAGGAAACAAAACGTCCATGATGCTTCAAGGATAGCAGAATGTGTGGGACTTGGGACTTTATCAGAAGTTGGAAATATGAGCCCAGATGTCTTCCCTAAATCTTGAAAGTGGAAGAAACTCTTTATTTAGAAAAATATCACTACATTTGGGTGCTTATCCAAAACAAAACCTGAACTTCCAGGCTACAAGCAGACAGAGCTCTCAATCTGTTCCTGAGACTGGGCATTTGTCCTCTGATGGAGATTTGTCCGTGCAATTCGCTCAACCAGCAATATCAATGGCAATGTTGCTTTTTAAATTGCCTGTTGCCAAAAGAAATCTTATCTATTTTTTCCCTATTTCATGATTCTGCATCCTGTTTCACTGTTCTGGGTACACTGGAGTTGAGAGGACTCTGTTACTCTAACATTTCTCGTGGGGGTAGAAGATAACTCGGCTTTGATGTCCATCTTTGCAGGGAAACCTGGGGCTCCACCTTCTGCAAACAGACCCTATTACCCTTTGAAAGTGGTCTTCCCCTGTAGTGTGGACTTTNGGGCACAAACTGGAACAGAGGCAGTTCCACCTGAACACGAGGAGGAACTTCTTTACTGTGAGGGTGACAGAGCACTGGCACAGGCTGCCCAGAGAGGTTGTGGAGTCTCCTTCTCTGGAGAGATTCAAAACCCGCCTGGATGCATTCGTGTGCAACCTGCTCTAGGCTAACCTGCTTTAGCAGGGGGGTTGGACTAGATGATCTCTAGAGGTCCCTTCCAACCCCTACCATTCTATGATTCTATGATAAGTCTTGTCCACATGTTAAGTGTGATCCAATCTTTGGTCTTTCTGGGTTTTACTACCTAGTTTTAACTGTAGTGCATAATTTATTAGGTGTATGAGTCTAAATTCACTCTAGCTTCTGTGAAATTATTCTACATTTGTGTTATATGTGTATATACCAACACACCAACCTCAAAGTAATTTGCATGATCTTTCCTTTCAATAAAAAATCAGAAGCATCTGTGTCAGATCAGTCAATCTCTGTTATGGGATTGCCATTTGAAACTCAAAGAAGCAAATTTCCAGAGTAAATAGTGAATTAATTAGTCTATCTTTATCCCTAGAAAAAGAAAGTGCTAGTCTCTAAGTCAAAGACCTTGGATCCCCAACTACAAATGCTTGTGTTTTTTATGTTCAATCTATATGAAAAACATGAAGCACGGTGTGTAAAATACATCAAATTTTGCCATTTTTTTCATTTGTCAGTGTGAAAAAGTAACTCTGTGTGTGAGAACTAATTGCTGCCAGAGTCTCACTTTATAGAAGTGATCAAAATGAATAATTCTTTGAGTCTAATGGATTTTCTTCAAGAGGGAAGCAAAACAAGCCAAGAAAGAAGCAGATAGATAGTTTTCCAAGGATTTAAGATTAAATAAGACACCATCTTTCAGAATTCTAATCAGTGACAAGTAGGAAACCAAGGCTTTCAGACACAGGAAAAAGTCACACCTTTACTATAAGTGAGGATGCTTAAAAGAGAGTGTCATGATGGAAGTGAACCAATATTTTTTTAACGCATATAACAGAGTCATTTTATTACCCTAACACAGAGAAACTTGTGTAAAGTCAGCAAAATTATTGGTGAAATGAAGCTGATAATTGTGAATTTTTTTCACATCCTTTTCCACATCAAACTTATTTTTAAATCATCTTTTAATGGTTTATAAATGGAGAATAAATTGGGGACATATTTTACAGTGCTGGTTGTTGGAGGGTGATTGCAGAGCCAGGTATGTTTAATCACACCACCCCACAGGCTCCTGCTCCCTGTTCATTATGCTGACAACCCCAGCCTAGCCCAGTGGCTTATCTTCTGTACACCATTATCTTGTTCAAAAAGAGGATGTAGAGATCTGCCTCTCCCATCATCCTAAAGTATGACCCAAGACAAGAAGAGAGTTCCAGTTTTGTGTGAGGGGAGTAGAGGAAGGAGGGCAGAAAAGGGGTACAACCTAGATTTTCCCATTGCTCAACATTGGTCATGACATTTAAGTGAACGGGAGTGGCTTTGCCTACCTGATGCTTGTTCGTTATGTGAGTTGTGCTTGTCACTTCCACCTCTTTCTTCCGTGTGCCCTGTTCAGATTGATCACTGTTCAGGACAGACAGTATCTAACCATGTACATGGTCAGTGCCTAATACAGCGCACAATCAGTATTGACAGGGACATCCAGGTGGTAGCGGAGCCAATGTTTTTTTGGACCCCGAGTGAAATCAGCCAGCTGTGCTACGTAAGTGAAGCAACACAGTGGCTTTTCCAAATTTGGTGTTTTGTGATGTTCTCATAACAAGTGAGTTGCTGGTTTCAGGTAGTCAGCTATGATCACCTGAGGAGAAAGGATTATAAATGAACTCTATCGCTAAGGAGGGAAAGTGGTGTCTGGGTCAGAAGGCAATAGAATTAGAAACGGTACTGTGTCTCTGAGATCATAAACATAGTGAATCAGAAAATGGAAGACCATTGAGAAACAAAACGTCTTTGAGAGAACAGAGATGGGATTCAACACGNATTATAAATGAACTCTATCGCTAAGGAGGGAAAGTGGTGTCTGGGTCAGAAGGCAATAGAATTAGAAACGGTACTGTGTCTCTGAGATCATAAACATAGTGAATCAGAAAATGGAAAACCATTGAGAAACAAACCGTCTTTGAGAGAACAGAGATGGAATTCAACACATTTGGGACAAAGAAATAGTCTCTAAACACAACTCAGTTGTTCAATCACTGGAAGGTATACTGGGCAGTTTGTCCATCATCTTCTGCTATGAAACATACATTCCTGACTCTGTCTTCCTCAAATTTTATGTCTTCTATAAACCCACTAAATCCGATGAACTTATATCATAATAAAAATGTATCTATAGTAAATTCTACTCGGTCTAATAACTCTGCCACTAAGCTTGTAAACCCTTAATTTATGGATTTTTCTTTCTTGACCAATGTAGATGTGTGGCTTAACTAACCTTGAAGCCTAGCAAAAACCTCATGATCAGACATTTGGCCATTTCTACAACCTAGTGTCAAATGCTTGTGGCAAAAGACAGGCAGTTCAAATAAAATTAATAGTAACACTGAAGAATGTCTGTTTAAGAACCATCTCACCAAGATATGCAGTAAAAGGCAAAGGAGAACCACAGTCACAGCTTTTATATCTGCATTGACCACCTTTTGACTCTTTTTCTCAATAGGGACAAGGATGTGTTTTGAACCTGCAGAATCCAAATGACATGTGACAAGAAATTCCAACCTAGCAGCATAGAGAGAGAAATATATCCTTATTTCCATTTCTAAAAAATGCGTAAGATTCAGGGGCTTTACAGGGATGAATTTAGAGGAGACAGGTCAAAAGGTCTGAACTTCCTCCTCCAGCACTTCTTTATGTGGCCTGCACACTTCTATATTGCCATACGTGTCTGCGCATTTCTTTGCAGCATTTCCTAGCCAAGTCATCAGCATCACAGAGGTATCTGCTTCTGTGTTGTCTCGAGTTTTTAAAGGTGATATGTCTAGAAATAGCATTTTCGCACTTTCTTTTACTGGATCACCTTCAAGAGTCACTTGAACACGTTCTACCAAATGAATTATTCACTTTTGCGGTTGTGGATGTTAATGGTGCTTTAGTCTTGAGATCTCTGCTTCTTGCACACAGTAATTTTGTCTCTTGATAGCTGAAATGCCTTTTGTGTACCCCAACTCAACAGGATCAGCTCAGAAATGTCGAGGAGAAACATAATGGTTTGAGATACATAGAAGGGAAGACTAAGTGATCAAATAATCCTGTTTGGATAGAAGGTCTACAAAACAAACAGAATAAAACAGATAACTTCATTTCTATCAGTTAGAAAAATTCTGTCTATTCACCTGTGAAAATCAGTTCTTGCCTGACACAGCAATCCTTTTTCTGCATTGCCTGAATTTTGTTGGCAGTAATCGAGCTTTTATGGTGAACTATAGGAACGCAAATGAAGTTTAAAGGTGTTGTAATGTCTCATTTCAGGATGGATCTTTATGATTAGAGGAATAAATTATCCCAAGCACCCCCTCATGCTGCAAGTTTATCATGCCTGTTTAACATGTCTGAAGAGATTTCACTGTGCAGATATTCTGCAGCTTCTCTTTTAATCTCAGAGAAACAATTACAATATGCTTATGTTCCTGCCATCCAATTACTTCTCCTTTGCTTTGCCACAGTGATTTGCTGATACCATGGGCTGGAGAAGATCTAGGTGAAATACAGAGGGTTGATTTTTCATCGAGCTTTTAGGATTTTGGTGGCAATGACCAGAGTTTTCCTGAACTACTACAGAGCTAACCAAAACCTAAACATGAGGCTCACTGGGAGAAGAAAGCAGAATATAGAACAGCTGATGTAATCACTGATTCATTAAGACTGGCAGCCAACAGTGAATGCTGCCTGTTTTAGAGGAGAAGAAATCAGACCATCCTCTTCACTCAGTCTTTACGAGGTATTTCATTGTTTTTGGTAGATATCACTCTACTGGAGAAGTGCAATAGTGAGACAAGAGTAGACCTTGTAGGGGTCTTTTCTCTCACATATTCATGTCCTCTCACAGCAACAAGGCACATTTCCTCCACAGCCCCTCTGATGAGCATGTACACCTTTTGGAAATCCAGCCACAGTCGCATTGGAGCACTATGGACAAGGATTCATTTGAACATCCCCCTTCTTAACTCACAAAAAGGATGTCCTGGGCTCCATGTCAATCAGCCACTGCACAACCGCCTGCCCCATTAGGGTAGGGAGACCGAATAACATGAGCCACTGCTTCCTGACTATTTGTATCACCTATGTACTGGGACAGCTGGCTTGAACCTGAACCACACTTCTTCGGGCGGTGCTGCGTAACTTTCTGAAAGTATTTGATGCAGCACCACCATCCCTGTCTTGGACAGGGCTACTGAAGACGGCATGTGTGTACCCATAAGCGCAGGATTTTGATCTTGTCCTGAAAATGTTAAATTTTCTCACCTGGTTTCAGATCTATCCTGAAGTCTAATACTCCACAGCAACGAATTCCACAGGAGGACTGCACTGTAGGGTATTTCCTTTATTTGTTTTAAATTTACCTACCATTTATTTTAACATACGAGCCCCAGTTCTCATATTACTACGGAGTGTAAAGAGAAGGAATGATCAGCTTTTCTTATACCATTCATCATCTTAAATAGGCCAATTAAGCCTATGTAATTATCCTTCTTTCCAAGTTAAATAATCCAAGTCTTTGCAGCTTCTCATATGGACAGTCCATCATGCTTCTAAACCATTGAAAATTATATGGTGTTAATTTAAAACATGGCCATTTGTAACATGTGTATCTATATCTATTTCTACTGACACTACGACTGTCAGCTAATTAAACATGTGTCACACAGAAAACACAACTCCAGCATTTTGTTCCCACATCCACTAACAAAGGGGCAGTGAGTTCTGGGATGTAACGGCAATTTGTATGTGCTGAAGATGGTCTGGCACCTTCCAGAGGACTAGGAGCCATGCAAGCTTACAAGATTGTTGGATATGTTTTACTCCCTGACCTCTTGAGACAGGGAGCTCTTTGGCTACGTCTACACTATCCTGCCAGAGTTTCCCATTGCACTGATTCAGTCCCAGATAGAGCAAATGTCAGTTATTACTAAAGTCCAAATAATGTCTAGGGTGCCCAGCTGAGATCAAGGCTCCATTGTGTTTGCAATGGCATAAACACGTACTTACAGACAGTCCCTGCCCTAAAGGGCTTATAGTCTAAATAGAAGAGACAGATAAAGGGTGGAAGAGAAAATAAATGTGGAGTGACTTGTGCAGCTGCTAGGACAGCTGCTCTAGGAGGGAGCCGGGAACAGGACCCTGTCTGGAGGGGCTCGGGCCAGCGCGTTAGCTACTGGGCTGTCCTGCTTCACATTTTATTCTGGAAAACAGCATTTTAACCACCTCATTTTGAAAGCACCTGGCCAGAGAGAACCTAGGGGACAGAGAAGTTAAAATACAAAGAGTTACTTGGCAGCTCAGCACCCTTGTGTTGTGTCTGCTGCTGCTGTTGTGGATAGAGCCAGCACAATAGTTTTAGAGAAGATCTGATGTGGGAAAGGCCACACTGAAAGAAATGTGATGTCTTCTGTGGTGGCAGGTTATCGATTTATGTTAAGCACTCAGAATTCAAGTCACATGAAAGCTTTGGCAAACTTCCGAGCAAATGAACCCTAGTAACTCATTTAGCACCAAAATTAAGACAGGTCTTTGACCCAAAATCTTAGGAACATTTAAGCTTGGAATCAGGTTTTAGTGTGACTTTGCACACCAGCATGGGAGCTCTCTGGTCCCGTGTGTTGAATCTGACTATCACAGCATTTCATAGTTCACAGGCAATGTTGACTAATAAATGAAAGGAAATAGAAGGAAGCCTGTAAGTGAGGAGCTCTTGCCGCCAGGAACATACACAGCTTCAATCCCTGTAGTTTTCTGTTGGCAGACTAATGTCTAAGAGCTGCTGAAAGCTGTCTGGGAGTCTGTGGCCTGCCCACATTGAATATCCAGGTAGAGATCCATTTTTACCAGTCTGAGATGTGTCTCCCATGCAGTTTTGTAAGCCATAGTAAATTCTTACTCTTCCTCAGACTGCTAAGTTTGACCAGATTTCTTACTTATGAATGTATTTGTCACCCATTTAAGCAGCATTTTATTTGCTTTGCCTACCATAGAGTGCCAGCCCAGAATCTAAGACAGCCATGTTCCCTGGTGTCCCAAGAAGACCTCCTAATCTAGGGATCCCTCCTGGGCAGGCAAGACCTGCCAGGGTGCTTTCTAGGATTATCTGATACTCTTCAGTCACTCCTCATTTGAGGTATTTTTGCCAGCTGACTGAATTTCCAGGGGACAGAGCAGTGCAAGAGCCATAGGGTTTGCTGTGATCTGTGCAGAAGATTCCCTCTTCTGAGACTCTTTTTCCAGCTTCTTGCTTGCAGCTGCTTCAAGAGACAGACTCCTCCCTCACATCTTTTTTGAGGTAGAAATGACTGATCCAGCTTGTAATTGATTTTTTTCAATAGGTAGTAAGATTTTCTGCTTGCAGTCTGAGTCTCTGCTTCATGCTCTCCACCCCAAGAACCTGCCAGCAAACCTGGTAGCCTCACAGCTTTAACACTAGCCACTTCATTGCCAGTGGCATGGGAGGAACATCTTCCATGCACAACAGCACTTAGTTACCAGCAGGTACACAGCCCATTAAGGCACTACACTTACGATAACATGCACATAAGATTTTACAACCCTTCACGTCTATAGGTAGACACAGATTTGGGACCCAGTTTTCCTCGGGATCCTGTCACAATCTTCCTGCTACAACCCTCAGTTTTCTCTCGGTTATTTCCCTCCTCCTCTTTAAGTCGTAGCAAAAAGTCTATTACAACTCCTAGTTCCTCAGTTTGGGCGAAACCTCTGTATAACCGGCTACAGGCAAAAGGAATGAACACCTTATGGAGATCCCTGACATGTTCATATGATTTTGGGGATGCTTGTAAATTATGTTAGCGTGTATGTCTTCTTTAATCTCAAATTCGATCCCGCGACCTGGGTACAATAGGACCCGTGTTATTGGTACTGACGTACCCTCTGCAGTCGCAGGAGAGAAAAGGACGCTTCTCAAAGGTGACTCGTAGATCTCATTCTCACTCCAGAGGAGCCATATTCCCCCCCCCCCC
>VZSC01002190.1:66939-123710 GCA_013398225.1 Steatornis caripensis | reverse complement strand
GCCCCTCATTATGCAGTAAGGAAACAAGGACCGATATGGTCTTGACATAGAGGCCTATGTGTAGTAGATGAAGTTGGGTGAAACGATGCCAGCCTTGGGAAAAATCCTACTGGAGTGGCTTTGTTCCATTGCTGCTATACTACAGGGACATCTCCTAGCAAAGACAATGTGAAAGACCTCAGTATCTTGCCAATGTAGTTGTGAAAACCTCATAAAAGTGCATAGCCGTGTCTACAGTAGGGTTTTGTTGGCAAAGGTATGTTGGCTGGGTACATCTGACTTGTTTCATGCTCTCAGCCAAAGAAGCTATATCAGCAACATCTCATAGCTTAGACTTCATGGCAAGTAGCCCATCATAAATGTGCTTGCAGAGGCACACAGAATGGTCATTAAAAAAGATGTTCCCCAGTTCTCTGCTAAGTTCTTCTTGGCTGCACATATGTAGTAAAGTTAAAAATAAATAAATGAACCAATCTGCCAGCCACTTATTGAGAGTCAACAGCTGTCTCTTTGTGCTAGTAGGAACTCCAATCAGAGGTCATGATGTAAATTAATTTTAATAGCACCCAGTGTTCTCCCAGAGGAATATGATTCTTTTGGGTCAATCCTAGGTCACATAAGAGTGAAGAGAAAGTTCTTTCACTAACTTCTTTTCTTGGGACCAACTCGCTCCAGAGATATTCCTTGCTGGAATTACGTGACTGCTTCAAAGAACAGGATACTTTCCCTGGGTTAATCATTTAAAGATTTAATTCTCAGCTTATAAAAATAGTTCACACCATAACAGAGAGTATTTTCAGGGTTTATCCTCTTCCTCTTTTTAAACTGATTTTCGATTCACTGTTACTCAATGTCTGTTCTGCTATTCATGGAGCACAGCCAAGTGAAACCAGGACCTGCTATGCTGCTGATTTACACTATAGAACCATTATTAGCTGACTTTTGCATTGGCATTCCAGGCATTCCAGCATGCAGCTAGTCTCCTGTGTATTTATTCATTCATGATAATGACAGGGCTGGAGAAAGACGCTGGAGTGACAGCCCTGTGGAGTGAAGAGGTCCTTCACTAAGCCATGGAATAGGTACAGCAGAGGTAACTTGTGCCGTTCCCTCGCCATATCTCCCGCACCCTCCTTGGTCCTAATCTGAAGGCTGTCTGCACCTTGCAGAGTTAAAGTACAAGGCAGAGCATTTGCAAGGCCTATTTAGTTTTTGATGAGGTGTGCAACAACAGTGCAATTTCTGCTCTCACTGTCAGTGGTCTTTCATCATTCTTAAGCTTTTAAAGAGTTCCTCAGCACAACTACACTCATCAGATGGCCTTATTTCTTGAATCACTAGGGCAAATACACAAAACCCCTCCAACCTCCAAACAATTTAGGACCTTAAGACTAGTTTTCAGGAGTGACCTGGCAGTGTAATTCACAGCTCCAGATAACCATTAACGTAGATCTGAGGTCTCTAAACGATGCAGCCATTTGGCCCAGCGCCCAGAGCACACTGCTTGCTCTTCTTCTTTCAGTCCTTTCCCTCCCATTCTATTGTAAGAAGGAAGCATCATGATAGATCATTAACGTTACGAAAAATGCACTCTCGGAGACAAGCGGGTGTAGTGAGGAGGCAATTAAAAAGTTCCATTGTGTTAAGCGCTGTGCAAACACTGAAACAATGGTCCCTGGCGTGGGGATCTCACCACTGAGACGCTGCAGACAATAGTAGCCATTCACACCACCTATTACAGACTATTTGATGTATTCATTTTAGGTGTGAGTCATAGCCTAAGTTTTCTGTATAGGCCAAGAAATAGATGCTTCCAGAGAGTGACTCAGAGCACCTAAGTTAGATGACAAAAAGTCATCTGGTATTAATATGCTCAGTCAGTACATGGAGTAGAGTGAGAGGGAATAACCACCTTTTGCCTAATAGACTGCTCTCCCTAAGCTCCCTCCGTTGCCAACAGAAGAAAGACTTCTGCACACTAAGTGATTCAGAGCATCCAAATTGAGCTCTCCCTCCTTCTGATGGAAACCATTTCTCTTTACTGACAACAGAGGGGGGAGTCTGGGGATAGTAAGTTCATTAGGCTAAAATAACCTCTTGTAACACCCTTGCAGAGAGCAGGAAAAGCAGCATGCAGCTGCCTCACTTTGTCAGGTTGCCCACTGATTTTATTAATGGATATAAATTGGCCAAAAAATTGGGGAAAGGGGAAAATCCATTTACAGGAAAATGAACATCTTTCCACATCTCGGCCAAACACATTCCAGAATAATAATCAAAAACATGCAGCTTTTCAATAAATATGACATCTCCTCTCAGACACCTCAGTGATTTACATTTAAAGCAGGACACCATTAAGCCCCAGCCACCGCAGTGCTGGGTTGGTTAAACATGAAGCTGGTCTGTGCCTTTGGTCTGGCTGCATAGCAGATCTCCATGTAGAAGACTTCCCAACCTGTGTGCAGAATCCCTGCCCTCCCAGGTCACATGCGTTTGAGGAAGGCAGAACCTCTTGCCTTGGTGGTTTGAAGAAGCCACTGCGGTTGGGGCTGCAGGAACCACCTCCCAACATCTTGTGCATCACAGCTGAATTTTCTTCTACGCCATCCATAATGCTGGTCTAACAGTATCTACTTATTTCCTATCAGCTTTAGTCAACTAATGCTTGCAAAGCACTCAGAGACCCTCAGATTAAACGTGCTAATGGAGGAGAAAAGTGTTATAAAAGCACGCGGCACGACCGCCGCCACGCGCTTCCCCTCGCTCTCCCCGGCGCGCTGCTGTGCATGGATGCTGCTGCACCATGGCCTTCTACGGTGGTGCTGTAGCAGCCTATTTCTTCACAGGGGCATTTGGGCTGACAATGCGAAGCTCCTTTTCCCACATAATTGAAAGGAATTTCTGATTATGCGCAGGGATGTCAGCAGTGCGAGGAGCTTGGATGCCTTCCAGCCGCAGCCGGATCCAATGACAGTGCTGCGATTTCTCCTTTTTTGGCACTCTACTTGTGAACTTTCTGCTCCCTTCTGGGAGTGATTTCTCAAGATAATATGCTGCTGCTCCAGCTTCTCTCTGATGGCCTAGATTTATAGCTTCTGCAAGGCGTGAGAGGGGATGGGGTGTGGGAGAGGCAGGGAGGATGAAAGCAGAGAGGGAAATTATTTTTTGGTTGAGGTTTTATTATTTTGGTCCCACTCTGCTACAGTGACTGTCTCCAGGCTTTGCACAAAAATAGTCTGTCGTTTCCATCTCTGTAATGCTCTTTACTGCCTGCAGTGAAAGGTTGAAAGTACACATGTGTTTTTCTGGCCTCTCTTTAGTCCGGCCCTCGTGAATATGCGGTACGAAGTGAGCACAACATTTATCTCTGACCTTTTTACCATCTCTTTGCATCTGTTAACTGAAAAGAGTGGAAGATATCCCCAGCCTCCTCTCCCACAGAGCAGACTATACTGGTGACTTGATTTACTTTCTCTATATCAGTCCCAACTTGCCTCAAATCTTTCCAAATGTCTAATTTATCTAAAGCCTTCATTGCTCTAGCTGCACTGGGGAAAAACAAAACAACCGCCCCCAAAACCCTAGCCACTGATTTTCAGGGAGAAATATTTAAAAATTCCAGATGCTGTGTTTAGAAATTTAGTAACACCGTAACTAACTAGGACAAAAATTTCTCTCTCTGGATGTGCTAAACAGCTGAATATTCTCTTTCCCCAGTGACTTCAGACTAGTGAAGATGTTTCTGTAACATCAGACCTGTACTATCCAAGTATTTCAACCCTCTCTCTCACCACCTCCAGGAAGGTGGAACAGTGCTGCCATCCCCATTTCACAGGTGAGCAATGGAGAACTGAGGCAAAGAACTTACTTCAGACGGGCCAGGTGAACTACCTTTTGAATACACTTCTTCCTCCCTACTGCTTATAAAGGTAGGTCATCAATGTTTTGTAGGATTACATCCATAATCCTGTATGGCTGCAATTAGCTGAGATGATTACCACTCTTTGAGACTCAACAAAGGTCACCCAGGAAGCGTAGAGCGAAGAGGTTAAATGAGCCTTTGCATTTTACAAATTACCTGGTGAATAATATGTGCAGCCCCTTATGAGGTGTTGGAAAGGCAGTGGGGTGCTAAGTAGATCCTGGAGTTGGTCTTGGACCGTGTTTCAGCTTTGGTGTCTTCCTGGCCACCCTGGGGACACTAAGGCAATTCTGTGGTTCTCACCGGCCTTAGCTACCAGGATGTTTCAGTGCTTCAGGTTGCATCTAGAAAGGGAAATAGCACCGAAAAATCTGCCTGTGCTCAGTTGCACATTTCTCACCACCTTGGACAGACAAATTGGTACTGCTGAGTGCTCATTTCTAGTCATTGTGGCTCAAATCCTCCCTCTCCAAGGGGAGTACATCGGGAGACTGACTTGAAAAAATTGCAATGTCTCTTGATCCTGATCATCTTTTGCTGGTTGCATCTGTAGGAGTCAAGATTCCCCTCACTATAAGCTTTTTATAATTACTTCTGGGAATCTCAGGTAACCCAACTCCAGGTACTGAGCCCTACGGAAAAGCTTTTGCATATGGAGGGATGTAAAACCAAATGTTGACTGGGAAAAGCTCCGGACACAGAGATTTCTTATGGGGACTGCAGGAAAGCGTCCTAAGTGTCATGACTGGCAAATGTTTGCACAACTCTTTCCCGATGCTTTGAGTATTTCAGCACAAAGCCACATGCTCTGGCTGTAACGATGCACCCTAATTAAGCACCACTGAGAATCAGATCAGACTTGCATTCAAAGCAGAAATGGAGTCAACCAGTTGGTGCTCCCTGAGACTGGGTCCCTGGGCAGAGGCTGTGATTGAAATGACCTTACATACAATCAGTCATAGGAGTCAAACTTCTCCTCAGTGAGGACTGGTCTGGGCTGATGGGGAGCCTTTCGCTTCCTCTCAGAAATCAGAGTGACAAAGATGTGCCGACTGGTTGAGGAAATTATATTTTATTCAACTTATCAGCGTGTGGAAGATAACGGAAATGAGCTGCAGAACCAAGTTGCAATCACTTACAGATGGCAAATTGCGGAGAAGGAGAAGAAATACTGCAAATACATGCAAAAGGGCATGTACTACTGACTGCTGGCAGGTCCCATGCCACCGCAGACCTTTCATGCGGCCTTGCCAGGTTGCTTGTAGCTGAGTGCAGGGTCCACCTCAGGTGGCACAGCAGTCCCCATGCCGAACTCACAGAAAACAAAGAACAATTCAGACGATGCACCATCTACTGCTGTCAACTGGTCCAAAGAAAATAGCACCCACGATGCCTGGATTAGGCAAATCACCAAGTGTGCATGCCTCAAATTGGGCATTGAGATGGCCTTGCTTGCTGATGGCATATGGATCAGGAGTCAGGGAGATGGGGAGAACAGCCACTCTCTATTGCCTGTTATTGTCTTGATTTGGGAAGCCATAGAAGTCTTGATGCTTAAGCCAGGCACCTATAGCAGAAAGCTTAATGTAGCTTTAAGTGCTGTGCTCTTCATTTCCTTATCTATAAAATGGGGTAATCAACAGTGTCTGGTAACAGAGGAGAGATGTGAAGGGAAGCAGCAAAATCTGCGGCATGCTCGGACTCCCCTAGCCATGGAGATCATGTACTCTCCTGTCCGGTTCCACTACACACCAGCAGTGTAAAGGGCAGGTTGTGTCCCTGACGCTCCCATGAATGGGAATCCCCAGCTCACCTGGAGACTTTCTCTGTTGGTGCTTTTTATGCTCAAGGTGCTTTTGTGCATGAATGTAGGCAAAAAGAGAGCAAAGCTGATTGAAGCTACACATTTCTGGCTACAGTGGTGCCTTTTGTATCCAGGGAGCATTCCCCCTTCTCCTCCTGAGTGGGTAAAGAGAGATCACACACCTGAAATGATAAACTCAAAAGTTAGGCTCAAGCTTAGTGTGGTCAGAGACAAAATATTTACTGGGTTGGTAGTAAACTTTGTACTGGCAAGTAATAGTAATAAAAATTGTTTTTGATGTGTGCAGTACTTGTTGGTATATGCATTAAAACAGGTGGTGGAATCTGGGGGCATAATAAAATGGCTGCTTTAGTTAAACCCAGAAGAAGAGTGTCTGGTGGTTATGCTGGAGAAGAGGATGGGAGCAGAGCGAGGGTGCCCACTTTGACTGCTTCACCAATGGATGCTGCTGCGGCACAGCCACAAAAAGAGTGTTTTTACATGAAGCTACAAGGCCCCTGAACTGATGATTTTTCCCGATAACACAATTTTCCTCCACTGCCCTGCAGACAAGACACACCCCCCACACAAACCAACATTTTCACTGCTATTTTATCACCAGACCTAATTTGATTTAACAAGCCTGGCCCAGATATTTCAAGTTCTTACAGATTAGGAAGTCCTTGTCATTACATAGCCCATGTTCATAAAATTCAATGTATCGTGCAAATTGTAAACAGGAAAAGATCAGCACAATTTTATTTACTCCACATTATTGCAGGTTTGATTCCAGTCCAGCTCCCTGGGAAAAGGAAGATGGAGGCTGTAACCTCTCTGCAGTCTGTGCAGGACATTGTTGATGTTCATGCTCCTTCTGTTCTACTTTAAACAACTTTTTGAAATATTTTCTCCTTCCTTGGAACTTTAATACTTGAGACACACATTCGTATCTCCCCTGAAAGATATGTTCAAGTATTTTTTTTTTTCTATGTAAGAGAGTCCTCTAGTTATTTATATGTTTGAAGGGGAAAAAATTTCTTGATATACAGCTTAAGAGAACAGGGTTAAAAATTATTCTTATTTGTATGTTTATATGGATTTGGAATGTTTAGCTTTCATAACTAAAGAAAGGCGATGGCAGAGGGGATCAATCAAAATTTTCTTGTTATCTGCACGAGAAAGGCCCTCGTTAAAATCACAAGAAATAGCAACTGTGCTTCCCCATTTAATTTGCTTTTTAAGAAATGAAATGCATTCATTTTCCCCTATGCAAAGTTCTTTGAAAAGCTTAGAGATCCTGTGGCCTGATCAGTGCATATGTGGTACTGGGTTCAGTATACAACCCCACGAACAGTGCTTTCATTCGTTTAGGAACTCCTTCAGCTGTCTAACAAACATCATCACTCCAGATTATGCTAAATACAGCACTCTGCCTTCCCTTAGCAGGAGTCATCACTAATGATAGTATGTTAGATGAAGTAGCCTGGGGGTTCTTTCTATTTAACATCAAAGCAGGGCAAAACAAATGCAATTACAGTCCAATAATGAAATTTGTATCTGTTGTAAATGTCCTTAGATATGTAGCAGAAAATCCAGATACAGATGAGCTAAAAACAGCTCCAAAATGAGTGGTGAAGGAAAGCTGCAATTTCTTTTTAATTTATGGAGAAAGAGATAGCAGACAGTATATAAACCTCACAAAATGTTTACTTTTTGTTTAAGCTGCAGAGTAAAAATAACTTTCCATTCATCATGTGAGTGACTGTACAGTATGAAGCCAACTGGGAAGCTGCTCTCAGTGTCCAGCAATGTGATGTTTTTGAGTTCAGAGGCAGGGAATGGGGATCTTCAGTGCTGCGCCTTGGACTAATGGCCAGCAAACACTCCTTGTAAAGTTCTAAAGCAAGACCACTCTTCTTTTTACCAAGATAAAGCTGATCCAACCCAAGAAGAACAGTGGGGAGTGGGGAAGTGACTTTACTCCTCCTTAGAAACCAGCACTCCTTAGCTGGCATTTCCTGTCCCACCTTTGGAAATTAACTCTCAGCCTTTTCAGAGTCTCACAGCAAGGGCCCAAGAAGCTGGGAACAGGTTATCCTGTTTCCTAATCATTAAAGTGCAGTGAGCAAGTAGAAAATTAATGATAAATCCAGTCAGGACTGCAAACAAACTAATTCTCTGTAGTTTTGGATGAATCTCCTCTTGCCTGTGTCAGGATTGGTGGTGTTTCCCTAAGGGACTTTATGCACCGTCCAGGTATTTGTGTTTTAACTACACTTACTTTAATAGATCAAATGCTTCCTCTCTCTGCTGTGCAGTGGAAATTGTTTTAATTTAATGTCAGGCTTCTGTTCCTTTACTTTTACCGAGTAATGTTGAAGTTTCAGGAGGGTTTCTTACAGCAGAAGGTGTGAATATAGGTGAAGACATTAATGTGAATAACCAGACCAGAACGCACCCCTGACATTGCTGAACTGAAGATACTTCTTTCGCTAGCTAAAAAACATAAAATGCTTTTGAACAAAACTCATCTGGGATGCAATCCCATTCATTTCCACCAAGCCCTGCAGCAGGGAGAGCCAGACTCTGTTTTCACTAGATGAGACACGACAAATGGGAAGACAACTGAGCTCCCCAGTGAGACAATGTCGAAAGTCCTTACTCTAGCTGGTCTTGTGGCTCTGCAGGCTGCCTGAATCACAAGGTCATGGCATGGTGAGATAGGTAGTTGCGTCTTCTTTAAAACCAGCTAAACATATTTTAAACAATGCTCTCCACAAATGAGAAAATGTTTTCCACTGAGGTGGGTTGCATCATCTCAGCTCTCTGAAGATTAAGGTTTACTGCTTGTTAATGCCACTTGCCAAGGACACGTTTTATTGCCTTTGTGTTACTGTATGTCAGTCAGGAATAAATCTCTGTAGAGCTTCTATCTCGCTCTTCAGCCACACGTAACCTCATTTATATTCAACAAACTTTCCTTGCCTTCTCTCTCTCCCTTGCCTCCCGCCCCCTCTTCCTTCAGAGAAGGCATTTCAATGAATCTGTGCGGGCACAATTTAGGAGTGAAACGGAGATCTCTATTCAGAGGCTGAACAAATTCTCACCGGCTTCCTTAGACATAGGGCTAAGCTCCTCGGTTCCCTTCGCCCCTTTGTCTGCAAGTTTTTTGGGGCCAGACTGCCAAGTTCAAGCGAGGCTCCGATCTCTCCTCTTTCACAGGCCTCCTGATTAGTGGCTTTCTTTTTGCAAGACTATAGATACAATTATTAGAAATTCCTTTTTTTGTGAACACATTGAATGAAGGTATGAATGGGGATGCTAAGACGAAGAAAGTGAGAAGCTTAATATAACTTCGGCTTCTGTAGTTAATTAGATTTGGATGGCTTCAGAGGAGCAGCTGTATTTTTTTTTTAATTGAAATTACATAAAGGGCTATTCAAGATATTTTGGGTGGGGAGGGGAGACTGTATAAAATAAAGAAGCTGCGAGATGGGTTTTGGAAATACAACCTCTCCCCCTCTTCTTTTTTTTGGGAAACAGTTGTGTGGAGAGTAAAAAGAGAAAAAGAAAAAATATCTCATCACCAAAGGGGATAACAGAACCACTGATGCTACTGCTAATACCCTGTGTCTGAGGCACAGTAAGCAGAATGCATATTCAAACAGGAATATTTCTTTTTTTTTTTTCAGAGATAATCTGAAATGCAGCAGTCTGAAATGTGTTCTTTTGCACATCCAGAGCACTGGATCTCAAATTTTAAAAGGACAGTGCCAGGATAAANCAGAATGCATATTCAAACAGGAATATTTCTTTTTTTTTTTTCAGAGATAATCTGAAATGCAGCAGTCTGAAATGTGTTCTTTTGCACATCCAGAGCACTGGATCTCAAATTTTAAAAGGACAGTGCCAGGATAAAGATCACATTCAGCATTTAAAGCATTTCAAGAAAATATGTCTCTTCCTATCTGCTTGAAATCTTAAAGTTGCTAAAAGAAGGCACGGATTTTGAAACCCAAGCGACGTTGCAGCAGTAACGCTCTGTGTTTATCCTTCACCCTGCCCAGTGAAGGAAATGAGACTGGTCAGCTCCGTGTGCTGTTTTGTGTCATGCCAGTTTTCCCTTCTTGCACCACACACACTGCAGCTGCCCCTGCAATCCCAGACCTGCCCAGAACCTCAGCCATAAATGTATTTTTAAGTACATAAAGAGATGGACAGTAGCATTAGCCGCTCTTTCTTTCTTTCACCCTAATCTACATGTTAATCCCAAGGCACTTTAGGAAAGTGGCTCTCTTTCACCAAGGGTGTTCCAGGAGCTAAATCCTCAGCTCATGCAGACAGATATCCATTGACTGCAATTGTGCTGATTTGTCCTCATGTGAGCATGGAAGCCAGGGCTGTGGGAGAGAGCGACCGTCACTTCAGTCACACCAACACACGGCACAGATTTTGAGGCGGTGACTACATGATCATATTGATTATATTGCTAAATCAATCAGTGTATTTTAGCCTTCTCGCCTAGGTTACCAATAAAGTGAATCAGGAAGGAGAATTCTGCTCCTGGTATGCCACTGCATCATTTATAGAGGTGAAAGGATAAGAAACAAAAAAAAGAATCCAGCTATTTGTCACTATCAAATTTTTTGCAGTTCAGCAAGAAATGCCACTCATAAAATCCCTGTTTCCTAAATTTGCATTCTCTGATGTCTAATATTACACATATGATCACAAAGATATTTTTCTCTCAGAGAGAGGCAGTAGTTTGGGTTTTAGCCCTCTAACCTCTTAGAAAACTGTAAGAGAACATCTCTGAGATCTTCGCTTCCTTATCAATATTCTCTTTAAATAGACTGGTGTGTTGGGAAGGAGGTGATTTGTCAGCACAGCCTACAGTCTCATTTCTTTCATTTCTTTCTCTTTCTCCTCTATTTGGAGCTGAAATAGAAGTTTTTGTGAACTTAAAATTATTAAAAACCTGAAAAATCTCAGTTTCCCAAAATGTCTGCAATGATTTGCTTAGGGAAAAAACAGGAAAAAAAAAAGTGTGAAAATTTTTCCAGCTACTTCATATTGGATTCAATGACACTAAACTTTTGTCAGTTCAAAATAGTATAAATACCATCTTTCTTTATGACACTTGAGAAAGGGGGGTGGGAAGGGGAAAGCTTAATTTGCCCTGTAGATTTAACAGGCAGAGAAAGGTGTAGGTGCACAGACTAACAATGAACAGCGTTGGTTAGTTTGCAAGAACTCTAGCATGAACTTGTGGGTTCAAGGCTGAGAGGATGGTCTAAGAGGAAGAAAAGACTGACAAAATATGTGCGATGTCATTCTCAGGAGGGTAGCAGTACCAGGGAACGGAGTTTGTGGCATTTGGTTTCTGATTTATACGAGCGTCCAGTTGCTATAGCAAGCAAGCCTCCTCCAGCATTGTCATGATACAGAGATGCTTTCTTTTACTGTAAACTTCCTAGCTTGGTTA
This sequence comes from Steatornis caripensis, assembly GCA_013398225.1. NCBI lineage: Eukaryota > Metazoa > Chordata > Aves > Caprimulgiformes > Steatornithidae > Steatornis > Steatornis caripensis. The sequence continues at coordinate 112,499 of VZSC01002190.1, read as the reverse complement.
CTAAAGGCTCCAAGCTCTTTAAAGTCTGAAAAGCAAAATAAATTATCATGCCTGGAGTTCATCACTGCCACAACTAAGCCACTTCCACTACCCAGGATAAATCTTTTTTAACTAGCTTAGTTACCTCTAAACTGTTGTGCATTTCTACTGAAAAATACCAAATTTCTCATTTTGCTTTCAACCTTTACCTTTCTGTTAATTGTTCTCTGAGACTAAAGGTATGTGTTCATGTTAAGGGAGTATGTGCTGCTGGGAAGATGAGGAAGGAGAGACAAAGGATGAGATTATGTTTATTAGGAATCATGCAAATTGTCCGTATGCAAAGGTCTTGGCTAAAAATATTGGTGGAACTGAAAGTATTGGTATGTGACATAAACCAGATCATTTGGAGGAAATAGAAACACGGCAGGAAAGCTGTCATTGGTGTGTCCAAGAAGATACCAAGAAATAAGCAAAAGTCAGCACTGACCAACAAAAGGAAATGGGTGGTGGGAGCAGAAAGGTTTCTTAATAACTTGTTGAAAAAATCACCAGCAACTTTTTCCTTTGCCTTCAGTAGATAAGCTCAGTAGAAATTCTGGTCTGAATATCTGTGCCTTGAATTTAAATTCACTCTTTAAATATTTGTATAGTGACTTAAAAATTCCCTTTCTGTAAATATTCCCAACAGGATAAGGTGGATATTGAAATGTTTGCACATAAAAGGTGTAGTCACTGTGAAAGCAAATCCATTAAAAAAGTGTTGAGCAAATATTCAGAGGAAATGAGAATAAAACGAATGAAAAAGGCTTTAAGGGGTTTTGGAAAAGAGGCAGGTGAAATCATTGTGATAGTGCCATGTCAGTTTAGGGCTCTGAAAAGGCTACAGGTTTCAAATTAGTTAAGACATTACTTACTCCTGAAATAAAACAAGTATTATTTTTTCTCACATTAATCAGTAGACTTGTAAACCCATTAAAGAACATAGTCCATGTATAATAGGAAGGAAAAAAATCAATGTAGAATGGTAAACTAGTAACAATGAGTGAAACTAAACGAGTTTTCCACGATTTCCTACCTTTTCAAATTGCATTACTTATTAGAATAAACCCTTCAGGGAGCTTGCTGTAGACCTGACTGAAATACTGTAGAACAAATTGGTAACTAAATGGAGCATCAAAATAAAAGAGTAACTCAATAACATAATCCTTTATCCAGAGGTCCTAACTACTAATCCGACTCTATCACTGGGCTGTCCGACTTGATATGTTTTTTCTAAGTGTATTCCGATTCAATTACCTTGATTGAAGAATTACATGGCATTCATCTGGAAGTAACTCTACCACAGTCAAGGAACCACAGCCTTTGGAAACAGCTGCCTTACTCTCAGACATCAAATTGCCAAGAGCCTGTGGTCAGAAGATGGCTAAGAAGGAAACTGGTGGGCTTCAAGAATGTCTAGGAAGTGTTCAAGCTAATTATATCCATCACCGCCAAGAAATGATCATCAGACTGGGATGGTGTTTAAAACGGCAGGAAGAACTTGAAGGAGCCTTCATGAAACAGCTGCGGTTGGTGGGGGCTAGCATAACTGCTGCATTGTCCGGAGGCAGAAAGGGCTGTGTTTTGTCACTGTTCACGTTATGGATGTACAGAGAAGCTGTGACCAGGAAGAAGGCTTCATTATCCTGGGAAGTGTAAGGTCCTGATTAGCCCCTCTGCTTTGAAGAGCTTGAGGCCAAATCTTAATCCTTACTATGATTTCCTTAACTTCAGTGGAAAGGTGCAGTCACACCCAGACAGGATCTTAGGTCACCTCACATAAGTGCCTACAGTTAGGTAGAGAAAAATTTAGAACTAGGAGATAGCGAATACCTCACTAGTGTTTTAAAAACACAGCACAGCTAAAAAACCTAAATAAGCTACATTTTTACATCTGCAAACCTGTATGTTGCAATAACTCATGAATGAATGACTCCATACCCACACACAAACACTGCTGTTTTAAAGAATGAAAAACATGTTTTGCAGGATCAGAAAAGGGTGAGGGATGAATATGCATCTCAGCTGTGTCACGCTGTTATCTTGGATTTTAAATAGTTCTGTGTCCTGTTGTTTCTATTCAGTCAGAACATTTAGTACTGCAATCGTCTTAAGAAAATCTGCTTTACCAAGCAAAAGGTACTTTGAATATGTGAAGTAATAACGAAATCCACTTATTGTGAATGCAAACATTCATCTTAAGTTAAATGGATGGCTCCCTTCAAACTTGGGTTTGTTGACTGTTCTTAGCACAGAGCTGGATAATACTCTCTGTCTGTTCCTAATACTTTTGAGATGGTTTTCTCTGTCTTGTATTCCAAAAAGTAGTCAGATTGGAGTAACTCCTGCTCTTGACATGGTAGACACGATCCATAACTCTGCAAGTGAGTCACTGGGTCACGACAACTCTGTGTGAAGAATATGTTTGAGAAAGTGGATCTTGTATTCACTGATTGCTCATCACATTTGTCTGTTTGAGAAAACATTATACACAGCTTCTGCACTGTAGAAAAGACAGGCAGAGCCAGGATGTGTGATAGTGGGATTGCGTGTGAACCCCATTCACATAACTCTGTCTATAGCATGGCCTGTGGCTGCACAAAAGCAGAAAAGGTAAATTAGATTTTTTGCTTCCAGAAACAGTTCAGCATTGACCAACCTGTAATCCAGCCGAGGGTACGATGTGATTTTCAGGAAGTTATGTGGTGGGAGAATACCGTAATGTCGTAATGGAGGGACACCTTCATCAGTGATTGGCCATTTAATCCAGATTCTTATATTCAAGATAAATAACAAGCTAGGAGACAACTCCCCCATGCCTAGTTCTGCAATCCAGTCCAGGTACACGATGCATAAAGTTTAGTAGAATAACATTGATATAAGAAACATGAGCCATTTTGCAATAATTGACGTGCACAATGATGGGTCAAACCTATGAATGCAAATGGTGAAAATCATCTGTTTTCCCATCTTCTTTCCAGAGAACCAAGTCTGGAAAGTGAACCTCCCCTGCCTCTCAAAAAAAGGTGCTAACAGGAAAAGGAGAGAGTCCTTGCCACCTCCCAGGAACAAAAAAAAGTTGAGAGGACAGTGTACATGGCAGATCTCAGCAAAACAGAGACATTCTGGAGAAATGCTTTATATTGCTTTTGATCATGGATTTTTAACTGAGCCATATAAAAGTAGTGCTCAGAGAGCCTAGGTGTGATAATGGTGGTTCTGACCCTTAGAAAGACTCTAAAAAATGGGCTTTGAAGAAATCCCTTTTATTTTACAGGTATACTAAGGCAACAGATATGGGATTAGATTAAACTAAAACCGGACAACATTTTGATTATAGCCCCATCACCTTTCCAGTGCAGAATCAGTTGGTGCATTTTCAAAATTCTTCTTTCCACTCACATTTACCAGGACAACCAAGGCTTTCTCCAATTGAGCTTTCCTTGGAGTCTGTTCCAGGTTTTGAATGAGGTTTTCATTAGGATTTTGCTCCCTAATATTTTCCATTGCTTAATTTCATCCCATTATATCTAATTACACTCCCCTGAGCAACTTGAAACTATTCTTATCCCTCCCTTCAAGTACTCAGAGACAATTATCTTGTTCCCTATCCCTATTTGCCAAGTTACAGTTATTTAGTTGTTTTAACCTTCTGTTCCATTAATTTGACTTTCCTGTTATCCAAAGGCTATACAATACCTTACTTAATAGGAAAGAAAGATTTGGAATGACTCATATTATTGTAAGCATAATGGGTTAGGTTTGCAAAATATTAGCCTCCTCCTTGCAATCATAGTCACAAGTGTTCCATCACATTTGAAACTCCTAGTTCCTGGCATTCTGTGGATAGTTATCAAAAAGATTTGACCTTTTAATAAATTCATAATTGATGTACTAGTGTGCTGCTGCAGAGTACCATTGACTTCAAGGATTTATTAGCTTTCTTCTTCCACTACATGAGGGGAAAAAAACAAAATAGCTATCTTATTGTTCTGTGCTAGTGATGTCATTTTAGGATTTTTGACCAAGACTTTGGAATATCAATCAAGGAAGAGACTATCTGAGGTTAACTGGAAGACCAGACTTACTGGATGACTTCTGTAACTCTAAATATTTGTGGTACAGCTTGTAGACTACTGGCTTTCAGACATTTCTGAGGTTCTCTCAAAGAGAAATTTTTACAGACTGGATGGAATAATGGTTGGGTACAGTCAATGTGAACTAAATCACTAAGTTTTGGGTGAATATAAATGTTCTGTTCTGTTCAGATTCATGTTTTTAACAACAACAAAACCCTGGTCAATCAAACCTCAACTCATCTCACCTATAGGCAGCCATGCAGAAGATAAGCATACAGACTAACCTAACCTCTCCACATGCATCTTTAGAAAGTGATGCATTTCACCTTTCTCTGATACGGATCTTGGTGTATAACGTGCTGCTACAGCATATTTTCACAATCTACTAGTAACACAATAAAAAAACACAATAAAAAAGAAAATACTTTGTACAGAAGCAGTTTTGGAAACAACTCACCAGGCTGGAATACTCTCAAAAAAACAAGGTGTTTCATGAGCAGTGGCATTAACAAAACCTTTTTCCTTATCAATTTTGGTGGCTTATTCTTCTAGCTTCCTCTCCTTTCCCTCATCCCATACCCCGTATGATGAAAAGCCATGATGCCTTCTGTCTCCCCTTACATCCCACAGCTCTCCCCTGGGAAAGGGCAGCCTGTGTGCTGCCAGAGATGTAGGAATATCCCCACTGACTGCTAGGAACCCAGGCTGGGTAGATGCCTACTGACATGGCACAGTCTTTTTCTTTGTGTGACTATCGCGTTTCCTCCTCTAGCTGGTTGCCAATCTCATGTACCCCTTAGGAACGTAGTATCACCAGGATATTACAGGATAGTAATAAACCCATCCTCAAATCTGACCAAAACAAGCCAAGAGATCCCAGAATCCTTGAGTGGAGAACACAGATGGACAAATGATAGTATGGCTGCATAAGCCTTTTTTCCCTTCAGAAACTCGGCTAAAGAGCAAAACCTTTATACAAAATTAAATCATAATGTTTTTTTTTTTTTTTTTAATCAGGGATTTGCTATCATTTTCCCCCTTGCTGCCATGAAAATTGAGAAACCAGCAATCCAATTACAAATGCTAGATAAAAGGGGATGATAGCGAAGAATTTTAATTGGATGGAAAAGACATTGCATGCATGTTCACTAGATACATGCTTCAAAAGCCCTAGCACTAGAAGTGTACAGGCAGAGGTCACTGTAGAAAGCAATATAAGGTGACTTAAACACAGAAACATTGAATCACGGCTCTGGTTTTCAATCAATAGGGCCAGTGAGAGCTGCTGGACCTCCAGTGCAATTGATTACTTTGAGAGGCAGTAAATAGTGATACTGACATTTAGAATGTGGCCAAAACAAAATTACTCATCTCTTTTGTCAGCTTTGTTTAAAGTGTGAAACCCTCAGCAGCATGTACCAAGGATTTGGTAGCCTTTTATTTCCAAAGCTTACTTTAAGGAAAAGGACATGTTGTTTGGGGCCCTGTCCTGAATAGCTCTTACTGTGAGGTTTGTTATTATTATTATTATTATTATTATTTCTCTAAGCTGCTGCCGTAGACAAAAAAAGGAGATAGTCTGCTCTTTCATGTGCAGCATGGTGACCCAAACTCCTCTTGATACTTTAAATTAGAAAAGTCCAAGTAGTTTGGCTTGTAATGTGATTTAAGCTTTGCAGAACTTTCCTGCTAAGCAAGCAGCAGTCATTTAAGACCTGCTAAGGTAAGCAAAACTCGTTTGCATGCAGGAAGACTCAAAATATAAATCCAGCTGAGCCTGAGCATTCCTCAAAACACTCTGGTAAACTTTATCTTGTGGTATCTCCAGACCCATGGGATGCTGGCATTTAAATTACAGTGCAAACCCAATGGCAAAACTCCCACTGATTTCAAAGATTTCAGGATTTCACTCATCAGAGTAAGATCATCTATCAAACCTCCTTGTTCAGTCCCTGTAGGTACAGGAGCGTGCCTCCCAATGTATCTGACTACAATTCAGGCTGAGGTGTGTGGGTTTAATCTCTTTTTTGGAGAGAGCAGCCCAGCACCTGACAAGACATTGGAGTTAGGATATATACCATGAATTAAATTCCTATGCTTCTGGGCTCTGTTTGTGGGGAAACTATTTACCTTTTAAATGACGCACTTTCTCAGACCTGTCACTGTAAAGTAGACCCACACCTGAATCTATAGCTTCTGTTAATGGACTTGAAGAAGTTTTATTGGAAGGACTGCAAAAAAACAGAAACATCACACCAGATTTGATGGTCTATCCAGTGAGGTTATCAATACTACATCTTCGAAGGAAAAGATATAAACATGCCCATAATGGATACTATAAAGATTCTGCCTACTGCAGAAATGTTCCCCTAATCCGTATGTCTGTAGTTGAGACAATGAAATCTCCTTCTCTTACACTGGAAACTTGGAGCTTCCTCCTCCCCTTCCTTCTCAGACATCCTTCAGGAAGGACGGACAGCCCTGCCTGAACAGACTGAGAGATGGTCAGAACTTTAAAGAGCAAAAGAGGTTTGGGTTTGCACAAATTAACCTCTACTTGTAGTTGTTGATCCCATAAGACCTTTGCACATTGTATTTAGCTACTGCCTTGTTCTTTGCTGTTGGTGACAGTTAAAGGCATGCGTTGATTTTCACACTGTAAAGGTGAACTCAGCACTATCATGTATCTATATGTACATGTGCACGTGTTTGTGCACCCATACCGACACCGGTATTTCTTACATGGCTAGGCTTAATGAGGTGGCAGGCATAACCCGGACCTAGTAAAAATACATATAACACACATTAAACTGCTGTGTAATTGGTGGGGTGAGGGAAGGGAAGGGAAGGGAAGGGAAGGGAAGAGGTGTTGCTTACTGTGATGTGCAGATATCCCAAGATTAATGGTAATGCAAACTGGGAAGTCTATTTATTTGAGACTGGCAGATGACAGCCACGTTTTTTACAGTGTTCTGGCCTGACAGTGGAAACCTGGTGCTGCCTCACCTGTTCTGCCTCCACGTATAACAACTCTGAAGCCAAAAGCAGAATACTCATCTTTCTATTCCCCGATGATGTAGCAATGCTGGATGTGAACTGGCACACACTGTCTCTGAGCTCATAGCATGACCAATTCATAACCTGCTTGAGCTGTGACAGCATATTAAAGACCAGACTGCATTCCTTTTGGGGAATAGTTTTATTCTCCTCCACTGTCTGAAAGACCAAATATCCTTGACCTCCACAAATAATTGGTCATACTAAGACAAGCTGGAGAACTGTTTTTTTCTATGCAGTTTAAAAAGACATTAGGGAAAGGAGAGATAAAATAATTGAAATGGTCACTTTCAACTTTAATTTTTCCCTCTAGCTCTAATAAAAAATGCAATGTAAGTATACAAAACTTCAGATAATTTTCTGAAATCTGTGCTTATACAGGAATCTCAATGTATACCAGAGGGACTGCAGATGAAAATACAATTGTATTTCTGTTCCTGTCTCTGATTTGTATCTGTGATTGCACATACATCTTCTCTATATCAAAGTCTCCAGACCTTCTCCTTTGCCACTATCAGGATATTTATAACACCTTCAACATAAACTTTTATGTAGACCTAGTATTTTCAAGTAAAGTTTTATCTTTTTATAATTATTTTAAACTAATTGTATTGTCCATTAGCAGAGCTGTAGGGAGACATATTGACCTCTGTACTTTCCGATAGTACTCCTCCTTCTCCACCCTAAAGGTTGTTCCAACTCGCAAGCTCTTTCCCTTTCCAGTAGGTAATTACAGATGCTATTGCCACCACCTCCAAAGACTTGCAATCCCTCTTTCTGGAAACGGGCTATAAATATTGCATAAATATATATAACTCTGTTCAATTATTTTCTTACCCTTCCCGTGCTACGGAGCTATCTACTAGTAGCTTTTGTTATAATACACACCCTCCTTATCTTGAAAGAATCAGGCACAGTGCGTCTGAAAACAAACTTGATTATAAGGTAGCAATAACAGATGGCAGCAAGTCAAAGAACATTATAGATGTCATTTGCCAAAGGAATTTTCTTACAGCTTGTGGACACTGAATTATTGACACAGAGTCTGGGGTTTTTTTGGGTGGCTGCCTGTTTCTTTCAATGTTTTTTTCATTGTGGTATTATGATGGTAAAGTTTCCTGGAGGCTGTCATTATAGTTTGCTCTGTAGCTCTTCCTAGGTGTTCCTTGTGTATGAGAGACATATAGATGAGATAATCTTTAGATATCGGCTACGGACTCATCTAAGCTGGACATCAAGAGGTTGATTTGGATACATTTGGGAGGAAATCACCACCAAACGGTGATTCAGCTGAGCTAGCTTGGGTAGTTAACTTTGGCTAGAAGGGCTTTATTTTTAAAGTGCCCATTCCCCTCCATTGATTATAAAGGAAACCTAGACAACTAGTTCAGACAAAGAACCACTAAAGACAACTACCATTTTGTGAGAATAAACCTGTTCAAAAGGCAGACAGTTGTCCTCAAGAAATCATTCAAAAAGGACTGCAAACAGAAGTATGCAAGAGGTTATGCTTACTTGTAGTGAGGTGGTTCTGAACCATATGATTAGGCACAGACACAGTAAAAATCATGTATTAGTAAGCATAGCAGGGTTTTTTTGCAGATATCTCAGCAGGGAGAATTTTAAGGAAACAATGGTGAAGGTGAAGAGAGCAGTTTCTGAGGATGTTTTCAAGGAACATCTTCCATGAACTGTGGGAACGGGAGAAAAAAATTATCTATCTTGCTTGTGAAATTCAGTAAAAAAATGTCATCACTCCAGCACTGCAAGTACGAGGGAGTAGGGAATGACCATACTGATTATACACAAGGAAGGATTGTGCATGGTGGAAATATAACTTAAAAATTCTTGTAAGCTTGTGTTGAAGCAATGGAACAGGAAGAACCTTTGGAAGGATACAGGAAAGAAAGCAACATTTTCAAAACAATGAGCAAACAAAATGGTCTGCTGGAGTCTATGAAAAGTAAATGCTTGATTTCCTTTTGCTCTTGCATTTCTGCAAGGCTGTATAGTACTTACCTATCTCACTTTCCTAACCAATATAATTAGTATATGTTTTATGTGCAGTTCTCAGCTTACACTAACAGCTTATGATGGACTCTTATGTCTATTTAAAGGCCAAAGATTATTCAGCAAATACATTGGAGCCTTTCCCCATGGTACCCTGCTGATCCCTTTCCATTTTTGGGGAAGCATTGGTGGGACAGAAGACTATCTGGATATTTGCAGCTCAGTCAATCATTCATCCTCTTACTGATATCATCAGGCTGGCACAAACAACTAAAGCAGTTGACTGCCACACCTATTGTCTAGCTGAAATTTCCCTTGCTGCATTTTTAGCCCATGATTATTTTCGTTGTGCACGAGGGGCAAGAAGAACAAATAATAGTTATTTTTTCATTGCAGCAGTCTTTTATGTATCTCAGGATTGTTATACCTTCAGTCTTTTCTCCAAACCAAGCAATCCCATTTTTTTCAGTTCTTTGTAGACCATGCTTTCAAGACCTCTAATAATTCTTTCTGATCTTCTCTGAACTGTCTTCAATTGGGCCACACCTCTCTTGATGTTTACTGAACAAAGTCATCTGGATCTGCTGAATTTGAAGTAAACACAAACAAACAGTGGTGCAAAGCTGTGCTGGAGCACAAGAGGCAAAGACTGTAGTTGAGAACAAGACAATAATGTTAATAGCTTCTTATCTTCAGTCTATGTGTGTTCTTGGGAGTTGTCAGCTGAGCCATAAGGAATGCTGAGCCATTCGTATTCACCATCTTTATTCAAATTAAACCACATAAATAAAAAGTGCCAACAGTCAACAGCCTTTGAAGATACTGAATCTCTAATGCATATTACTTTTCATTGCTGTGCTTTATTTTCACTTAAATAATAACGATTTTTGAGAAGAGATAAAGCTGAGGGGCACACCTGAACCTGCACCTGGGAAGTGCTGCTGTTTCTGGGCATTGGAGCCTGTGTGCCTTGGTTATCCACCAGCAATACTTGCTTTGAGCAGTGTGACATCCGCAATTACTGTGGACCAGTATGTACTAAGCCAAAGAGTCTCACAGCCAGTAGTGACACATTGGGAAGAATATCTACATTTTCTACATAAACTCCAATTTCTGTATTTCCCAACTTTCCATCATATCTCCAGGTTTTTAGATTGCTGACTTCCTTTCAGCAGCAGCTCATGTTTTCATGCTCCCCTGTCATTCCTCTCCTCAGTAGTCAGGTTTGCAACTGTTCTCCCGGTGCTGCTCACGCACAGGGTTATGCATCCATCCCCTCTGCATGTGTTTGCTGGCTTGCATCATTCTTGTACGACACACATGTCCCACCCTACCGTTTACACTTTCTACCTTTCCATTCTCTGCTTCTTCATCAATGGTCTCCTCCAAAGAACAATTTCACTCAAATATCTGGCAAAACCAGTCCTGACTCAGTTTAACCTAAGCCCCACTCTCTAAAAGTTCTACTTTCAGTAGTGATGTGCTTTTGTACCTTTCCCTTGTCTAGCTGAGTTTCAAAACTCTCGGTGAGAAGACCTTTCAGGGAACATACATTACACAATGTTGGAGATCAAAGCCTTCTCTTTGATCTCAGATGAACCAGAGCTTCCCCTCTCTCCCCGCAGTTCCCCTCCGCCACACCTTAGCTTCACAACAGAGGCAGTAAAATGGGGAAGAGAGAAAAAAAGGCAAGGTAGAATTTTCATGGATTTCCCCTTTTCCCTTAGGACATAGTCTATGCCTCTCCCCTTCTCCCTGAGTTATGCCTGACAGCCTCAGAACTGGTCTCCTAACACTATGTGATCTCCATATACAATGGTAAATAAAGCAGTGCAAAAGCCTTGGGCATCATAAGAAAAAAGCATATCAGCTACCTAAGGAAAAATCCTGAACAAGAGTAAAGCCATGATATTTTGCAGCACAAGGACTAGCTGCTGCAGAATATACTATTAAAGGTAAATTATTGCTACTATCATTATCTTAATAGCCTGATGGATGTGGTAAATATTTACAGCAATCCAGTAAGTTGAGGAATTCTGTATTATTAGAAATGAAAACAGTTGCTATTTTAGTTTTGAGGAAAACTAACCGACTTCTGTTTTCCTATTCAAAAATGACCTATATATATTTGCCTTCATGGGATTATATTTCAATGCAGCTTTTTCTGTCTCTGTTCTCAGCCTCTGGCTGGATGTTGTACCAGGAGCAGCTCTGCAGGTGGAGGCGAATTCATTACACTGGTCTTACCCCTAAATCAAAGCAATGACCTGCATGGAACTCCAAGCCAACTCCATTCACTTCTTTCCAGGGTCATGCAACAACACGCAATAAAATGAAACATGTTGCTAGACCTCTAGTAAGAAATGCAGAGTGATTCAGTGTCCTCAGTGCAACAAGAAGCCAATGCNTTCACTCCTTTCCAGGGTCATGCAACAACACGCAATAAAATGAAACATGTTGCTAGACTTCTAGTAAGAAATGCAGAGTGATTCTGTGTCCTCAGTGCAACAAGAAGCCAATGCGGGACTCCATCAGTCCTTCTTTTCAGTCTCCCGGGGCCAGGCAAAGAGCCACCAAGGTCACCATAAATGCCCTCATGGCAGAGTCATGCAGCAGGGATTGCTACATGCCATGAGACAGTGGAGGAAGCATGGCTTGGTGAGATAACTCTAATCAGCTAACAGCCTTGAACAGAGCAGGGAATAAAACATGTTGGCTGTCACTTATGATAGCATACACTGTCCAATTTCATTCAATTGGGCTACTTTAGTACTCATCTACTTTCCTATTTAAGCATAGGTGATTCTTAATTAACTTTTCCTAGCATGTCACTCTCAATTGTACTCACTGTATGCATTATCCAGTCCAGATATTTTGGGGAAAGGACATGTTAGAGCAAACGTCTTTCCAGTTACTCATAAATGAGGCCATTAGAAACACATACACCTTAAAAAGTTTAGTCACTTGAGCATATGCCTCTGGCATGTCTGGTTTTCTCTTAGTCTTTCCTTGTGTGTAAGAAGACTTAGACCTCAAATTGTACAGACAAATTAACAGCTGAGTTCATTAATTTTATTTTGCTTCCCAACTCTTTCATTCTAGAAAGGTCATTGAAGAACGTTCTGTATTTTACACGGGTTATATTTTTGCTACATATTGCACTTTCAACAAAAAAACTAAGAGCCCTACACTTTCTCCATTTTAGTCCCAGTTTTCTCAACTGCTACATTCTCCAGTAACTTCAAGGGTTTTCTCATATGATAATTGAGTGAGAAGTTGCATTCAACAGACAACACAGAAAATAGCATACCAAAGCTTGATCTTTCTTGAGTGATATCACAGATACTACATCAGGTTCTGTCTTGTCCAAGAACATCACCTCACCCTTTCTAACTTGGCTCAATTCCTTACCGTGCCTATCCATACCAGTAACATGCTTTAGGTTCTCTCTGTATGGTTTCAACTCTGTATCCACACAGGATGCAACATAAAATGAGCTGCACAAAGTACAGGTCAGCCTGAATCATGAGGTTCTGGTCAGGTTCCCAAGAATATTCATGTCCAGGAGAACCAAATCTGGTGAATAAAGGCTTTTCTATATAATAAAGTTTGCAGTAAACAGCACTAGCTCCCTGTCACCTACCTTTTGCTGCACTGAAAAGCTCTTCTGCTAAATCACAGCTATTAGGGCTTCTCATTGAGACTACAGCACCACTTGAATCAAAGCTGACCTTCACAAGCATAACAAAGTAAATAAATAAAATCAATTTGATGTGTGCGTGTGTGTGTGTGTGTGAAGGAAAAAAAGTGGAGAACCAGGTCGCTCCAGTAACAGGAAGAAGAAGGGAAAAGGAAGATTTGAGTAGGTGAAGAGCTCCTGAGTAACTGAGATTCCCATTTCTGTTGCAACAAAGAAGGGATCATTGTGATCGAGGCAGTTGCTGTCCCACATTGCCCATCTCCAATCCTCTCCTTTTCCTCCATGGAGGAACCAGCAGGATGTAAAATAGGCAGTTGAGCCACAGCTGGTTTGCTCTCCTTCCCTCTTTCTCAGGAATCTCGTCTCCATGGTGGTTGCCTGCCTTACCTGTGCCCTGACACAGACATTGTGTCCAGCAATAAATTATTGTTTCTGTGAGCCAGCGCCAGAAGATCGTCAATGCAAAAGAAACAAAGCCCAGCCCTGAGATCCCACCTCTGCCAAAAAGTCATCAAACTGAGTTCCCATGGAAGGTTTTTCATTGACTACAGGTAGGTTAAAATCCCAGAAACAATGAAGTGGGTTTTAGTGCTCTTAGCTGCAGTTTTCTTAGAGCGACAATACATTACTGCAGGTTACTACTCCATTTTCATCCTCTGCAAAAATGAGGTCTGTCATAATTAGTGTTTGGAAAGATAGCAGATGTCCAAGGATGGATTTTTTTTTTTTGCCTTCCTTCTCTTTTTTGTTTTGTAGCATAAAGGTGAGTTAACAACTCTCTCTGTTCTGCTGAACTTAAGCCAGATCCAGCTGAACTTCAATTCATCCCAGCAGCAAACTGTTTATTAAAGACCTGTCAAATGCCCATATTCTGTGGATCATCCAGGAGCTGACACTGCGACAAAGGCTTGAAATCCAGTGCATATCACTGGAGGATGCCATTAAAATGAAAGTGAGACCAAAACCTCGTAGCTGTCACTCATTATCTAGGACATTCTCACACAGTAGATCTCATACACTTCCCTTTATCTAACATGGGTCTCCTAACTTCCCCATTTTTACCGTAATGAAAGAGCTTTCAAACAAAAACATTTTGAAACAAAAAAAATATATAAATCTCTATTAAAGATGTGCTTTTCTACTCCATTTGAAGTTCTCCTGCATGTCAAGTTAATCACTGTATCTCTCTTTTTGGTCTTCTGCAGTTTATTTTATAGGCTGTTTTATTTTAGAACTTGAAAAGAGGAATAAATAGGAATTACTGAATTTCAACCGTTCAAACAGAGCTTTTACAGGAAAACTTGTCCTCAATCACTTGCCCTTATCTCAGACCAAGCCTGAGTATAACTTTGTTCTAGTTGGAATGAAACAGGCTAATAATTTTCTGTCCTCATTATTTTTGGGGTTTTCTCCTATTTTTCCCATTCTGGTTTTGCCTGGGAATTTAATGGCTGTGATTGATAGCTAGATCAAAGCTGCATCAGACCTGTCAGCGAACAGCAGTTAGTCATGAGAAAAGGCTGGTCTTAGTTGTATTGGCCAAAGGTAGGAAATACCCGAAGCCTCAAAAGCTTGCTCTTAAAATGCTTGATATCCACTCTGTCAGAGCAATTTTACACCCATTTAGCTCCAACAACGTCAGAAACACTATGCCAGAACAAAAATAATAGAGTGTTGGCACAGGCTTCTCTAATTTTTAGGTCATTCTTGATTTACTTTAGACTACAGTATGTTTAATGGCCTCTTGTCCTCACTCTTGAACCCGGGTATCAAGGAACATGTTTCATTACAAAACCAGTGGCCATAGGAAGATCAAAATACAAGACAAAATCTACAGTCTAATTACTTCACTGTGATCTCATCATATGTCCTACATAATTATGAAACTGTTCCACTTTTTAATGTCTATAATTGCTACAAATTCATATTAAAAAGAAGGTCATGCATTTTAGCACTTCTTTCAGATTTATTACACTACTCTGTCACTGCTTTGATGTTAAAGATTTTGACAAATATATTTGGTATAAAGCACCATATTAAGGGTAATTATGTCATTTACATATGGATTTTTGTGATTAAAGAATTTTATTTTTAGAATCTCAGTGCACAACTTACCTTACACTGTAATTATTTAAAAGTTTTATTTTGTGTTAATATACACATGTACAAAAATTGTCAGAATAATTCTAATACAACTGTAGGTTAAATTCTGTTCCATTAAGAACAAAGAGTTAATAATGACAGTCATACAGTTAAACTGAGGGGTAATTATACATGTTTAAAAATATGTTATAAGTGTAATTACAGTGGAATTGCAGTAAAACTGCTGTGCAATGAAAAACACTCCATTACCCAGTATACCTGAGGCAGATGGAAACTTAACTAAATCAGATGACTTAGTATTTAAGCCAGGTACTTGGAAAGTTTTTCAGGAACACGTCAGTTAATAACAGCAAAAATACATGTTTGTGGGTTTTCTTAAAATCTTTGATAACTGACAGTTAAGGCTAGTAACACACAGCAGTAATAAAATGTCCATGACACTGACAGCACAAAAAAGTGTTTGAAAACTAGGCTATTCAAAGTTTTTGATTTTGGCCTCAATTTCTGAATTTAGTTAAAAGTGACAGCAGTTTTGAGGAGGTATTAGACAGCTGTTCTTTGGACTGGAGAAAGAAAACCAGGATGGTATGAGAAAAGCCTATGTACTGCTACCCAGAAGATGAACTGCCCAGTAGAAAAATGCCTGGAAACATGGAAACCACTCTGGGTGCCTCTTGCTCTGCTTGCGAAAATGAGGCATAGTTTTACGTATTCTTTATGAGTAAAAAGGATGGCACTCATGCATTACTTGACTATACTAGCACTTCTGCCTCCTGACAGAACAACCCTGGAGGCTCCGAATACTGATTAATTGCTCGTGACAGAAGGAGTCATGTTAGTATCAGCAGTGGGATCCGGTTCCCAGGGAGAAAAATCGCAGACTGGTAATTCCTCTTGATCCAAGCTGGAACAAATAACGGAAATGATCACACAAATCAGATCATCTGAAACAAGAACTAAAACAAGGGCTGAAGATGAAACAAGGCTTTAAAAGAATATCTGGAAACAACCCTGAAAAAGCTTAGAGATGAGCTGTTTTGGGGAGAAAAGAATATTTGCTAGGACAAGAACTACAGAAAGTCTGAGAAGACCCGGGACTTCTCTGGTAAAGCTCCCACCCTAGACTGGCAAGGTAGATCAGAGAAGTGCAAGCTGTCCCCAAGTCTAGCAGAGGACATGAAGAAAGTATGGCCTAATCTGGGATTTGCTGCCCAAGATGCACTGCAACATGGATTCAGGGAGCTGAAAACATCAGCTTCTGAAAGAAATAAAAAACGTGTAGACCAGCATGTCTGGATGAGTCAGTGGGTGAGGAAATGGGCCAGTTGGAAGATTTGGTAAGACTGGGCACATATATCTTCCACATTGTCTGTAACCAACAAAGACCTGGAACAGAAAGGCTGGATTATCCCAGCCTGAGTAACACAGAAGCCAATTATTTTTGAGGGGAAAGCTCTCTGGGAGTTCTTGCTTCTGTTTAATTTCATAGTCCAAATGAAATATTTGGAGACTAGATAAAAAGTGTGTGAGGGAGAGAGGGAAGGGACAGGGACATTTTCAGGCAGCCAACTTGATTATCTCATCTTCAGTGGTACCACAGCACTGTATCCCCAGGAAAGATGACGCATTATCCAAATCTGGTAGAAGCCCTTTGTTTGGCATGTGATGGCAAAGAGCCATCTCAGCTTGCCAGAGCACACCCAGGCAGACCCTACATGAACCTGAAAAGAGCCTGTGGAGACTTGTCCTCCTAGAATACCCAAACACCAGATCCACAGAGCAGCTGACAGTTGACAAAGTACACAGTTCTACTGGAGTTGGCATTTTAGGATCAGCAAAATAAGGACCAGAACTGTAGTGGAGAGTTCTGAATTTACCAGAGATCCTGAAGAGTTCCTTGGTGCAGTCTAACCAAAGAACAAGAAGGGGATACTCACAATGGAAATGGGTTATCACAATGCATGGCAGCATGTGGAGACATTGCTCCGGTGTGCTGGGTAAGGAAAATGTTGCTTATGAAAACTTTGGTAAACTGACAGGAGGAACTTTGGTCTATAGATGAGGGAACTGAGCAAGTGGAAAAATAAATTTTGCAGGGACAATTTAATTAAATAGTGACACAACCAAGAAGAACTTCCATAAATCCAAAGCTGGACAGGACAGGGCCTCACCACTGCCTGGTGAACACCACCCAGCTGCTTGTGTGAATGTGCAGATCACCAGCTGGAGGTATGCTTTGGGGGTAGAAGGCTCTGTGTTCAAATGTGGACAGTGCAAAACCGGTCATGGAATTTTGCTAACAAATACAAAAAGCTAGGAATAACTGGCCAAACTACAAGAGTTGATTTTCAAACGATTCTGGAGAAAACAGAGCCCAAACCCACCACAGATGGAGACAGTGATAGGAGAGCAGGAAAAGACAAGGGAAAACTTGGATGCTGGAATTCATTCAGAACCCTGTCCACATGAGAAAATACTCAGTTTGATTTCATTTTTGGTAGTATCTGTGTCATAAACATCAGAAATGGCCAATAAATTCAATCTTTAGAAACGGTCTTTAAAGAGACCAGCTAGGTAAACCATATTTTCTAAGTATTTAGAATGAATAATAATAGCAATAATAAACCTACAGTATGTCCTAAAACCATTCTGAATTCAATTCCAGAGTTGTAATCTTGGACTCAGTGAAAACACGGATGATGCTGATCAGACTGGAGACCGGCACAACAGCAAACATTGAGCAGCTACACCATCATGTCACAGTATGAAAAAGGGAAGACTGAACAACTCGTTGGGGAAAGATATCAGCGTAGTGTGAATGAGCTTTCAACCAGTCCCAGCATCTCACTGTGGTTTTGGCTAAAATACATAGCAGAAACAGATCGTATTTGGAAGACAGAGGATGAAGTGTTAGAATCTGCTTTGTTTTCAGAGAGATGTCGACCAGGATGCTATAGTTGGCCCAATGTCCATGTAAAAATATGTGTAGAGATGTGCAACTAGAACCCAAAACAAGGTGAGAAATATTGTCACAGCAGGACAAGGCATGATGTCATTTAAAATGAGATTAGAATGAAGTGCACTGCAACTTCCCAAGTGGTCTGTCATAAGGCACCTTGGTTCACCAGGACCACAATAAACCTGCAGCGACTGGGTGAGAAGAGGATGTTATTTGGGGGTGGAGTGTCATTTAGCTCAGAGTTGAATCTTAGCAACTGCTTCTGCTTTACCCTCCCCTTGCTTCAAAACTTTCGATAATGCTTACAGACAACAATGCTTAGGGACTGGGATCAGAGTCCAATGGACCTGGCCTGGTGGTGCCATATGAAGGAAAGTTTCCAAAGAAAAGATCTTGGGAAAAAACCTTGCCCAAAAGGAAGTTCTGGTTGCGGTTAAATCTGTAAAACATTTTTGCCATGGGCTGAAAGACAGCATAACTGTGGTTAGATCAGGCCAAAATTTCTTGTACTGGCTCTTTTAATTTAGAAATCCTGGGGAAACTTGCCAGGTGGTTGGAAAAATTGCCTTGTTTTGATTTCATGGTCATATTGAGGCCTGGGTGTGAAAACATAGTAAGGCTGATGCTCTTCCAGATGGTGTTACTGGGAAGCTAATTGCAAACATTGTCTCAGGCAGGAGGGGGAGGACTAGTTGCTCCAGAGAAGGTGCTTGCTTGGGAAAAGTTGAATGTTTCTTCATTTTCCTTTTTCTCCTTCTTTTTCCTTTTTTCCTTCTTTTTCCTTTTTTTCCCTTCTTTCCCCCCTTTTTCCTTCTTTTTACTTTTCTGACTAGTTTGACAAAGTACCATGAGGTTGCAGAGAAGGACTTTAGGAAATTACTTCCAGAAACATATCTTGGTATCAAAATAGAGTGGCTAGAAAAGTATTTGAAAAAATTGACCATCCAGAACCATAGTGTTCCCTGCATGTCGCTATTTGATGTACGAGCAAGCTTTCAAGCAGGTCTGTAGATGCAGAAAAAGAGACACTCGAAGAGCAACACACTGGAGACCATGTGTGAAAACTAGAGTGTAGGAGAGCTCTCTGCATTACTGAGAAGTCACTAGCAGGGAGGTGGATGCCCTACAGACCCTTGTATCCCATCTTAATGATCTCTGGTTTATCTCCAGGACACCCTGAAGTCTGCCCACTGGTGGATCTTGTGCTGGAACGTGCTGGGCAACCTCAGACTCAGGTGACAGTGGCAACGCGTAAGTGCTGTGGTATATCTCTACTCAGGGTGTGCAAGCAGCAAACAAAATGCAGCACTGTATATTAATTTCCTTACATGCTTTATACTTGGCTAGGTGGAAAGAGTGAGAAATTAATCTGTTCAAGCATAATCTGCTTGTGAAGTTTGCCTCTGGAACAGGTATAGAGGTTCCCATCTGCAATGGTAGAGGAAAAGCTTATCACTGAATTGCAGTTAAGGAATGCTTATAGGGGTTTTCTTCAGGTTGTACATCTAGTGTTTAATTACTATCAAATTCTTGCCAAGGTGAAGGTATTTCAGAGTGAAGAAGAGAGTTTAATTTCAGTATCCATTTTATTCTTCCTCCTAGTTCCCAAACCCTTCCCATGAAAGACGTTCTTCAGTTTGGAGTTTCAAATTTCAAGACTTCCTTCTGTAGCACAATTAAGTTTCTTCTTTTTATTGAAAGTATTTGTTCAACTTTAATTTAGCTGATTTTTTTTCAACAAATAAACCATAAACATTTTTTTCAATTTCTTTTCTTCTCTTTCTGTTTTAACCAAACATCTTTCCAGTTGCCGTTGCAAACCAAGTAATTTATTCTGCTTTTCAATCCAAATTTTTAATGAAAAACTCCTGATTTTCTTATCATTGCCAAGCTTTATTTCATATTTTAACTTTAAATCTTTCCTAAGTAATGGCACAGTTTTGTTATGAGTGCTAGAAAAGTTTCACAAACCCATGCCTCATTCGCATGCACCAGTTCCCCAGGTTCACCCGTGCTCTAAAGGCAGAGCCCAGTCTTTTCGAGACCCCTAAAATTTGGGGCCCTTTAACATCTCTCAAAACACGCACTCCTCCAAGCTGTAGGAGAACGTCTTAGAGGTCAGTGTAATTGGCAGAAGACAAAACAGCACTGTTTTGGGCATGGAACAGAAAACATGTAGGCATTAAAACAATTCAGCATGGCTAGCATTAATTTACTATACTGTTTATGATTAAAGCAAACCTGTCCAAACAGTTAGTCAGACAGAGCTGAGTTTGCACAGCTTTGTCTAGATGTCTTGTCTTATTTAAGATCTGGACCTCTGGGAAGCAGGAATGCAGAGGCAAAGATGTGTTACCATACACAAGCACAGAGCGGATAAATTCGTCGGCACTGGGTGGACAGTGACAAAATGCTGGTTAAAACTCTCCAAGCCCTGCTGCTTTTCACAGTGAGCATTGTATTAAATTCAAGTTTTACACCAGCTGTCTCTGGTAGCTGTTCAAAAGCCCTGGTCTACGGTCAGCAGAGGAACTTTCCAGTAGGTTGAAGGAGTACAGGTGGTTGAGTTTACCAGCTTTCCAAGTGGTTTTCATTTCTTTTTCCTTCCTGAGATAGTTAAATGCACATTCCTTAGCTCTGCAAAAACAAATGGTCTACTCTCCCACTTCGGGTGGATTTCAAATGAAAGCCAGGCTTAATTAGAGCTTTTGAAAGCTTAAGAGTTAATACGTGCCCATTAAACACTAACCACCAATCATTTACTGTCCATTTGCTAGCAATAAGGAGACACGCAAGTGGCTCCAGACATTAGTGCTCACAGGCATGCCAATGCTGGGCTGCGTTAGTGAGGACCATCCTAGGAGGAAGGATCACGTGCGTGGCACCGTGCCCAGCTTGGGAGGGCAGGCAGAGGCCAGGGAAAGAAGGAGCAGATGTTTGAACTTTCAGAAGCTTGAAGAAATGTCTCCAGCTCAGAAACACTGTGAGGGTAAGCTTGTCTCTGTGTTGGATTTGCTATGGGGTTTGAGCTTGCAGGGAGGTGGAGAGAGGCGCTGTCTCTGAGTGGCCACCAGCAGACTAGCACCACTACGCATTTTGCTGGCCAGCTCTTAAGCTCCGTAAGAGAAAGGCATGATGGTGCTGTGTACCCGGCGAGGATGGTGATTGCACAGGATGAATCCCTACAGTTGTCCTTGTGCCTGAAACACCGCAAGAATTATTGCTCCTATTTTATAGGTTTGGGAAGCCAGGGATTAAATGAGTTGTCAAAGGCCACACAGAGAGCCAGTGGCAATGCAGACAGTACGCCGTGAGCCCTCTCTGCCCTCAGAGGCGCTTTGCAGACCACACTGCGTCTTAAAGGCAGCCGTTCAACAACTCTGGCTTGTATATGTATTTAAATGGAAGACAAATTGCAGCATTTTTTTCTTTATTTGCACTAGTAACATCTGCCCAGACTTCTAAGACTGCACAATGACTGATGAGTAGCTCGGTGAAGATCTCTAGCAGACAAAATAGACATGCAACACACAGGGAGTTATATGTTTAGCTTCCCTGCAAAAATCTCACTGACAGTCTTGCAATAAATATATAATTTTATGGCCTATTTCTCAATCATACTCTGCTACATAATATCATGCTAAGAACTGCTAGCTACCTTGCCAATGGAAATATGTTGCTGGCAAGCAGTAAGTCTCTCCAGATCTGCTCAAGGAGTCATAACTGTAACAATATAAGCAAATAGATCATCAGCATATTCCTTTCTGCATTTTTTGTTGCTTTTTTCTTTCCTCTCCTATTTCTTTCCCCTCATCTTCCCCTCTCATTTTCTTCCATTTCCCCTTGTCCCCCATACCTCCCCCTCACTCATTCCTCCACTAGTGTTTAGAAGATTTCACAGCTTTCTCCCAACCCTGGAAAGAATGTAAGTCGATGCTGCTGATTGCTTTTGAAAACATTTGGAACAAATTATCTCTACTTTTGGAATCTGAATAAAGGAATGTGAGCCTCACTGGAGAAGTATGAAATACAGGGTGGGATTCAGAGAAGGTCTGTAGCTTCCCCCCCCCCATTCTTTTTAAAAAAGAAAATAATACACTTTTAAAAATTTTTTTTCCTTCTTTTTGTTATTTCAGGTCAGAAAATATTTCATCTGGGAAAGTGAAGAGTCTAGGGAAGTGCTTGTGAAGTGGCATCTTCATCAGCTCTTTTAAAGGTGAAACTGATGATTGGCATGAGTGAATTGTTAGCATGAACTCTGTGATCCCAGTGGGCTTGATGAAGAGATGAAGCACATCTTGAATTATCTCGATCTTCTCTGGTGAGGGAGGATTTATGTCACTGACCTCTCCCTTTCCTGCCTTATTCTGCTTTTAGATAACTTGCCTCAGTTTCCCTGCCTGCAGTGCTGTGGTGCTGTGTGTACACTGCGGTGCTGTGGAGTTGCCATCACTAAAACAACAGAGATCTCCTCAGGAAAGGTGCTGTGTAAATTTAGGACAAGTCACACATTTCCAGATTCAGACTTTCCTACGTGTAGGAGTATTTGTATCCAAGATTTTATTTTGTCTCGTTGCAGAAAATGATGCCAACCACAAACTTTGGTTCCAAATAATGATATAAATGGCTCAAATTTGGTGGAAGGAATTGGGAACTTGGACTTTTTCTTTTTTCCTTTTTTGTTTTATTTCATTTTGTTTTGGGTTGAGACTCGTGTCTAATATAAATGCAAAAACCTTATAACAGAAAGATGGACAAACATGCATTTCTCAAGGCCTCAAATTAGAAAGCAGATCAAAAGCAGAATGGCTAAAATTGTGTTGTGCACTGGCTAATATTTTCAGGCTGCTGAGACACGGATAGATCTGTGGGCATAGTGGCAGGAGGAGCAGGTGAGAACAAAAATACCGGCCTTTGCAAAATCACTAGCTTGCTGGTCCACAGACACTTGTTTGGTTTTAGGAACATTACAGTCNATTTTCAGGCTGCTGAGACACGGATAGATCTGTGGGCATAGTGGCAGGAGGAGCAGGTGAGAACAAAAATACCGGCCTTTGCAAAATCACTAGCTTGCTGGTCCACAGACACTTGTTTTGTTTTAGGAACATTACAGTCTTTTGTTCTTGAGGCTTAATCAGGAGAAAATGAGGACAGAAACTTACGCTGTACAGGATCAGCCATCAGACCCAGTATTGTTGGCTCCCCTGGTCCCCGCGTGGCCACCATGGGCCACTGGACCATGGCCTGACAGCTCTGGCTTAGCCCTTCCCTGGAGGACTGGGGAAAAGTATCTCACAGGGGTTTTCAGCAGATAACTACACTGAGGTTCTGCTTAGTTTGAAAAAATGGAAAGTACCAATGACCAAGAAAGACATTTTCTCATTTCTCTTCTGCTTTTCTGGAGACTCTCCAGAGGATCTGAAGCCTATCCACAATAAAAAGCTAATGTGGCTACTGAGTTTAACCTGGTAAGCAGAACTGAATATAAATTGCTCTGAAGATCAAATAAACTTTTTTAAAAGAGCAGATGAAATCTGCTGTTTCTAAGCTTTGGACTTTTTGTTGTCTTTCCTTGACTCATAAAGCTTCGGTGAATCCTGCCCTGAAGTACCAGAGACGGTGATAGATGCCAATGCCCTGGCAGGTTTGAATCTGTTCACATAAACCCTGTGGGTGTGAATTTGATTCTTTCCAATGATTGTTTTGGAATGATTTAGTCACATTGTTTTGACCTACTTTCCCTCGTTGCAAACTCCGTCCAAGCTGGTTATTGTTTATACAAAAGGAGCGTGAAGGCTATTTTATATACTGGTATATTATTTCCGGTAAAATTCATAAATAAGCTAAAAAAAAAAAAAACAAAAAAGAAAACAGGAAAAAGTCATTTTAGGCAAAAACCAGAGTATACCATAAGATGCAGCTCTTTGTCCAAACTCTGGCAAAAGTCCCAATGCAAAGAAGAGGGTTGAGAGGGTGACTCCAGTAGGTTTGGTCCTCAGCATTTTATAAGATAGGATATGAGAAAGCACCTGGGAGAGAATTGATTGTGTGCTGAAGAAAATAAGATGGCTCAGAGGACAAAATCAAATCCTCCATGCCTTGTGGCAAGTCACAAATTGAAGGGTTGAGAGGTGGCCGGGAGATGAAGCAAGGTCATCTGTGAGGGTTTGGACACCATTGCCTGGCAGTTCCCGACTAGATCACAGGTAGTAAATTATTGGCAGCTGGGCCATGGGAGTATTTTCTGGGGACTCTCTCCCGGTTGCTCTGACAGGCAGTTTGGGCTCGTTCAGTGCTACTGCAATAGCAATAGTAGAGATGATTGGATTCGTGCTTCCTGGAGAGAGAATGTGCCCTACGGAGCTGGGGAGAGATAGGCTTCGGGAAGATCATAGAAGACGGGAAGGCAACAGTTGAGGCAGGGAGTCATTAAAGGGAAGTTAATACTGTGCGTGGGAGGTAGTCTAAGAAAATATATTAGAAGCAGAAACGTGAATTTGAAGGGCAAATCTAGCCCTTTACATCTACAATACAAAAATAGTCCTAAAGTGCCACTCATTTTTACAGGAGGTTTGACATCTAGTAGCTTTATGCGCCTCTGGTAATCAACATTTTCGTATCTGACAGCTGGACTCAGAGCATGTGCTCTTCTTCCAGTGTTTGCTAACACCTTGGAACAACACCATCACTAACAAAAACACAAACCAACCCCTTGCCTCCATGAGGGAAATCAGTAATGATCATTAAGACCATCAGGTTCCCACTTCCTCTATAACATAACCAAGAAAACATCTCTGTTAGGTCAGTTTTGAATCGAAGTACAGAAAAAACAAAAAAATGAGTGTAAATATCTCCAACATCAGATCTCCTGGACTTTAGGAAATCCACATAAGCATGCAGCTCCACTCAGCTTAAAAGCTTACAGCAGTGAAATATTACCAATGAAACATCATCAATAGACTTTCACATACAGTAATTGGAATGCAAAAGGTATTTAATCTTCAAGCATAGCATATATCATGGCTGAAGCCTGGAAAATGCTGAGAATAACAGCATTTATATCCCTTTGCATTTTCTGTGTTTTAGTTCTGTGCAAGACAAAGAAAACGTTTGTAAGGGAACTATCAATTCTGTGACAAAGGTTACAGATTAAACCTCTGCTCTGTAAATATGTATATACATCTAAGATGTATACATTATTCTGAAAGGAAGCCAGTCATCCAGACATTGATTTTCCTGCAAGAAATACAATTCACGGATGCACAGTTGCTGTAATTTAACAAGCACTATTTGCTCTTCTCATACATACTTTTGCATTCCAAGGGTATGGTTTGCTAATAAGTTTGTGCACATGTGTTGCAGAAGAGGGAAATCTTTACCTAGAAATCTTTATCTCCACTGAATGGTACCTTTCAGCTAATGAGATTGCTGTCACCTAAATTTTCATTGTTTTAAGAGCAAGTGGCTGCTGACAGTTTCCTTTCAAGCTTGAATGATGAAAGCAAAACACCACACTGCCTCATCTGGCTAGCTTGCTGAGAGCTAATGAGCCTGAGGCTGCACCCATCTTTGCTATACTAGTGTGACCTTATGTCTGCTAATGCACAGGGAAGGAGTGAAAAATGTACTGCTAGTTCCCTTCAACAATTCCCTGGGGACATGCTGAATGTGCCAAACAATTTAGTAAATATATATCAAGTTACTGTGTTGAAACATACTCCAATGCATTGGGTATCTCAATCAAAAGATCAAATTTTATTTTCGCTTATTTTCCCCCTCTGTGTTCAACATTTGATAATTCCCCTTTAAAAATGATATCTTTTCTAGCTAAATTTTAAACGTTGCGCAAAGTTTTTCACTGGGTACCTAGTTTTGTAATAGACTACCTGAAATTTTAAACTAGTTTTTGTTTGTTAATTTGTTTGTATGTTATTCCTACAAGGTAAATAGAAGTCGATATGAGATTTGATAGTGCATGTTTGAAGGCTGCTTAGCTATTAACAACTGAAAGCACTGCATAGCATGAACCATGCATCTCAAAAAGATTTTCCATGCATAGTCAATAGAAAATATTACACGGCTTCCCCTTGGTGGAATCTCTTTCCCGTCTGTGCTCAGTTTCCATAGATATTGCTGGAAATCAGCTTTACTGGATTTTAAGATCAAACTTTCACTTGCAATCTTTACACTCAAATACGCAGTTTGAAATTCTCCCTGTATCGTAGGTATTTGTTGAAGCCATCTAATATGGAACAGAAATGCCACCAAGCAGTATGTGTGTGTGTGTGTGCACGTGAGTGTGTGTGTGTATACATATATAAAAATAGCCCTGCGGAATTAAAATAGTCACAACAGATAATGGATTTTTGAAGACTATAGAAGCTCAAGAGTTTTTTGATGAAAAAAAGATGTTAATTATGTTCAGTCAGTTAAATAATATTAGTTTCCCAATCAAAGTCAAGGCAAAACATAAAAATCTAAAAGTATCAAATAAGTTACCATTTTTACTTTTTTTACACCATGATTACTTATTTTCACAGCTCTAGGACTTGCCATCTGTTGGAATACACTTCAAGGCTTTGATCTGGTCAGTGATCTTTGTGAGCTATGTGGTAGATTTGCCTTTTATCTAATAGAGCCTTCTTGTGTCTTGGTATTTTTGGCAACACCTGGAAAGCACAGCTTAGACTGATGAGTATTTCTGTTCACATAAATGTGAAGCATGGAGCAAAAGTGGATTTTAAAAAAAGGAGTTTTAACCTCTGTCAGGAAATAGTCATCAATTCTGAATATTTCGGGGTGATCTGGTCAAAAAGATGATGGGTAAATTTGGTTGAGAGAACTACAGCAGATCTTTTCCTTATCAAGCCATTTTTACATCTTCTAGTAACATTAATGCTAGCTGTGAGAAATGAAGAACTTCACCTTCATATCTCACCAGATGTCTCTATCACTCATTTATTCCGCTATCAATTCAAACATAAACCTTTCAGATAATACCTGTCAGGCTGGCCACAAAGCAGAACAAAGATCTGAGGTGGTGACTCCGAGTATACCCAGTCTATTCCTCTGTGCCATGAGGATGCGCTTAACACATCACATAATCACTGCCTTGTCCCAGGAGATAAATACTTAGATTTTCTTCATACGATACTTTTGGGCAAAAAGCCCCAAGACAGGCTCTGCTCACTTCTGGCAACCCTGGAGCATGCAGAGGGTAAACCTTTTAGAGATGTTACTTATTCCAGAAGATGTTATCAGCTGTTGGTGGCAGCACCCTGTGTAGTTTGTCAGTTTATGAAGTGTACAAATCTTTACACATTTACACAGAATAAACATTTTTAGGTATTCCATCCAACCCACAGCTCCCCTCCATGTGCTCTTCAGTCAAGTTTCTGAGGCTTCAAGAAAAAAAATTTCTACCACTTCCCTCTAGGACCATCTTGGCAACTGAAGAGGTGCTTATCTTTTGGTAAGTCGCTCCCATTTACTGAAATAAAGGAGTTTTGCAAAATGCGGTCCTGATCTCAGACAAACAAATTATGAGGAGAAGATACTGCTTTCTGCATTTTGAGCGCAGTGGATGCCAGGAGGGATGGTGAGGCTATTGACCCCACATGGCACTGGACTGACCGTGTTTGCCCCTCAACGCCACAGTGACTGCCAGGGCTGTTTCTGCTGGTCTTCTCTGCTCCAGGCAGATGTGCTGCAAGGAGGCAGATCTGAACACAAACCTTCTACCCTGTGCCTCAGTATCCACGCATTTTAGTGGGCTGTTTTGTTTTGTTTTGCGGTTGCCAACCGGCACTTTTTCCTCTGCCGTTGGAAACAGTAGAAGCACTGGCTCGTTGGCATGGGATCTGCTTTTCCCTCGCATTAAGCCTGTCTGAGTTATTATTGCATTGCAGTCACCCAGTTCTTTTTGCTTTCTGTGGCATCAGCATTTCCCTGCAATAGCTGTTGTAGTGCACTATAACTCCATGGATGTGCTTTATAAGCCCTTAGCCTCGAATAACAGGAGCAGTGTTTTCCTCTCTGTGGTTTCTGCCTTCATTGTAAATAAGTATTAAGTCTGAAAGATGGAAACTTATGTCTGATTTCCTTTATTTGCCTCCATCCACACCTTCCTGAACTGCTGCAGTAAATCTTTCATACTAATTATTATCCTTTAAGACTCACAGAACAGCAAATGCTTACACACTGCTTAATGCACAGAGATGCAGTGTGGCTCTTATCCAAACCCTACAATCAAACGAGGACAAGATTAAGTATATTCAAGGCAAACACACCCACAATCTAATCAAGACAAAAGAAGAAATCCTGGCTCTGTTTGAGTCTATGGGCATTTTGCCACTGACTTCAGTGAGGTTAGGATTTCAACCAAGATAAACAAGTATGAGACAAGACAAAATAAAATAGTTTAGAAGTGGGAAGGTTTGTGGATGAGTCATTGGAGAAAAAGGGAAGGGATACTTACTGCCTTGGGGGAATGAAGATGTGGCAAAACCCAAATATGAATATTTATTTGGGTGAGTGCAGTGAAGGAAAATTGAGGGGGTCCTGGCAAGCACTGCAGCCTGGAGTCCACACCTTTCTGGCAGCTGCAGGGAGGTCCCCAAGACATGGCTTTGGGGGCAGCCCCACTGGCGTTCTGTTGTTGAGGACTCAACACAACAGCCAAAGAGGCCACATGACAAGAGGGGTCCACAGGAACTCAATGAAGCTCAGCGAAGGCAAGTACCATGTCCTGTCCCTGTGGAGGAGCAACCCCAGGTACTCCATCCCTGGAGATCCTCAAAACCTGACTGGACATGACCCTGAACAACCTGCTCCAGCTGACCATGCTTGAGCTGGGGGTTGGACTAGATGACTTCCAGAGATCTCTTCCAACCTCAGCTGTTCTGTGATTGCATGTGTTCCCTAGAGACAAAGGATTTTAGCCAAAGTAGGCCAAATTTATTCTTTGCATGTACTTGACATGTCGTATTTAAGTCCCATGTGTTCGTATAAATAACAAATTCCTTCCCCTAATGCTCTCGGTTCCTATGGATGGAATTTAACACCTGCAAGTTACTCAGGGATGTTACCCCTCTGCTATCGCATGCACACATACAGAAAACAGCATCTCTGACCAGCCTGGGACAACTTTAGTACAACCCTAAGTCAGCTGCAGTTAATAGAGGTTTCTTGACACACTTGAATGGAAACAAGACTGAGCACTAACAGAATTGGTATGGTTGAATCACTTTATGAAACTAAAGACGCTGACAGTTTATGATACCCATAATGATGGTGGCTTCCATTAAAATGTCATTCACCAAACAGTTCTTGCCACCTTAATTTACTGTTCCAAGTGCAGAGGAAATATTTGGCATGTCTTATACTAGTGGATAGCTATTGATTAAACTCTCTCGATTGCAATTTCTTGTGAGATCTGAAGACAGCAAAGGGGGCGAGAGAACATTTTGGCTCAGTCACAGTCACTGTCCTCAGAGCTACTTAGTGCCACTTCGGGGCTGCAGTGCCGCTGACAGGGAAAGTCCACTGATCCTCTGCTGTGTGTTGAATCCTTGCTAAAGGTGGAACGGATCTGAAATCTCTTCCCTTTGCTGAAAGGAAACAGTAAGGAGCACTTAAGAGACAATGTGGGAACAGATTGTGCGTAGTGCATTTTTATTTTGTTGATAGTCCCATCCAGCCAACAATACGCAGTAGAGAGACCACCTCCCTGAATTTTGTCCATTTTCTTTCAACTTCTGTAACATCTTGTGGTTACGAGTTCCCCTGGAACTGCAGGGGAGCAGGAGCCAAGTGCAGCCTTACGGTGCCCTTATATTTCTTACCTGGTTTCTGCAACAACCCTCTTGGGCATAAATAAGATCAACTTTAAATTAGCAAGAGGATGAAGAGGGATCTAGATTAGCCCAGGTGGAGAGTGTGGTTTGTAAAGAATGCTTGAAAATAGCATAGCTGCATCTGTCCTTGCAGCAGGGGTACAGAAGAAAGCAAACACAACAGTACAAGAAGAGGTCCAAAGACAGCAGAAAGCCCAATAAATTGATGAATAAGGAAGTTATTTTCTATTCCTTTCCCCTCTTTCAAACTGTCTTTCTTTAAACTTCCCCTGTGTGGACACACATAGTGTGTGACGGGGAAGACAATTTGTGGTGAGACCTTGTTAATGTCTCAGCCCAGAAAGTTCCCAAAGAATTCTTGCTTTCACACAAACTTCACCCTGCTCCCCAAAAAATCACATTCCAGACTTTTCTTGCTGTAAGTTTGTATCTGGTTATCTGTTACTGGAATCACAATGTGGCCATGAAACCTAGACTCATCCTTGGCCTGGAGGCCTGCCAAGATCTCCAGATTTTTTACAACTAGTGTTTCAATCAAGTTATTTACTCACCTAATCAAAAAGTAAATAATACATACAATATCAGGGCTTCAAAGATTCTGTCTCCCGTGGTGGGATACAAATGAAACCACAGTTTTCATAATGCTGGTGATAGCTGACTGTAGCTATTTGGTAAAATAAGCTCTGACTGACTCACGCAGAACATGCATCTTGGAAGCAAGAGCCATTAAAAAACCAGACTAAATGCTGTGAATGAAGCAAGATTCAGAGTTCAAATAGTAAGAGTAGACATAGTTGTTATTGTCATAAAAACCAAGGGTTTACGCCAGAAAGATATCTGTCTGCTGGACTGAAACATGAGTGGTACGTGGGGCAAAATTAAAAAAAGAAAAAGAAGCTGGTGAAAAAGTCCCTCAACACCCTAAGTGAACCATATTCCATACTCAGTTCCAAGACTACCTTGGCTGGATTCTTAAGCAATTGATTCATTCAGATAAAATGAAATCAAGCAAGAGTTGGTGCTTCTAAATCTATTGGGAAATGTTACGCTAATTAATTAGTATATTATATCAGGATGAAGGTTAGATGAGAATTCTATGGAGCCAGCAATGCTTTCCCCTATTACCTGAAGCTACAAGGAGCAAAACCTTAATGCAGATTCCAGCCTTGACTGATTACTAACTGCTTTAGAAATTAAAGGTGTGGCAACCATTTTGGGCAACAACTGGCAGCTGTGCCTTGAATGACAAAATAAGATGATCTATTTCATGCAGTGAGAGATTCAAGAGAGATGACCAATTCATTTCCAAATGAGATTCATAAGCAATGGATTAAAAAAAAATACTAAAATACTGGGAGGACATTGTGGAAAGCATGAATTGACAAAACAAGCTTGTTGCATTAACAACAGTGAGTCTGAAAGCAGGACAAATAAGAATAGGCAATCGAGACTGATAAGAAGAAAGGCATGGAGATAGAAAAGCCTAAGCACAGCACAGAAGAATGAGACACCCCCCCTCTAATGGATTTGAAGTAGTTACTGAAATGGACCAGCAGCTTAGGAAGCAGACAAGAAACGTCTTGTGAACCTTTGTTCATTTCAGTAGTTGCTTTGAATTACAGATGCAAACAGCTGACATTAGAGAACATTCCTAGTTCCCCCCTCTAATACCACCTTTTCTACTGGTGATCATTTCAATCAGCTTAGTTAGGCTGAGTAGGACTATATAATCATTTTCAAGGAAGCTCCAAACTGACCACATTTCTGGCTTTCTCCCCAAACTGAAGCTTGAGATCAGTTTGTCAAGAAATCTTTCAGGGAACTGTGAGGAGGAAAACTTCTACACCTGACAGAACTTATAGTTTGCAAAAAAAAGCCATGTGCAAAGCCCTCTCTCCAATGGAGAACATCCGTTCTTTGAGGCAAGGACAATTATATGCTTTCTGGTTTTGTAGCCACATGGTAATGATCAGGCAATCCTTGTTTGTGATTATCTCTACCTGACCAGCTCTGAGCTATCTCTACTGTATGCTCACCTGCTGTGATGAACAATTTTGGGTGTTTTATGGTAGCTGCCACAAACAGCTGACATAGTAGGTGGGAACACTAAGATGAGAAAGGTGATACGAGCTCAGGACACATCCAACTGAAGGTTGATTCATTCCCTGACAGACCGGAGCAAACCAGATATCTGTATTCTCAACCACAGCATCAGTGTCAATGTTTAGGCATTGAAAAACCTGGGAATAATTTAGCATAACTGGGAAATACCAGCTTATCCCCCTGGAATTATTTAAGTAGCATTGTCCTCCTTATTCAAAGAGGTTTATTTATGGTTAAGCGCATTGTCTGGTCCTGGAATTAATACCTCCCCCTTGTAATGTTGCTAAGCCCCAGTGGGATGCAAGGTAGTCAGTGGAGACAAGGGCTGGGATCACAATGTAAGACTCAGAATGAACCTCCTGGACTGCCACCAGATCGAGCTAGTATCTGCTAAGTTACTCTGTGATATGAATGCATTTACTTAGCACATCTATCTTGTGATGCAAAATAAGAGCAAAGTCGCTTGGTGTGTTGATCAGTAGCTGTTTATAGAATAGAACAGAACAAACCAGAATAGAATAGAATAGAATAGAATAGAATAGAATAGAATAGAGTAGAATGTTTCAGTTGGAAGAGACCTACAATGATCATCTAGTCCAACTGTTTATGCTGTGCTAACTGGGTTGCTTACAGTTTGTGAACATCCATGTGGCGGATTTGTGGTTGTGTGTATCGATACAGAAGCTTGTGTAACTGAAAAACAGACCTTTAAAAAGCAGAACAGAACTGAAAGTCTGACGTATCAAAACAATCACGTTGCATCCTGTCTTGTTTCATGCTGTACTGACATTTTCCTTTAGGAGGCCACTCAAACACGTACCAGCTGCTAACCTGCCTACTGTCCAAAGATGGCCAATTTACTGGTCTCTGGGACCTCATATAATAATTTGCACCTGTGAAAGGTCACTGTAAAAAATACGGCACATCAGAGCTGTGTCATTTAACACCCACTGTGTATAGATGTAAATGGCTAGCCACTGCAGAAAGCAGCTGAGAATAGATCCAGAATAGAATAAGAATAAAGATGGAGGAAGTGTGCAAGGAGTTATAGCGTAATAAGACACAGGAATAATTTCAACTGTAAGTCAAAACCCAATAATTTTTAAGATGTTTCTCTTTATGAAGTCAAGAGAAGTTTGCTAAGTTTATGCAGTGGATTATATGACAAACCTATAGTAGTCAAGGCGACACTCAGTGGTCCAGGAGATCTGTAGACACATAACAATCTCAATTTCTAAGTTACTTGTGGCTCTTTATTGCTATTATTTCTTGTATAAAGGCGATTTTTTTGCTTAGATACACTCCTCTTTTTCCACCTAATGCTTATCCTCAGTCCCTTTCACTTCAGCAGGCTAAAACACTACATGCTCTTAGAGCATTCACCTGGTCAGATGGACAAAAAGTGGGATGACTTCACCCACACCATGCATGGGTGGGTACGGCACAGCTCCAGATGACAAGCCACCTGAGGGCAGAGCTGGCTACCCCCTTCAGCACGACTTGTCTCTACACCATCAGCTGGTAATAAAACCTGATGGCTTCTGGACTGGAGGTGACTCACTTCTGGGGACCTTGAAGCATCTGCCCATTCAGTTAGACCCTCTCTGCAAGTGTTGATTTTCATTTAGGAGCTAAAGAGTGGATTAACTGAAGATGCCTCTGAGCTGGGGGCTATGCAAACACCTGCCCAAACAAAACGTGGTAAAAGCCAATGACACTCAAACGTCTGTATCAGGCAAAAGTTGCACTTTCTTGGAATTTCTCTCATCAAACCTAGAGAACTAGTGACATGCACACTTTTTATCATTTGTGAGTTGCAGACTGTTCATCATGGCTTCCCAGAGAAATGGTAATGTGCTGGGCATACGTCTGAATTCCTCCCTCTCAAATATCAAACCAGAAAGTACCAGTCACACAGACAGAGGGGAATTACTTAGAGAGAACAGCACTAGTGGTGTCAACAAGAAAGGAACATTTGGCTATTCAGCTTGTTACACTGTCACTGGTTTTGCAGTATCAGATTCTATCTGTCCCAGTTCTGCTCTAATTTTTCTTTGATTCTCTTGCAGTCAATATTTCTGTGTTCCTATTAGTCTAGCAAATGTTAGTGTAAGCTGCAAATTTCACTTGTACTTTGAAATGTCAAAATCTCTTCTTTCTTAACTGTACTAGATTCTTCCACCTTGATATTTCAGTTTATTTCACAATGTGGCTGCCTATAGCCAATTCCACAATTGCTTTCTAACCAGTCTGATTACAGACACAGGCGGACAACTTTTTTTTAAAAAATGTTTCATGTTTATCCTTTTGGAGAATTACAGATTAACCCAAGATCCTTTGAGATAAGAGGAATGAGATATTGGGTACTAAATATTTTCTTCATTTCCGACTCTCTTCAGACAAAGTAGTTTTGGATTTGCTCCTTATTTTCCAGATCATCAGCTTTAATTGTAAACTCTTCATCATTACAGACTATGGCCAGCATGAAATCTTAACAACTGTGGAATCTTTTTAAATCCAACACACAAACCTCCCTACCTGTGGGGGTTCAGAAAGGAAGCTTTTTTAACTGTTTCTGTCCAGGTTGGTAACCAGCTTCTGGAACAGTGGTCTGGAAAGTGCTTTCAGATCTCTAGATGAAAATAATTCCCTTTCTCAAATCCAGTAAATATACAAAACCTTAACTTATTTGAAATACATCGGCACATTTGAAATGCTTCCACTGCTGTTTTCTATATGAGAATCCCTGCACCTTGAGAAGTTGTCAAGACATTTCAGTGGTCTGGAGGCACCACTGTTAGTGAACATGGGAAAGCCTGATAACCTAAACAGAGAAAAGGAGAGAAATTTTCTTGTGTCATTTGAACCCATCAGCCCTGAAAGTGAGACAGTGGTTCATCAGGTCAAAATGGCCGGTTCAACCAGATTGGCAAAGCTTCTATGACCACTCAGCCATCTTCCAAGACACGTTTCTCTGTATGAAGGCCATCAGCTTCAGGAACCTATAAACTACATTCCGTTAGACTATTCTATAATAGTCTTCATGAGAAATGTGTTGGTCACCTAGCAATATTAAGAATGTTAATTTCTGTAGTCTTTGCAGCAATTAGGTCCCTGAATGCAACTTAACTTAGCTGAAAAAATACTTTATTAGCGCTAAGAAATATCAGCTTTAGCAATGACAGAATAGTTGTGCAGAAATCCTCACTAGAATAAAAGTTTTGGAGCAGGGGTCAAGAAATTTAGAGTGATGCTATGCTTTTTTTCCTTTCAGAATTTACAATTTTTTCCCAAATCCATTGGTTTTATTTGAGTTTGTCAAACGGTGCCAGGACAAATCATAACTGCAGGTAAAAGGAGTGGTCTTCCATCACCTTGTGGTCAAGGGCTGAGATATTTACTTATGCTGTGAAAAATCCAATTCAATTTCCTTTTCTGCTGCTGACAATTTGAACTTGCATATTCTGGGTCAGTGAATTAATTATGAAGCTCTGTGGGTTGCCTGGTGGTGAGACACTCAGTCCCTCCTCCAGACTCTCCCGCTTTCTGCTGGTTTATGTTGTATAAATAGTTAATTGCAGGTGCTGGAATTGATGTAGAAGCACTTCAGCTTGCAGACAGCATTGAACTGCTAGGGCACAGAGTCATTCATTCTCTCCCAGTCTCGGTTCGTCTATTGAAATACAGCACAAAAGTTCCAGCATATGAGATGATGAGGGGCCAGCCTTCCACACATCCCACACCGCTGACTGGGACATTCACTGCAAACGTAGGAATTGCTCATCCAAATCATAGTTTTGAACATTTTCCTCTCTCTTTTCAGAAGTCTTCCACATTCTCTGTCCCTCAGCTTTCCAGCTTTTGTGGGAAAACAATGAGGTGACCAGAGCCTACAATGCTGTAGGCTTTAGAATGTTTAAATCTTGTAGGAATAACACAGAAAATAAAATGAGTACATGGTGTAGCTCGTTACATCCCACTGAAAGGTGATCCTCCTGGGGTTAGACAGGCAGTCATTGCACAGCCGTGCAGACTAGTCCCATGTGGAAAAAACACATTATGTCATAGGATCCCACCATGGTTTTGTAAAGCGGTTATATGCTGCCAGAGCTCTGCAAATTGATTCTGACAAGAAGGATAATAATAACACGGCATCCACTAGACCATCTGGTCTTTCCTACCTAAAATATCTTAATCAACTATTAGAGATGTTTAATAGGCATCACAGTAAGAATTATTTGTGGGTATTAAACAGTGGCTGAAACCAAAAGCAGAGAAAGAACATACATCCATAGTCTCAGCTGATGTGGAATACTGTAGCAGAGTCATTAAAGCTGTGCTGACTTGTGCTGGTTGAGCATACGACCCGTCATATTTAGAAACACAGTATTAAGAGTGGTTATGCTCTGAAACTTAATAAAATTACAAATTGGAATATCTCTAGTGAAATTAATGATCCAAAATATTACAGTCAAGCAGAAGTCAGCCTTGTCTTGAATTTTGAAGGTCATTTAGAGTAATAAAAAAGTCCAGTGTTATGCTTTAGAGCTTTGAAACAATAAGGCAAAGGGGATATTTGACAGTGAGGGGAAAAGAAGAGTCATCTATCCCCCCCATATGCAATTAATTTGCTGAAAAAAAACCTGTGGAGAGCCATGCTGTATGCGCCGCTCCACCCCCCAACCCCCCCAAAAAACCCCCAAACAACTCGAACCCACAAAGCCAAACCCTAATGACATTCAGAATAAGCCCGTGGCCACCATTTCTTTTAACTTGTTCTTGTGACTGGGCAGAAGAGGGTACAAAAATAAAGACCCCATGGAGAAGGTGTCTCAGGTCAAACAGTAGATGTTGCCCAGTTGCCAACCTGACATCCTTCTTTTCTCCTGCAAACCCATAATAGGATCCAGAGAAATGATGGATGCAGGGAAAAATCAGGAGAAAAAAAGAAATTAGCTTGAGTCAAGCAAAGCAAAGAACTTTGGCATACTTAGAGGAATGAAAAGAAATTAACCTAAACCCAACAAACTCCCAAGGGAAACAAAAAGTTTTGAGGAGAAAAAAAAAATTATTCAGATTTGACATGGTTTTTCTGGTTTTAGAGAAAAATTTTTTTCAGATTATTTTCCACTTTCCTAATTCTGCCATCACCTTAATTGTTCTTCTTTTTTAAAAAGGGAAACAAGTTGCTTTTGAATTGACTGATATAAACAAAAATCTTCCAGATTTAAAAACTGAATCTCTCATTTTGCAGCCTTGGAAGTACTTTTTTTTAGCTTAAATGAGATTCCTTCATTGTCTCCTACCAAAAGCACACATTGTATTGGACCAAATTTTCAGACAATTACTTATCTCACAGAAATATTTTATCCAGCTCTACCCAAGACCAACAGAGGGTGGAGATATTACTAAGTCCCTAGAGAGACAAAAAAAGAAAAACAGGGAATGAACTACTGAAAAAAAGAAATTACCCTATATGAAAGAAGACATTTGTTGCCTGGAGGAGGAGGATACAAATGAATTAAACAAGAGACAATCTCACCGCTCTTGGCCAAAAATATTTGAACAAGTTTGGCAAGCCAGTCGTGGATCAAAAATCCTTGTGCTAGGAATGTTTTATTTCTTTATCCAATTCATACATGGTAGGGATTAAACATGGGCCTTATGTGCCTAATTGTCCGTATGTAATGTGGGAGTAATGAATGCTACCTTGATGACTTGAGAGTTTAGAGATATGTAAAGAAGTACAGGGTGAAATTCTCATCTAACTGAAATCCATAACAGAATTTTCTTTGACCTTGGGTTCTCCTCTTTTATTCCTATCGTTGTTCCTCTAGTTTCTCTCTCACCCGTAAGAACAAGATTTCAGAAAGGAAAAATCAGAGGATGTGTTGTCAGAGGTTTTGTCACAGCTATGATGCAGTCATGTAACCCCTCTTCATTATATCAGAACTTGCACACAAACAGGGAGAGATCCTTTCCCCAAAGAGCTCACAACTCCTACCAACAAAGCAATGACTCTTTAAGTCTCCAAACACTGTGGCTGACCTGCTCCCTTCTGGAACCTTGTTCAGGCTTAGGCATTTGACAAGAAATCTTTTTCCCTGGCCCATACAAGCATGAATTTTAACTAGAGATTGCAATATTTTTTTCAGGCCTTTTTTTTCTCTCTCTCAAGTGGAAAGAACATTAGTATAATCAAATTTTTAGAAGGGGCTACATTAACAAAAATGGAAAAGTTAAAACTAAATCAATATAAGGTAATGTTCGAGCTGACCTGTGCCGAAATATCATTTGGAAATTTTCAGTCCATGAAACTATCCCTAGATTGACTTTTTATCTTCATTTTTGCAGGAAAAATGCTTTTATATTCACATTTTCATGGGAGAGGAAAATTGTTTTCCATGCAGATGTATACTTCAAGTTGACAGCTGCATTTTTCATGGATATGATCACTCAAGCTGAGGTCATCACTCAAGCAGCTTGAGCTGATCCCATGCAGCGTTTTGGAAATGACCAGACCTACCTTGAAATTGTCCTGAAGAGAGAAGAGCCCCAGGACAACAAACACTTCAGGGCTATATTGCTATGCAGACCATTTGCTCTGTTCTGACCCCAAAAGAGCTTTGTATCACTAGTTTTATATTTCCTGCATGCAGCAAGACAGAATTCATGAAGTCCAAAGTGTCAACAGAAACTTACACTGTTGGTACATTGCAGGAGGCAGGACTGGATCCTACTTCTCCTGTGGGGTAAGGTTGCCCACTGCTCCAAATCTTACAAGTGCAAAAGTAAGAATGAAAACTACCTTAAGGGCTCTGGAAAGACAAGCTATAATATCATGTCAACCTGTGCATGAAGGCAGGACTGGAACAATTATTTCCATCATTATAGATTGTGGTTCGTTTCCCCTAATGTCCAGTTTTGAAAGCTCAGTTTGAATCTGCTGGAGGTATGGACTAATGTTTTTTTTTTTTTTTAATTTTAAAATAAAAAAAACCCAAACAAAAAAAAACCCAACAACCTTCTCTTGTTGAGTCAATGACACCTAAGAGGCACTCGTTGGAATTTGCATTGACAGAAAAATAAGGCAGTCTCTTTGGGGAAAAGGGAAACTTGCTTTCTCTATATACATGTTCTTATAGATCTCAGACTTACATCCTTTCATCAACATGTCTGCATAATTAGCACTTCAGTTTGGGGTTTTCCAAAGCAAAAAAGCAAACCTCCAAATCTTGTGCACCCTGTGAAGCTGAAGGCAAGAAATGTGAGTCAGCCATGGAGTTGCAAGGTATTATAAGTAACCTACACGTGTAACTTGCTCTCTTTCAAATACCTCATCAATCTGGAAGCTACACTTCCCATATGTCTCTTCTGCCAATTTGTTTTAACTGTCAAAGAGGTTGTTTTCAAAGAACTCGAGTGACAGCTCAGAAATCCATCTTGGTGGACTGGCAGGGCCTGGGAACTGTGTCTCTGAACTGTACAGAGGTCAGCCGTTTAATTTCATACAGGTCCCCATGATTTATACATGATCCAGCTCTCGATACAGAAAGGCCCATGCTTCCTCTGTTCATCAGGATGTAATGCCTGTCTAGGGATTGCTCCCTTCTGTAGACCGTGTACAATTACAAAGCACAATGCCAGTGCTAAAATAGATCAATACACTATTATTATTCTTATATCAAAAGGGGCAGCAGGTAGGTGTCCTATGTACACAAAATCTGATAAAAGGACTTGGCTTGTTTGATGTTTGCCAGACCTCCCTCTGGCTGGTGGTTTGAGTAACATTAATAGGCACAGGTAAAATCAGCCCTTGGTAAAGGCAAAGAAGCTTGTCTGGTAAGATGTACGAGGAAGAAGGAATTCATAAGGAATTTCATGTAAGCAACAGCAAAGTATTACAACACTAAAAACTTTCAAGATATTCTGGTATGTTTATTTTCTGGACAAAAGGAAACTTTAGAAAGACACAGAGGAAGTGGTTTGCTCAGCTCATGAAATTTCAAAGGCAGAAACTGAGATTTCTGGGTTATCAGCCTTGCCACACTCACTCTACGCAGTGTGATACTTTTGTCATTCCTATGTTGCTTCACCCATCCAACATACTCTTAGTCATAAGAACAGTCAGGAGAATTCAAAGGTAGCCTGCAAACTTGGCCTGGATATATCATAAGAACAAAAAAATTGTCCAGGACATGCCAAGAAATTTACATTTGAGATCTACAGAATGATTCCATTCCAGAAACGCTCAGACATTTGACAAATTTTAGGAAAGAGGAAGGAGTGCTCTCATTTTTTACTTCTGTTGCTTTTTTGCTTAATCTCATTTCACTGTGCTCTTGTGTTCTGGGACATCCAAGTCCTGAGGACAACCCTATGTATCCTCTTCTAAATCTTGCAGAATAGAGCATCAGACTGAAAACACCTCACCAGCAACATCTCTGTAAATGTCATACATCGTCTATCTTTCTGTGCCACACATAATTGCAGCTCTTGTAGCATCAGCTTCCTGGCGTGAGTCCATACGTTGAGCGATTATTCTCTTCAATCCAGACTGATAGAAGGCTTCATGCCTTGGCAAAATTACTAAGCTATCTATATATCTATGCTCTTTTTATGACTTGGAAAGTTAAACTGCTTTCTGTCTTGATTATTTGCCTTTGAGAAACTTGCAAAAATAAAAGAAAACATTATAAATGGAACCAATATGTTGAAGTTCACCATCTCTAGTTGATTTCACAAGCAACTCCCTATTCTCCCTGTTATTGGCAGACATTTTTTTTTGCACCTGTCTAGTTTGCCCCATTGTTTGGTAGTGATGGAAGAGGAGAATACAGGAATATAAAAATACATTCTCTTATATTTTCTAAAAGATCAGTCAGTGCTTGTAGCAGATCAAGGAGAAATGAGCCATCCCAGACAGCTTTTACCTTGTGATGCAGCTAAGTCACGTACGCACTGCTAAGCTCAAATCTTTCCTCAGCTGTCCTTCAGTTGGTACTGGTTTGGATGCTCCATTTGAATTTCCTGCTAGTCAAAGTAACCCAGCCAGCAAAGGCCCAAAGACCTTACAGTACCTGTTTGCACAAGATGGAGGATGGATCACAAATTTCATCAATTTCAAGTGGCCTTCTGCATCATTCCTGGGTCTTTACTGTCTTTGTGCTGACTTCTGAGGACTTTGGAAGGACATACGGGTCTTGATGAGCACTCTTCGAGCATGTCCATCAACAAGGTGAAACCACACTGGATGATGAGACCACTCTTAATTTCTCTCCTAGTGTCTAAGCATCACTATTCAGTAAGGACTAACCAGCAGTGAGGCCAGATTCCGGTCAAGCATTGGTACATTCATTTCATTTACACCTAAATAACTGTTCTCCATAGCTAAATACTGTGACACTGGAGAAAAAAGGAAGACTTGTGCCTCCTATTTCATGTCTCTCACATGGGTACACTACTGTCATATTCATTGCAAACAGCACCTGCACCAAAAGGTGGTGCTCTGAGTAAATGGTTGTTCATGTCATGGCTGCTGGTTGGGATGTTGTGAAGCGATGCCTGCCTTTGTGGATTTGCACTGTCCTTCTGCACCTTCCAAATTCATTAACTATAACAATATTAACAGTCAGTAAAAGCCACCACACCTTTGTGTTATGTACATGAAGAGTCATAGCAATTTTCTTCTCTTTCAACTCCAAGCATTTCCTTTTCCCATTTGTAGGTGGTCCAAGTGCAGATTTGTAAGTGTTTTAGCAATCCAAGAACATCTGTGAAATGTTTATGTCATGCTTGGAAACAGAGGAAGGGAGAAGCCTGAAGAGTAAGAACTTCTCAATTCCATTTCAGGATACTGTATATTGCATCAGAGCCTCCTAAGCTTTCTTTGGAGAGATTTAGCAGATCAACCACCCCACAACAGAATATATCCTAGCATGGAGAAATATTCCTGAAAACAAAACTTATTTCTGTGGATAGTGTCAGATCCAAAGTGATAGGCAGGAAACATCCTTCCTCTGTGTTCTTGGTTCAGATGCAGGTGATTTTTCTTTGAAGAAATTTTCAAGGCAAAGAACAAAGTTGAGAAGGTCAGTGTCCCCTTATACCCTGAGACCTCACAGTGTGCTAAGCACACTGATTTCTGGCTGTCTCAGGAGCTGAGATGCAATTGCAAAACAAAAGAATAAATCTGGAGTGAGGTATGCCTAAAATGCCATTTCATACACCACCTCGCCAGCATGGTCAGTAAAATACGCCTTCCTCGTAGTTCATGTACCGTCAGTGGAGGGTAGCACCTACATAGATTTACATGTGGATGGCATACGGTTTGTTATTTCATAAACAGCAGCTGAATACTGTATTTTGTACAAATTTCAGCTGGACAGGCAGCGTTCATACTGCATGCAAGCAATGGAGGTGGAATAAATGATGCCTGTCTGGTTTTCCTGCCTTCCCAGTGTAGCATGCCTTGTTGCAGAGACAGCTCTGCGGCATGTCACAAACAGTACGCAATCCTTTCACCAGAATGTCACAGGCTATAAAATCCTTCTCTCTGTCTCATAAAAGAAATGAAAGAGGCCTCCACTGCCTTTTGAAAATGGCAGCCTCCCATCAAATGCAGAGACTGGGGACAGGCCAGAAGATGCTTTTCACTTTGTACTTCTCAGCATAGGTAAAACGAAGTCAATGAAGCCAATTTACTCCTTTTGATGATCCTCAACTTAAAGAAGCAGAGGCAAAAGTAAGACCATGTTCAATACAAATTTATGAGTTTATTCACACTGTGAGGCATTTCGTACTCAAAATTTGAGAAAGTAATCCACACAAAACAGACACAAAACAGAATGAAATATATAGAGCAGGATTATTCAGTAGCTGTCAATTTGACTTTTGTTTATGGAACCAATGTCTTACAGGAATTACCCAAATCCACAGAGTTAATGATTATTACTAATGTCATTAAGTATTACATACTGTACATTGCAGATTGTAAAACTGGCACTTTGCCAACCAGTTACCTACTGGAACACTCATTAGAACACAGGATTAATTCATTTCCTTGGAAAAGAGCTCAGGCAAGTGAGTTTTCAGACAGTAGGATAAAAAAATAAATAGATCGCACTAAAAAAAATGTTCCTGTTTGTCCAAAGCAAGCATCTTTTTGGAGTCCTCTGGATTCCAGTAACTGAAAAGTGAAGGAAAATGTGGTTTGGGGTTCAGCCTGTTCTGGGAGGGAGCCCACAAACTGTCATGAAAACACTACATCACAGGAAAGCTCCTGTCTCTTCTCTCTCTCTCTTTAAGTTATATTATAGATTTTGTGTTCATGAAAAGAGATTAAAGATGAAGACAAAGAGCTGTCTTAAAACCTCCAATCCTACAGAACGCAAATAAAATCAAATCCCTTGTTATTATTCTCTCCACTGTTCTCAAAACCTGTGGAGCCTGGCTTACGACTTTGGAATGCTTGGGGTCGGTGGGACCGAACAGCCTGTGGATAGGCAGAAACCATGTACACACAGAGATGGCACGGAAATACAGAGCCATAAACAAGGGCCAGCCTTGTCGGGGCTGCTGGGTTACACAGGGGAGAGGCCTTTTGCATCTTACACTCTCCCCTCCCCTGCTCAGACAGTGCCAGCTTCCAGTTGTTTTCCAGCAAAATCAGA
The DNA here is from genome assembly GCA_013398225.1 of Steatornis caripensis. NCBI lineage: Eukaryota > Metazoa > Chordata > Aves > Caprimulgiformes > Steatornithidae > Steatornis > Steatornis caripensis. The sequence goes on along the minus strand of VZSC01002190.1, from coordinate 68,940 downwards.
CACTCCATTATGTTAAATGACAATGATATGATGCAGTCTCTCTGCCCCGTCCAGCTGGGATCGCTCTCCTTGGAATACCATTCTTGCAGCCAAGTGCTGAATATCTCCAAGGAAGAGATTTAAGTCAACAAGGTGGTAAAGTGTCTTAAACCCACTTCTCAGTGGGCTAAGAGCCTGCACAATGTCTGTTCTGGCTTAACTGATGGGCAGGAGCTCATTAAGCAGCGGTAACTTGCACAGGGGCCCTCAGTTTCATTGCTTTTGTGATTCCAACCTCCCTTTGCCTCTGATGCACTCCCTGTCTACCTCTGCGTGTGGGAAAGATGTTTTCCTGCGTGCCTCTGCAAAGTGCCTAGCTCTCTGCTGGTGACTCGGTCTGTAATACACTGTGACATTTAGGCCAGCAGAATCATCAGTGCAGCCACAGTTTTATTTGCGTTAATGTTAAATAGTGTGTACAAAAGCAAAAGGAAGCCTGCATATAATATCTTTCTTCTTTTTTTCCAAAAGGTTAAATTAGTATACATGGTATGGAATCTCTACTGTTTTCACTTCATATGCTACAGAGCTTGAACTTTAGTCTTTTGGTCCAAAGGGAGAAAAATCAATAGTATCATACTGATACACAAGAAACTTTATTAAAGTAGCCATGGGCGTCTCCACAACCTTACCCTATCAAGCTGGCTTGCTAATTGGTTTGCAACAGTGTGGCTGCCATGAAAATTACCCTGGTCTTTCTTGTGAAAATCTCGCTCTATCAGCATCAAGAGCACAAACAGCCAGGGAAGCGGTCAAAGGTTGCTTCCTAGTTGTTGGGAACGGAAAATGAAGCTTGTTAACATTCTGCTGCTGCTTCTTCTAGGGAAAAAAAAAACAGATCAGTGCTGCAGGGAGCTGTCCTCTGGAGGATTGAACAAAGATGATCAAGCTTCTCTCTACTCACTTCCACTCACCCATCAGGCTTTCATTGACAGGGAAGCCTGAAAAAACCTGCCAGAAGTGTCATTTCATACCTGCCTGAAGTCTTTAGTTTGGAGTGCTTCCCTTGTTTGTCCATCACAACATAGTCTCTCTCCCCCTTACCTGGGGTCTCTCCTCTTTGCTGCGTCCTGGTTTGTCACTGTGCTAAACCAAAGCTAAATTCAAAATGGCCTGAAAAAACGTGAGTGTATCTGGGCAAGAATGAATTAAAATGTTGTAAAGCTTTTGCAAGAAATGCCAATTATAGATAGAAGAGAGCCACAGTCTCTAAATCCCCCCTGCCACTGAGCTCCAATCCGGAAAGCAAGAAAAGCTTTGGCTGGCTGCACGAGTTTACAGTTATGTCTCTAAGGCAGAAATGTGGCTTGAAGGATGATGTTGCCTGAGTGAACCCATGCCAGCAAGAAGCTGTAGCAGATCGCAATGCATCTGTGTAAGGAGCAGCCACTGCTGAGTAGGTTCAGTTTACATCAAGTGTGTTAGCTACAAAAAATTAGCACTGAATTGATCCCTGGTTTGCATCAGAGTTTTTCACAGGATTCTGTGATGGAAAAAAGCCCCTGACATCTTGCTCAATCCATCTGAAAGGCCATTCAGCCAGTAGAAGATGTTAAAACCTACTTTAGGTCTCTTCCAATCCTTCAATTCAGGATGCGACCCAAAAAATAAATAAAACATTTTTACCCAGTAATGACAAGGAACTTCAGCAGCCAGGCACTGCACAAGCAGTGAATACGGGGTTGCCCTTTTCTCTAAGAAATTGAGACCTAAGTAGGAGTTTTCTGTTACATGTGCATCCTAAATAATGAAAACTTTATTCAGGTCAGCCACAACTCAGATATAGACCGTTTTCCATGGCCTAAAGCATACCCAATTCAATTTCAAACACACAGAAGATAAATACGGTTTACAGCTACTTTTGGGTCAGGTAAGTGCCTGTTCAATCTCCTGACCATCTTATCCTAATGATGGATGTTGTCTACCTCGACTTCAGCAAGGCTTTTGACACTGTCTCCCACA
>VZSC01002190.1:0-56004 GCA_013398225.1 Steatornis caripensis | reverse complement strand
TTTTTTTTTTTTTTTTTTTTTTGTACTTTTGAAAGACAAGGAAAACTAGAAATAGAAAGTTTTCACATGTGTGCAAACATTTTCAAAGGTTTTCAGACAACAAATAAATTAAACAGATGATGAAAGCTGATGAAAACTGGGAAAATATTGTCATAAACAGATATTTTCAAAATACATTTCTGTCTGGCTGAAAGCCACTTTCATTCTTTTTTCTAACCTAGTTTTGAATTAAATTACTTTTAGCAAAGCTCTCAGCAGATCTGGAGATACCCCTCTGATGTTAAGGCCTGACTGCTTAATTGTCGTTAGCTTTCTCTTCATCAGGTGAAGCAAGTCAGGTGAGTTTGGCCAGGGAAATTCTTTTTGCTACGAGAAGGCCCCTTAAGCAGCAGGCAACATTTTTTGGCTATGCTGTGTTTACAGCCCTCAGCATCCTTATTTAGCCAGCAAAGATACCCGTTATCAGAAAAAGATACATTCCCGACTTGAAGTTTTGAACGCTTGCACACAGCTGCTACAATGCATAGAGGACAGAGAACAGCTCAGAGCACATGCAAAGGATGAATATATTAAGTTATATTCAAGGGAATAAACCTGACAAAGGATTTTATGCCATATTTTTTTTTTTTTTACAAAAGGAAGACAACTTGCAAATGTATATCTCTGGAATGAGGAGGCAGTAATGAACAAGGACAGTGCATTTCCCAGTAGGTGATGAGTAAGCCGAGGGATAGCTGCAGGATGCCAAGATGTACTTCGCTGTCACAAAGGTTTTACACATAGGCTGGACAACCTGTTCAGTAAATCAACACGCATCTATCATTATGGATTGTTTTTCTTTTTTTTTTTCCTAGGTAGCTTTTTAGAAACTCACAGCCACATCGTAATGCATGCACAGTGGTTTTTAACTTGGCATACCCTTTTCATCATTTCCAATCCTATGCTACCTCTTGGGGGTGAATCATCATTACGTAATATAGCAGACATGGTACTATGTGATGAACCTTCTCCTTGCTGGGGAAAGAGCAAAAAGAAACTGAGAAACCACAGAAGAGTATTAACACAAAAGTACGCACATACCCTAGCAATCATATATAGGTTAGACTGGCTACTGGGTATGTTTTTCTCACCTCTCAAAAACCCTTATTGATTTCAGTGGGAAATATTCCTGCCTAACTGATACAGACTCTGGTCTGTGGGGTAATTAATGTGAAATTTTTTTTTTTTTTTTGTGAATCAGATCTGGCTTTGAAAGGAGGGATTCCAGCCTACTTTAGTAGCCAGAGAGTATTAGCTCTTGCTCATTCTTGTCTTACTTGCCTATGCCCTGCACCGGTCCAGCCCAGCACACAAATCAAAGTGATTGTTTGAGAACAAACAGCTGTTCTAAAGGTGGAGAAAATCCATTTGAAGATCATAAAATAGAAGAGTGAGGGTATTGCACAGGAAGTTATTAGTTAAACTGAACAAGACTTTAAAAAGTGGCTAAAGCAGAGTTAACAGCAACTTGGGTTATGCCTAGCCCAGATCACACACTACACTGGGAATGGAAAGCATCAAGGATTAGTTATCAGCAGACGTTTCCATTATATCTACCTCCAACAACAGCCATCTCCACTATCCCCGTAAAACATAGCCTACAGCCAAGGAGAGAAGAGTCAGGGTTCATCTCAGATGCTTAGCAAGGGATATGCCCATCTACAAGTGAATGGTTTGTTCACTTGGAAAGAGAGACTCAGTAAGGCACCATGGGCCTCTTCTCACGAACCGTGTGGTGAGTTCAGTTTTCAAGAAATAATGTAACCTACAATGGAAACCACAAAGTCTACTGCTGCCACGGGCAGCTGTGGCAGTAGCAAAACTGTGCCTCAGAGAGTAGTCCTGCCTGAGATGGGACTGTCACTGGAAGATGATAGCATTTGCACTGCAGATATGAAATAGCCTCATGTGTCATAAAAGTGGCTCTCCCAGGTTTGGGAGGAAAAGGAAGAAAAATAACCCATCAAGTCCTCCCACTCTTAAAATCCAAACTTCCTCAAGAACTTTCAGAGGATTTCATCTTTTCTGCATACATTTCACGAACATTTCACAAGCAACAACTTGCCTCTGTCTTGCTGTTTGACATTTTGTTTTACAGGTAGACCAACCAAGCTGCTAAGAGTCAAAGAACAGTATAAATTATCATCAGAAAGGAAGAATTGGAGATGGTTAATATACATAATTTGTGAAAAATTGTCGTGATTTTCACCAGAATGCATTATTATATATGACAGTATGAAAACAGAGATGGAGCAGAAAAGTACTTTGCTTCTTCGATTTGCCAAGCCGTCATGGGAGTACATAGGCATTTAGATCTATACTGAATTAAGATTTATTTGGGTAACTGTCATTCTAATTTTGTCTGTATTTTACAGTTAAAGATTCTTTCACACAGACTCTTTCTCCTAACAGTTATATCAAAATATCACTGTGTATTAATACATGGCATGGACTCTGTTGGGAGTTTTATCTGTCAAGAATGTCATCCTCGGAGTCCGCAACTCACCATGTATGCAATAGGGAAAAGGAGAAAGAAGTACCTGCCAAGTATTCACAGCATACTTTCAGATAGCAGCAGTAACACTTAGGTTTAAAAGATATCAGAATAGAGTACTGCAACGTGTTCAAATCCTTCTACATTGCATTGTCTTGTACTTAAAAATTAAAAGAGAAAAAATATTTCATATTTCAGTAGATCTCTTTCTATCAACATAGCATGGTGACTTATGGAGCAAGAAAATAAGTTAATGTGTCAGGTGCAGGGAGAGTGAAGTAAGGCACCACATGCTGGGATCCAAGTTAAAAGGAATGTATACAAATTCATTGGGTATACATAATGAGATGACCAAATTGGATGCACAGTGCATGTGCTCATGTATACACATCTAGAAAAATGGCTTGGAATTAAACACGGGCAGTGCCCAGAAATGAGAGAGAAAGTAAACATGGAGGAGTGCTCTGAGGCTGGAGGGGACCGCGTGGTGGCAGAGCAGCATTTGCAGGGGTCTGATGGGCAGAAAGTGGGATGTTACCCAGCCACTGGGAGAGAAACAGTAATTTACCATCACTGATGCTCTAGAGGGAGTTTCAGAGGTTCAGTGAGGAATTGCTCTGTTTTGTCTTTAAGAGGAAATTTGAAGCATTCTGAATTCTCTGAGCATGGCTTTAAGGTATAATCACAAAAGATGAAATTCAAACCTTTTTATAAAAGCTCCTTCAATTTCAAGAGATTTTTTAAATTTTTTTTAGTGGTGAGATAAATTTAGTTTGATTTGATTTGATTTTCTAGCTTCTGTAGATGAAAAGGTAGGCAATAATGATCTACTGTACACACAGTCTGCTGTCTGATTTTCTATTTTCCTGAAGGTGGATTAAAACACACTTTTGAGTAAGATATTGAGTCTTGCCTGAGACATTCCAAATAGCAGGGAGTCTGCCACGTAAGTTGATGACCAGATTCAATATACTGCAACTGCCACTAGCAGAAAATTGGATGTAATTTCAATTTTGAATTTCTCTTAGTTTTAGCTGCTTCACATTATTATACTTGTATCTGGAAACTTAAAATACCCATTTTTGCCCAGTCCCCTGCTGTAGAAGTTTTCCATATGTCAGCAGCCATTCACGGTGCTCAAATCAGATGGAGACTTTTTTTTGTCAAATAAAAATTGATAATACTTGACTTCTATCTGCAGAAATCCTTTTTTTTTTACATTATTTCATTTCAAGCAACCACAGAAATTTAGCAGCTTTCCTACTAATGCTGAGTAATGAACAGAGATGAATGACTGTTTTTTTGAATGAGTACATTCATTAGGAAAAAAAAACCTAACAGAAAAACACAGTTCCAGAGGGATGGGAGTAATTCATGAAGTGTGGTCAAAATCAATATAAATCTTTGAGACCAAATGAGCTGAAAGAACATTTGGAAATGTCTAATATTTTGTGTTGACATTTTCTGAAGAAAAGATTGCCATTTTTGTTTCCAAGTATAATTTTGTTTGGAAATTTGAAAAACATTTGTTATTTCTATAATTATAGTACAGTGACAATATTACACATTTCCCCCAATATTTCCTTTTTGGTATTCTCTAAGACCATTTTTTTTCTAATATCACACCAAAATCCCACATTGACACAGTCATCGCCTCTTATTTCCTACTTTTGAGATTAGTTTTCAGTTGCTTTTATTTTTCACTACAGTGTCTTCTAATTTGTAAGTTTGATCTGTAGCCTCTGTTGATGGGTGTTGCACATTTTGTTTGGTTTATGAACTTACTCTATTAGATTTTGAACCTTTGGTCAGGCAATTCCAAACACAGTAATCACTGCAGTCATTACTGGTCATCTGAAAGCCATTGTGGCATCTTCAGATTTTACTGGCAAATATTTATCTCGTCAAAAATCCTAAAGAGAGCTGGATTAAGACCCTAATCCCTTGGAGACTGCATTAGCAGCAACTCAACTCATTGATTTCTCTCCATTAAAAACTCTATTTTAAGACCTGTCAGACAGAGAGTTTTAATCCATCTAATGTGTGCCCTGTTAATTCCATATAATGTAGGGGTTTTTTAATCTAAGTGTCATGAGCTACTAAATCAAGTTCATTGGAGAAATCCAAGCATATTATGTCAACAGCATTGTCTTTATCAACAAGACCTGTAATGTTGTGAAAAAACCCCACGTTTGTTTGACAATACCTACTTTCCATGCAAACATCGACTAGCATTAATTATATTTTTAGCTTCTAATTCTTTGTTGACAGTGTCCTGAATTAACTGTTCCAATAGTTTGGCCACACTGACATCTGACTAACCAGTTTATTGAGTCATCTCTTCTGCTCCTTTCAAATGCTGGGATTTTACTGGCAATCACCCAATCTTCAGGAAATTTCCTCAACTTTCAAAAAACTTGTTAAAATCTGGTTTGGAGGACAATCAACTAGTTCCTTTTAGATCTCCGGACATCAGATATACATATCTCGTTATTTAACAGTGACTCAGCCTCTAAAACAGATGGCTGTATTCTATTCCCTGCTTTACCTTGGAGGATACCTCTTCTGCTTCACATCATCCACAGGACAGGACTATATGTTTTAATACATAATTTAATACTTAAAGAGTTTTTAACATATCCTAGAAAACACTTTCTGGCATGACTATATGCACATTTAGTGATGAACAGCAAAGACTGAGGGGGTTTTTTTGTCCATAATGCATTTTATAATTGCATTTTTATAATTTTTCACATAAGTTAACCTCTCCACTCTATGTTAATTTTTTCCCCACACCTCCTTTTGGCACTGTGTTAGATCTGTGTGTTGGGGCTTTGGTAGCAGGTGGGTGGCACCTGTCAGAAGTTGCTTAAAGCTCGCCCAGCTCCAATTCAGTCCTGCCTGGGGCTGAGGCAGGGGCATTTAGAGACAACAGATGCACCTCTGCCATAACAGCCATTGAGACCTGCAGCAGAGGGAGGAAGGGGAGGTGAAACACCTATGCAGATACCTGGAGTCAGTGAGGAAGGAGGGGGAGGAGGTGGCCAGAGCACAGATTCCCCTGCCGCCCGCAGGGAGAGGGCAGGCTGTGCCCCTGCAGCCCACGGAGGATCACAGTGGAGCAGCCCATGAAGGACCACGCCAAGGCAGAGAGGGACCTGCAGCCCTCAGGGGAGGTGCCCGCTCCCAAAGCAGGTCGTGACTGTGTGGGCAGACCGTGCTGGGTCGGTGCGTTCCTGAGGGACTGCACCTCACGGGAAGGACTCCCGTCGGAGGGGTTTGTGAGGGACTGTCTGCCGTGGGAGGGACCCTGTGCTGGAGCAGGGGAAGCGTGTGAGGAGCCCTCCCCGCCTGAGGGGGAAGGAGCGGCAGGGACAATCTGTGGTGAACTGGCTGCACCCCCATTGCCCGTCCCCCCGCGCCGCTGGGGGGGGAGGAGGGAGAGACATCAGGAGTGAGGGCAATGGAGGGTGGGAAGGAGGGGCCGGGGTGGGGAAAGGGTTTATTTGTAAGATCTGGCTTTTTGTGTCTCCTTATGCTACTCTGTCTTGATTAATGACTGATAAATTGAATTTTTTGCCCAAGTTGAATCTGGTTTTGCCTGTGACCATAACTGGTGAGTGATCCCTCCCTGTCCGTGTCTCGACCCACCAGGTTTCATTACATTTTCTCCTCATCCCACTGGGGAGGGAGGAGTGAGTGAGTGGCCGCAGGGTGTTGCATTGCCGGCTGGGATCAAACACCTACAGGCACATATCTCAAACTTACATTTTAGAAGTCACCTGATCATGAAAAATGTTTGCCAAAATAGATGACATTGATCCATTTATCTGTTTCATCAGCAAACTGGAGAACATGTTTCTTTTCTTTGCGGCCTGGTTTGTGCCTCCAGCTACTAAACTCTATTGCATCTTCATCAAACTTGAACAATTACATTGGAAATGGACATATACTTCTTTACTCACAAAGAACACAGATTTCTTAGGCAATGGTCCCCAATTTTCACAGTGTTTCAGGACCTCATGTTTATTATTCAAAAATCTGAAACCATAAAATCTGTTTGTAACAGAGCAGGGCACTGAAGTTACGTGTCCAATTATTTCAACCGCTTCAGCAACACCTCTCAATCAAGTTTTCTAATTCTCTCTTGAAGAGCACTCCAAGAACTTGTATTTCACCATTACTGTTAGTATGATTACTGTACTTGGGAATAAAAAAATAATGAAAATTATGCTTTTGGGGGGCAAGGAAACACAAAACTTGATGCCATCATGGTCACACCTCACATATTCAACCAGAAATGGTTGTAAGGGGCCAATTTGCACGTTACTTTTCAAGTTCTTGAGGAAGGGGAAGATTTGTCCCTACGCCAGTATTTCGTGATCAAACCAATATGCTCAAGTTTCCATGGCTAATTAAGAAAAAATATGCTTACTATTTCTATACAATTAATTCTGGAAGGAAAAAGAGTCTTTCAAGGAGACAAACTGGATTAAGACAAGTCTCTGTGAGCTTTGGTGAGTTTCCATTATTTCCAGATAATGGAAAAACACACAGAGTGATAGAGTTCTCTTACTTTCTGTTTGTGATCCTGAGACACTTATCTGTGGAGCCATCTCAGGTCTCACAATCCCTGGATTTGAAAATATTTTACTCCCATTTGCTTATAAGGAGACATAGATGCTTGTGCCTTTGAAAAGCTGCCCCTCCTGCTTCCTACCTAGCACACAGGACTCTTCTGAATTTTATCTATGGAGTTTACAAACTAAAAAGCAGGAGAATACAGGTCCAACTTGAGATGATGGATAATTACATTATCTCATTAATGAAATTATACTCCTTGATATTATGAACCACAGTGAACTCACAGAATGCTGGTTGGTTGTAACATGGTGAAGCGGTGAGCACCAAGAAGCCAAAGCCCTGTGGGGTGAGATGAACAACTTGTTTGAGATGACAGAAGCCAAACACAAAAGATTAAGAGGACTCTGGAGGAGGCAACACAGATACACGTGGTATACACATTGGGCTAAATCCTGGAAGCTTGACTCAACCCAAGCCTTGAGTACAAGAGCACTGATTCTCTGTCAATGTTCTGCAAAATTAATTCTGAATCCAAACCTTTTGCAAAGTTTGGTACCATTTATACCCAAGATCAATGAAGTGCCAATTTTATCTTCTGTCTTCTTGCAAAGATCTGTCCAGGGTGTACAGTTATAATGTATATAGAAATAATAAAAATACCCTGTAATCTCATTTTGACTAGCAGTTCATGACTGCCTTCTACAACCTTTATATTGCTTTTTACAATAGTGCCATATCTTTAAAAGACATAGAAGTGCCCAGAGCCGGGTTAGAGAGAATGAAGGTGAGAGATATGTTTCTATACTCCTCCTATTTTCATTCTCCTTTTCCTACGGTTATGAGCAAACTCCTCTCCAGCCCATTTCTGTAGATTACTTCTATTTATTCTTTTGTTCCTGTTTCCAAGAATACATCTTCACAGCCTATTTGAGCTTCAATACATTGCAATTACTAAAGAAATAAAATGTCATTACCCCCATCTTCAAGCATTTTGGCCACATTCTTCTTGGCTTTTCTATTTTCAATATCTAAAGTGCAGCACTCCTTCGGTGCCCTTGAAGAAGTATTTGTTACATTACTAGATGCATTATTCCTTAGAAGAGGAAGGGAAAAAAATATCATCTTCCAATTTATGAATCATTCTTATCTTTACTGTTCACCTTTAGCTCTCTTTGTGCTTCCTCCCCTTATGGTCTTCTGAATTATTTCTGGACAAATACAACATCACTAAGTTGGAACAGGTTTTTTTGCTACTACTTTTATCAACGCTTTTACTCCTGCTGTCTTTAGGCAGTGCAGCCTTACTCTTTTGGCACCCAATAACCTTATTTTTTCCTCCAGAAACCTATTCTTCTTTTTTTTTTCTTCACCCACTGCAAGCTTCTGATTTATTTATTTAACTTTATTTTTCCATATGCCATTGGTTTGGCTCAAATGCATTTCTGGACTAAAGTACATTAGCTCGTACCAGAGGTGAAGAGTTCTCTGGCCCTGATTTCCTCAAGGCCTGTATCACAGAAATGAAACCAAAGGACACCATTCTCAAGGAACTCTCTTGTCCACATAAGAAATAAGCGTCAGGGATGCTCATAGAATTAAATAGCATTGTGGCATTACAGTGTATTCCAAAGGCAAAGAACTATTGATGTATCAAAGAACAAATACTTCTTCCTAATCACTCAGACCAAAATCAGTTATTAACATAATTTATATTACTACTTATGACAGGGGAAGAAGATTAACTCTCTCTGATGAAGGAAAATAACAAAGTCGCATACATCGATTCTGCTAAACAGATCAACACCAATTGCAATTGATCCCACTTTACACATTGTTTTACATTTGTAACTTTACACATTACTGAACACGAGCAATGTCCATGCACTTGTCGTTCCCACAGTGGCAAAGATAAAATACAGTCACACCTTCACAGAATCACAGAATCACCTTTTAGCAATGGATCTTACCAATCTACTGATATAGACCAGAACTACCAGGCAAGGAGGATAAATATTGTCAGATGAATATTAAATTACGTGGAGATATGAAGGCTATGAACACAAGAGGCTAGGGCAAACATACTTGACTTAGCCTGGGTGGGGAAATAGTTACTTCAAATCACAGCACCTGAGAAAGCTCTGCAACAAGTAAATGTGCTGCAGTGCCTCATCCAGCATCAGATACAAAATGTGCAAGCTGACTTCCCTGAGGGGGATGCGTATACCAAAACAATGAGAAATCAGTCACACAGACAAGACAGAATAGCTGGGCAGCTCTTCAGTAATATTCTGTGTTTTTATAGCATTTTTCCACTTTGGAGAGCTCTCTCAAACGTTAACCAGAACCACATGGCTGGCAAGTCACAGCTATGCGAGCCACAGGAACCCCCACAAAAGCACCACCACCTCTATTGTATTCCCTGCAGTGCGATAAGGTTTCTCAGCATGGCCTGAAGCTATGTTGACTCCAAAGTGAGTCTTCAGAAGGAGTTTGCAGTCAGCAGGATATGGGTACATTACACAACGGTTACGATCCAATGTTTCTGATTTCCTGAGCAGTTTGTTGCTACTATACAAATTCAGAGGTGGATTTTAAGTCTAATATGGGATACATATCTATTCCAAAAGTGAGAATATGCTTAAGGCATTTGTGAACCACACATGGCTGCCCTCGGAGCAACACAACTCTCAGCAGTAGAAGCACAGTGTTTCTGTCTAACTTTATTCCAACCCAGCATTTGCTGAAGTCAGATATAATAAAGACTCAACACGTAGAGCTGGGTGGTGTTTTGCCCTCCAGCCTTAAAGCTGTTGACACTGGCCTGTGAGAGAGCTTTGATACCATGAGGACAGAAAATATCCATAAATCTGCTTAGACTAATGTTATTCATAAATTCCCAAAAAATGTGTGCTGTGGAGCTCCTAGTGCACATTAGTCTTACAACTGTATTACACAGTGGACTATTCCTCAACAGGAGTGCTGGAAAGTTCAGTTGCAAGGAAGGACAATACAGCAATCCCTATTTTACATGGGAAACAGAGGCAATAAGAAGCCAACAACTAGAAGAGGACTTCTGAATGTCTTTGGGGATCCACATTGAACTGATTTGCCTACAATCACTCCTAAAATTTGTGGTAGTAAAAGTGGGCCTCCCAAGCTTGGGGAAAAAAAAAATAGCGTCAGGACACAGAAGCAGGATATTGCAATTCATTTTCCCATTTTCCAACTTTATTTCTCACCCGATTTCAAACATATGTTATAATAACTTTTTGGCAGTTTTAGGTGCGGGAAGGAACTGAGAATGCTGAAAGAGCAAAGGAATAAGAAAAAAATAAATTAAATGGTAAGTACTGACTGTTTGACACTTTCTTTAAACCTTAGGCCCCAGTTCATCTTTGCTGAAAGTTGATTCTGTAACGTGCAAAATTAGTGCCTCAGAATTTTACTAGAATTCTAGTGAATTTTATCATACTTTCCTTGATTTAAACAAACACCTTCTCCAAGTACTAGCTTGCAGGCTGGTACAATGCTGAGAAAAGAAAGAAGCTAGAAAGCTGTCTCGAAAACTACCTTGAGGAATACCTTGTGGCAAAGTGCCTCAGATGTGTATCTTAGTTTAACATGTAGGTTCCTACAACGTGACGTTAAAGTACTTTGGGACATGGGTATAATTGTGGAATTGTGGAATGCTTTGGGTTGGAAGAGACCTTAAAGGTGATCCAGTTCCAATTCCCTGCCATAAGCAGGGACCCCTTCCACCAGTCCAGGTTGCCCAAAGCCCCATCCAACATAGCCCTGAACACTTCCAGGGACGCGGCACCCACAACTTCTCTGGGCAACCTGTTCCCGGGTCTCACCACTCTCACAGTACCAAATTTCTTCCCAATATCCAATCTAAATCTCCTCTCTTTCAGTTTAAAACGGTTACCTCGCATCCTATCAATACATGCCCTTGTAAAAAGTCACTCTCCAGCTCTCTTGTAGGCCCCTTCTGGTATTGAAAGGCTGCTAATAGGTGTCCCCAGAGCCTTTGCTTCTCCAGGCTGAAAAACTCACGCTCTCTCAGATTTAGTGTATATTATTGCTACCATTAGGATAGGAGAAGACTTATGAATGGAACCTGTATGTGTACATATATGCCTATATACATGTAAAGCAGTATGATTTCCATAATACATACTGCATGTAGTAAATCTGAGTCTGGAACACAGAAGACTTTAGCTCAGTGTTTGGGAAGAAATCGAGTCACTGCAATCCAGCTGTCCCTCTGCAAACACATGGGAGAGGAGAGTGGTGAGTTGACCGTCGTGCTAGTGATGTTGTTGCAGGAATTTGCTTATATATGTGTATGTCCACATATATGTGTGTGTGAATGGCTGAACCCACAATTATTTGAAATGCTCTCAGAGGAAGACCATCTCAGACCTGTGGAATATCTGTTGTGGAAGTGAAATGGCTATGATGTGACCTACCACGTGCCACCACTGCAGAAGCTAAGCCTCTGATCCTGACGAGAGAAGTGGTTACTACAGTACCCCTAGATAAGAAGCAAGCAGTAAAAATGACATGGCTAAGAAATGTAGAGGGTAGATGTTTGAGGATACCAACTCTGTGTAAATTGATGTTTGGGCTGAGAAGGTTGGCAAATTAAGGATCAGGGATGAACATCCTGAAGCTTTGCAGCTATGTGCTGTCAGCACAATTCTTATCTATCTCATCTGTATTTCCACCCAGAAGAGCCCCTGATCATGGAGTTACTCCTGGTTTAAACCATCAGGACAGTGCTTGTAGTCTCCTGCCTGTAATTGACAAAGCTGTCAGCAAAGCCTTGCCCAGTGTTGTTTTCAGGTGGAACTAGTGAGGATTTTGCACTAATAAGAAAGGCAGCTGAGTTTTAAACCCTTTCCTTAAAGAAAGCAGCTAGGGAAAAATCTGCCCTCTTTTGCTTAAAAAAAAAAAGAAAAGTCGAAAAGAAGATAATCAAGGCTTGTGTATCTATGTGTGTGCTACAGAAAGTGTTCGTGAGAGAGAGAGCTGTGCAAGGGGAGACCATTCGCTCAAATCGGATAGCATTACTAATACATAACAACTCTGCCAGCAAGGCACTGCACAGCTGGAATTAATCTGAGAGAATGTGTGTTGCTGCACAGGCAAGCGCAGAAAACTTTCCCCGTGTGAAGGCAGCGTGAAGCCCTGCCCTGTGGCTTGGAAGCACTTCATCAGGCCCTGACAGCACAGACATCTTCTTTAGACCTTCAGTTTTGGCGGGGGAATGCACTCCACCCTGCTCAAATGAACACCCAGGAGGGACTTTTTGTTTTGTTTCATGATATTTCGCAGATCACAACTCTCTCTCCCCTCCCTGATTCCCCCCCCTTCCTCCCCCTCCCCCCCCCTTAATTACCCAGTTAGGTTTGTTCTTCTCCTGCCTTATTACATCTGCTCCGAACCCAACTGAAAAACTGCCACGGATTATTTACACCGAACACCTATTGAGGCCAAAAGCAGCTGCTCCATTTAGCCAAGCACCTCTGTGTTACCCAGTTTCTCTGCTTGTTATAATAAGGTGCTTTATTTTAAACGCACGCAGTGAGGAGGTAGCATTGAAGTGTATGTGGCAGATGATAGTTCTCTCTGAAAAGGGGTTTTGAGAACTTGGTGAGCCCGGGGTCATTACTAGTAAACCATTGCCCAGTAAAAGACAAGTCTATCCAGAAGGGCAGGGCAACCACAGCTGATTTTAAGCAGACTCATTCATATGTGTGGTTCCTTGCCTTTGAGCCCCTCTTTGCTCCAGTCTGGGCCTGGGAGGCTTCTGATTTACATCAGTAATTGATTTACTCCTAAGATTTCAGCATGCCAGTGTGACCTAGCCTCCTTTTGTCATGCAGCAGAGATCCCTTCCTACACAAATGTAGCTATAAGGAATGAAGAGAAATAAAAATAATGCTTTGAAAGGGAAATAATGTGGTTTTAGTGCAGAAAACGAGACAGATTGCACTTTTGGAGGGAAAAAAATTACTTTGAGGGGAAAGTTTTGTCCTGTTTTTGAGTTAAAGCAAAAATAGAAGTGCTCATACACACACACTCAGAGCTTTAGCTTGCAAACATTGATTTAATGTTCATTTCACCCCTAATTATCCTCCTAATAGCTATCGAAAGTCTCACATAGTCACGAAATTGAAAGTAAGTTCCTGTGCACCACTTCCAATTACTGCAGGAATTATGGCTTTATTGCCATTATTTACTTTCCCCAGCTATAATATATGCCTGGCCTTGAATTACCCCGCTGTAGGAGCCAGTGACCCCAGCATGCTTTGTAAAATGATTTTCTTGGTTTTCACTTCCCTCCAGTTCTTCTTTCCATACTCACTTCCCAGTTTCACCCCCTAAGTATTGCTCCTGCATTTAATGCCAATCCTACTTTGAGAAGCATTTTTTTCTGGTCTCTATAGAATTTTCTTCCCTTTGTTTTAGACTCCTTTTTCCTCCAAGATCTTGGTCAAATTCTTTGGTCCCTGGATTGCTGGTCAAAGATCTTCCCTCAGGTAATATATACCCAGCATAGCTACCTGTAAAAAAAATAGCTGGCATTCATGTGGATTGGGTCAGTGCCAGATGGAAAAAGGCTGCTGGATAAGCCAGAAGTTGTCTGCAGGAGCCAGCAAAAGGCCACTGCTGCTGACCACCAGCTTATTATGCACTTCAGTGAGATAACAGAGTTATCTGGTGTTTGGCCTAGTCATAGAATCACAGAATGGTTTGGGTTGAAAGGGACCTTAAAGAACACCTCATTCCAACCCCCCTGCCAAAGGCAGGGACACCTTCCACCAGACCAGGTTGCTCTAGGCTCCATCCAACCTGGCCCTGAACACTTCCAGGGTCAGGGCACCTACAACTTCTCTGGGCAAATTGTTCCAGTGTCTCACCACCTTCACAGTACAGAATTTCTTCCTAGTATCCAATCTAAATCTCCCCTCTTTCAGTTTAAAACCATTACCCCTTGTCCAATCACTACATGCCCACGTAAAATGTCCCTCTCCAGCACTCTTGTAGGCTAATGGGGAAGAGAGAAGACCTACTTTTCCTTTCCCACCAAGGTAATCTATACCTACATGGGCCATTCATTTTCACGACTTATCCTCACCTTCCCTAAGAGCTATCTCATGCTGTGTTTGATGGCTTCTGTAACTTGCTTCCGTTGACAATAAACCCAGGATTCATCCTACCTCACCTTTGGTTTGCAAACCAAGGTTTGTTACCTCTTCAATAACAAGGGATAGACACTGATAAAAGGACATTCAGCATTTAATGGGTACACACTTCTTTCTCCACTGATTACAGAAGAAGTTTTAGGTAACTAATTTTCCCATGAGTGTACCGTTTAGGTGTTTACTGTATGGTGGATTTCGGTCTAAGTTTGTTTCTGGGCTGATCATCTAACCCAGGTTCCTCATGCTATGAGTGGACACAATATCAAACAATTGGTATTGCAATGCCAAATACATGTTTCTTCATCATGAGAAGCTCAAGGAGAACAAGCTGTTTACAGCTTTGCTTAAAAATTCTTGTATCTCACATAATGCAGCCACTATCAATTATGCAATTATTGTGTGTGGTTTTATTGCAGTAGGTGTACATAGGTGTAAAGGAGTTTCCTTTCTAAGACTGGTTACTGTAAGACAGGGAGACTGCAGGACATGATGTACACATGACCACACAGCCTCTCTAGAGGAGAACTGCTGCTGCTTATCACCCTTCATGTATGCTTCTGAGTAAATGGTTCTCTACCCATAAATGCCCAGAGTTTTAAAGGCCATGGGATAGAGAGGAATGTTTAATAACAGTAATTCATAAAGGCTATGTTTGCATGTCATCGCTTATCAGAAGTCTCCAAATGGTAAATGAGGTCTCTGAATGGGAAATTAAATGGGGACATTTAAAAGGACTTTAGCCAAAAGTTTCATCATGGACTTAAAGGCCTGTGGGATTTCACTGTCAGAAGCGCACTTATAAGTTCCAGAGATTTTTTCAGCAATACGAATCACTAGTCATTTCTGGAAGTCCCATACTGATCTGTTCTTGCCCATAAATAGCACACCATATCACCACAACTACTGATTCTTTTGGGAAGAGAAGACTGACTTTCAGAGATGCCTGAAGGATTCTTTTTGTGCTTTTTCATGGGTTTTGTGTTCCCATGCTTCCTGTTCCCTTGCAACAAATACAGGGAAAACTTAAACTTTTATTAAAAAGCATCTTTATATATGTGAAAGAGACAACTCGTAGAGAGAGCGCTCTACTCCTGAAATGCAACCATACATTAGGTGGGTCGTGGCTACTAACTAGAAGTTAACAGTAGTACATGTAATAATTGAAAACAGCAAGTCAAGAAAAATGATATGGTTTAGAACTGCGAGAGGACAACTTCTTTGGAGGTTTTATAGGGGTTGGATTACCTGTCCTCTGTATTCAAAGCTGACTACTTTGACGATACTCCACTGTCACTCCACAGTAAACCCTTCCCTCGAGTTATACATTCATCACCAGGGTAACATTAGTGCAGGTACAACAGTTTCTCTGGATTTACCATAGACATATTTTAGAAAATCAGGTCTTGCATCACCTCTGTACTGTGCTTTTTATTTCTGGGGGAGTGTTGTTTAGTAACTCTAATGATACTATGCTTATACAGAGCACTATACAAGTGCTATGAGATAAACCACACAACCACGAGTTAGAAAACAAAACTGTTCTCTATAAACACACATCTGTTTGCAACGGTTTCTTTCCTTCATCGTTTTCCCCTGACATCCCTCTCCCATCAGCTGGCTCATCCCCAAAGCACAGAAAGTTGGTTTTGTGGAAAACATATTGATTTAATTTCTTACCTGTGAAATCAAAGCTTGTAATGAATCAGCCTACAAGCTACCTGACAAAGTACATCCCTGCCAAACACAAAATTCAGCCAGAAATCAAATTTCTAGGTGTTACTGTTTACTAAGAAAAATCACCAGATCTTTTCTAGTCCCAAAAGATTCTATAAAGCCTCAGTTTGATTTCTATTTAATAAAAATAAGATGGTAGGGGCCAGGGGGAAATAATTCAAATCTCCTGATGTTGTTTGGGCTTACTGGCTTTGAAAGGAATTGATCCAATACTATGGATTTACATCTTTGCCCTGCACTTGATACAATACATTAGGAAATAAACACTAGATAGTAATTTAACCATACTGTTAAACATATTTTTATTAGGCAAGTGGCCAAGTATTATTTTGCCAGCTAGTTTTAAAGAAGACTTTTATGTAATTAAAAGTGACAAGTTTGTCCAGCCACATTCAAATGCCCAAATTCAAGTTTCATCTTTTTAGATATATAAACTATTTTTACCATTAATATTACTATTTCCTATCCTAAGCATCTTATAGTCATTAAACGTATACCTTTCTAATCTGACAAGACCTCTAAAGAGCATTGAAGAATTATTCTCCCTATTTTTATCCGTAGGAAAAAACCCACTCAAACAAATTGAAGCTCAGTTCAATACCATTTTTGTAGTTAAATCCCTCAGATTTCAAGGGAAGTCTGAGGAGGTTGAGGAGTTAGCTCCAGGTGATTTGTGCAGTCATGGAGGAAATGTGTGTTGGGGAAGCAGCTGATCTGTAGCCACCTTAGATCTGTAACCATTTCCTAACCTCAGGATGATCCTTTTCCTGATGTTGAATATTTCTTTTCTCTGAGGACCAAAATCACAATGGAGGAAAGTACTTTCTTCCTTCTAATTGAGAAATAGTCATATACCTTTGAGTTCGATGTTCAAGAATGGAAAAAGCAAATATCAAATATTGTTAAAATTCTTTCAGGTCTCCTTTTAATGTATCAAAGAGGGGTTTGTGGATGGTCATGACTGAAGGCAACAGAAGGCATTGTTTTTCCTGGGCAATGACTTTTCTTCCAGATTTCAGTCCTGTGTTCTTTAGTCAAAGTATTATAAAAGTAATCTGCAGGATTAAGGAGCAATAGAAATAGTTTTGTTTTGATTTATTTTGTATGTTCCTAGCATCAATGTAACCACACATATTTTCTCATGGATGCCCTTTAGAAGGCAACTAGAAATCTTGGTAAAGTTTTGAAGTTCATGGATTTGGAGCCACCTGTCCTTTTTAGGGTACTAAGCCCAAGCAATAATCCCCAGAAATGAGCTGCTCAGTCTCTCCAGCAGTGCGGGCTCTCCCCACTGCGTCAGGATGGACACGCAATCACAGAGCGTGCACATGGGTAACTTGGAGGGAAAGAGCAGCTATAACATAAATCCAGTCAACCGGAAACCACAAGGATCTAAAGGACTTCAAATTCTTTAAAGGCTACTTCTGCTATGGCCCTTATAAGTAACACAAGAAATACCCAAGGTTTAATGGCTAGAATAAGGGATGCTATTATAGAACAGTGTACACTTGACAGGCTCCTACTCACACCGCTCATCTCTTTATGTTGCCTGTTAATGGCAGAATCCTTCTTCATTGGCTCAGCCCCAGAAGATCTTATGTATGTGCTTAACTTTCTGAACTCTGAGCAGTCCCACTGACTTCGGCACAGCTACCCCCAGTGCAAAATTAAGTGTAGACATAAATCATTGCAGCGTGGTGAATAGTTTCTCTTCAGGAAAGCATTTATTTCCTGAAGGCTCCATTTCAGCTTAAAGTTTTCACATATTTGTGTTATACTTGGCAAGTCAGTTGGGAAGCAGTGTTGAAGGACAACTGGAAATGCCCAAAATACACATTACTAAATACAATATTTTAAATCTGGGGAGATAGACCCACAAAGGAATTTAGATGCCACAAGAATGTCTAACAAAAAAGTGTCAAAGAAATTTTTACTTTCCCATTTCAGCCCAAATGGGCAGGGTAATCATTTGGGAAGTAGGAGATTGGAGTTTAAATTTCCTCTTTGCTCAAAAGTATGAGCTTGAATTTAAGTCTCCAACACCTTTAGAAAATTATGTCTTAAACAATGGACTGTGGAATCTGGAAAGGTAGTGCAAGGCCAGATTTGTGAACCCGGTCTTCTGGTGACTTTAGTGGTCCCTTTCAAATGTTAAATATATGCTAAAGTGACCAATTTAAAAAGAGAAAAAAAAAAAGAAAAAGAACAAAAAGTCGTATTTCCAGAGTGATTAAAAGCAATGTGATAGCATTTTACTTAATCACATTTTGTAATGTGGCTGAAGCAAACAAGAAGAAATTATTCCCAAAAATCTAGCTATGACAGCAGTGACTCACAAATAGGACTTTAAGATACTCCCAGTGTCTAAATATTAAATGTTTATTATAGTTCTATAAAATTTTACGTTCATTGTACTGCTTGCTTTTTTACCAGTCCTCAAGGGACTGAGAAGATTCTGTATTTGCTTCCCAGTACATCAAACCTTTCTTCATAATACCGCTATTAAACCATACATCTCCCCAGTTTCCTGTAGGTTGTCACTGAGTCATATCAGTGCAGAAATTCCAGCTGAGTCGTGCTGACGTTAGTCAGAAAAAGGATGGGAAAATATTGCCAAACCCTAGAATTCTTAAAAATACTGCAGATAGCAAGATTGTCCTTAGTCAGGTCACTCATGTTGAATTGCCACTTCCTTTCAGCATTTGCATGTTGATTGTCAATACTTTCTTAGCTGTCTGTACAGCATCGTGCATATTGCCAGCATGCACAAATAAACGAGCTAATGAATAAATAATAGCAACCAATAGAAACAAACATAGAATTGACTGGCCTCCTCATTGTTCTTACTGAATAAGATGCCAAAAGTAATCAAGCAGCATAAATTATAAAATGTAAGTTCAACATTAGAAAGTCATTGTTTCAATATTTTAAGAAACCTGCAGTGTGAATAAGGTAATGTATTGGTTATAAAACATTTAAACAGTTATATTTTGCTTTCAGCAAATGCCTATCTCTGCTCCCACTGAAGTCAACAATAAGCCTCCTTATGCAAAATGGCTTCCAAAATGGTTTCTACAAAATAAAGTGTTTGCAATTTTTTTAACCTAGAGAAATTCTCCCCTGTAAGGGGTTGATGTGTCACAAAAAACCAGTTTAACCCAGTTTGCCAATGACCCGAGTACTTAAGAGACATGTACTTGTCAAAAGAGGCTTTCTGCATGTGGTTAAATGGTGAAATTCTGCTACGGAAGTAGTTAATATTGAAATAATACTGAAATAACTGTTTTTAGCAGATGCATCATTTTTTCTCTCTTTAAGCATTCCCACCCCTCTTGAATCTTCATATCACCTCTTTCTTTTGTCCCTTTCACATATACACTGAGAAGTCCTATTTCCATTTGCAACGCTTACCACAAACCAGTTTTAATTCAGTGATACTGGTACTTCTCACAGTTTCTTTGTGTTCTTCCTGTCTCTAATGACCCTTTGGCCATATATTTACATGAGAGGAGAAACCCCATTGAGAGCCACAATAGCTGTGCAAGAATTTTGCAGCATCCTGCACAAAGGAAGCATGATGTTCAGCCTTACCATAATATAGGTACATTAAAAAAAAAAAACCAAACCAAAGCCAACCAAGCAACAAAAATCCCAAACAATTTCCCTCCCTGAAATACAGTGGAGTAATAACAACAATCAGCTGTAAAGTGGAGGGTGCCTTGTAACTCCTCTTCTCCACTGGATGTGAAATTGTGTTTTATTAGATAAGGAAGGCTCCAGTAGACAAAACCCAAAAGATTACAAGGGGCCATGTTGCACCCATGCGTAATTGTTCTGGAGCGCCGTACGATAATTTGCAATACGTGTATCTTGAGATAATACCATGGGGTATTTTTCTCTAGTAAAATGCATATCTATTGTTAAGTAACTGATGACAAAGGCTGGCATGTTATTAAAGGCTGGACTGAGTTCAGAATTTAACATTCTGCTAGCATTTCAAGCAATTTTCAATGTCCACAACTGTCATCTAACATTGTTTCCAAGTTGCAATTCAGTGGGAGAAAAATAGCTATCCATGTAGGGCTTCACAGTGACACATCTGTTATGTTATTCATCTTAAGTGCGAAGACAGGAATGAACCAACTTCCAGGCTCATAATTCAGAATCGAACATAATAGAAATTAAAGGGAGAAAAGAAAGGGACAGCATCTTTGTGTGAATGTAGGTTAATGGAATATCACGCGAAACTGCTTTTGTCAGGATCACTCTCCCTCGTTCCTTCCAGCTGTACTTATCGTGATGTAAATCAGGAGGACCTTCATTAAGTGAATTGACTCACATTGGCCCAAAGAGCTGTAAAACAGATCACAATACCACTGCAAGGGGTCTGCTGTGTGAAGTCTTTCCACGATTAAAATGATGAGGCAAACACTGGGACCTTTCAGACCTGAAACGTGTTTCTCTTCCAAGGCTGCTACTTGACACTGTATTCTTTTAAAGCAATCCCTGCTTCGCACTTCAGCATTTTGGGGCTTGCTCCGCTCGCCTCCCACCAGGAATCACCGCACACAATTTCATGGAACTTCCAAACATTTCCTGTGGAGCAAAAAACCCAAACTTTCTGAACTCTACTTTGCTTTGGGGCATCTAATCTTTAAAGTTATGTGTGGTGTTAAAAATTGGCTTTCAAATCATGGAACTAGGCCTTTAGGGATACTTTCTTTCTCTTCTTTTTCTTTTTTTTATTTTTCTTCATAAGACGTTTCAGAGCTGCAGAGCCTCAAGCCAGAAGAAATAGTTGTACAGGCAAGTTTTCTACGCCAAATCCGAGAGAACAAGAAGCATGCTGGGGTGCTTGCTAGGGGCTATCTAGCCCTCCCACATTTGCATGCCTCCCACAAGGCTCCGTGTAGCTGATATGAAAATGAGTACGTGAACTCTTGGGTGAACTTTTAAATTGGCCCCACCTCTTCCTCTCACCTTGGCCATTTCAGACACATTCTTCTTTTTCAAGGATGACTTTCTAGTTACTTTTCACCCTTTTGAAATAAAATTAGATAGATGTATGAAAATGAGTGAGCTGGAAAGGCACAACACCTCCCCAGTAACAGCAGTTACCAGAATTTGATGGTCCCAAAGCACTTGTTATCACTGGTTCTGTTCTGGGATTATGTTTTTCATCTAACTGGGATTTAGCAATGGCGTTTTTCATAATTTATCAACATTTATGGAAATAAGATGGCCACCAGTCACTGCAGTACCCCAAGAACATTCTTCTCAGTAACAGGAAGTTTCCTATTACTAAACAACGGTTTTACAGTATGTAGGCCAACAGCACTGTTTGGCTTCTTACTGGTAAGTATTTAGAAAATACAGTTCTTACCCTCAAATGAACAGATCACTACTTTTTCTTGGTATACTGTTACATGCAATACAGATAGGGATTTGTTTCTGCTTGTGTTAGAAGACACTTTTTTTGTGTCACAGAAGACACTGCACATACATAGAATATTCTCTTTCTTTCATTTTAGGGACAAAAGAGATCACTATTCTTTCCTACTCTGACCTCCTGCATACAAAAGAAGCCTTGAAATTTTGCATTGTTAACCCTGAAATGGTAAAATTGAATCTAAGATGAATGAATGCTGTCATATTTCATGTTAAAAATTGCTTTTCAAAAATGCATGCAAGAAGAGAAATGCTTAAATTAAACGTTTCACACACCAAACAGGCTGTTAGAAAGAAGACTTCTACTTTGGCATTATTATTATTATTTATTGTATATTACGGCACTGTCTCCAGTTGTGCCTTTGTAATACAAGCCAGATTCCCTTTCCCTCTCCCTTCCTGACTTTGAGAAATTGCAAACAAAGGCACTGACCATGCCAAGCTTCACACCCATGGTGAATCTGACACATTGCAAGTGTTTCTTCTGAAATCCATGTCGGTGCACAGACCTTGAAGGGAGATGTAGATGGTGCCCATAGCTATGTGCCTTTGCCCACACAAGCACAACAGTAGGGTTGGTGGGAGGGTTTAAGTGCTTGCTTAAGTGTATACTATTTTTAAAGTCATAGAATTCACAAATGATTTACTTTCCTGAAAGTTAAATGAGGGAAATCCCCTGGATAGCAGAAATCGTAACTAGTTCATGCCTCCACTGAACTGAATACTGCAAGGCAAGTGCACAAGGCAAGTGCACAACACAACAACGTTTCCCCATCCCAGTATACCACAGGGACAGGAGATAAACTTTATTTTATACTCTGAGGAGTCCTGGGACAACACAGATACTTTCCTTGCCCCAGAATCACCAGCCAGCAGAAGAACAGGGAAAATGCATTCTTTCACCTCCCAGGGTCATGCTGTTTGCGTGGTGGTCTGTCCTGCATGAGTGAACAGAAGTACAAATATGTCATTTTCTCCTGTGTGCTAATTTCTGCATTTAGCTTACCTACACACAAGGTTTTTCAAATGCACTTAATGGGTATTAACTTGTAGTTCCTTACAACTCTCCAGTTAGATTGCTGAGAAATTACACATATACTTTCTGTTTTCAGAAACTCGGACAGAGAGTCCAAGGACTAAATCAACCTAAGGTGAAGAAATTTGTTCTACCACAACTAATTATCCAGTGAAAACTCTCAGTTCAGCAATATATCTGAAAATAGAGTGCTCGGAAAGCCAACCTAGCATTTCAGTCTATTTATAATACAAACCTTCACTATAGCCAATGTTGTTAAGAAGTTTTTATAGCATATAGCATGAAGTTTTGGTCTTTAATTACTCCTTTAATCTTTGCTGGGCTTGTTCCTGAGAACAAGCTACACTTCTGCCTTTTACAGGATAAACAGCTTCCAGCAATGCATCAGACCGCCACAGGAGTCAGAGAGCGCATTTATTGAACACTACTATATTTCAGCCTAGATCCTGACTGATCTGGTTTTGCTTAGTGGAAGCATAATTAATATAGCTAATTAACAAACGACCACGCAAAAATTTTTATTTTTTTTTTTTCCCAAAGTAAGAGAATTTACACAAGTCTTCACTTGTTTCATCTGGCTCCTCTTCCACCTGGAAGGGTCAGCTGTTTGTAGGGATGTTAAATTCCTATATAATAATGTGAGGATTATGTTAAATATAGTTAAATATACGTTAATATAGGAATTATGTTAAATATAAAAAAATGTACTGATGTGTCTATGTTATCTGATGGATGTCTCACAGGACTACAGCATTTTTCTTTTTTGCTACAATTTGAGATCATATCCAGGAGTCAAGATTGCACTTGTGACTCATGTTACAAACTCATCGGAGGTCCTCAAAGACACGGTATGTTCTCTACTCTCCTGCAGTATGACAGGGAATCATTGGAGATGTTTGTTTCACAATGACATGTCGTATTCCCAGTTCCTGGAAATACTGCGAAGAACAGGAAACAACTCTGTTGTTTTCTGGATACCACTGAAATGTGTCTTGAGGTGATGGATAATGGGAGAATGACCCCTTTTTGCACTTACGTATCTCTCCTGTAAGAATAGAACTCTTTTATTCAGCAGATATTCCCAAATAATCCTTAACAGAAGATAAATATTAAAGTAAAAAGGGATATTTACTACTGTATGGTTTTGACATTTGATTCAGAAACAGATGCCGCAGGTGACAGTTGTCTACATCCTTGTTCCCTCTATCTCAGCTTCCATTCTCATGCAAAGTGTGTACGATCTCCCTGATGGAAGAGGGACCCCATCTGGAGATAAACCCCCTTATAGACCTAACATGTCCTTGGAATGCAAACCCAAATCTCTTCTCATTCAAGAGGATTTGTCAGGACTTCAGAAATGCAGATTACTCTTGAGCACGCAAATTAGAGGTATCTCCTTGCCCACAACATAATTGTTGGAAGTTCATTCACCCATTGGAAGGAAAGAAGGTTTTTCTTGCCAGAGAGAGATTCAATCATTCGTATATAACTTTTGTTTTCCCCAAATCTTTATTTCATATACACTGATGGCTGACCTGTATTCATGCATGCAAGTGAGACTACATCCGTGTGGTTCTTAATTCTCGGACAAGGTTCTTGGATGCAACTGCAGCTGGATAAGGATTTGACAGCTTTCTGGAATGCTGACACTTCACCCTGTTTTGACCAACATCTGCCTGTTGTAAAGTTATTGTGCAACACTGGAGAGTTACTGATAGGTCACCAAAGGCATACAGACCACATCAGTTCCCAAAGTTAAATTGGGTTATGATTTTAAATGATGCATGGTCACTGCGTTGATTTTCTGGAACACAATAAATTTCGTAGGAAAAGAAGACATGATGAGTTTTCTATAAATGTTTAAAGGAGTTGTGAAGAAGTAATAAGAGTTTCTTACTGAGAGGTGGCATATGGTAAAAGGAAGGAAGGGAGGACTGAGGAGAACATTAGTGACATTGCTCCATAAGAAGCTGTGGGCTATAGCTGAAGGACTTTGGGTTATGACCAGGAAAAAGAAGAAAAACAAAACATGTCAGAGGAAATAAAAGCAGAAATGTATGGCATGGAAGGATATATCACAAAAGTATATGTTAATAGTTGATAGTTGAATTGACTGGCTTAACAGTAGTAAAGGCAAAAATTGGCTAAACCACGAGAATTAGGAGACTAGATTTACAAATGCAATGATTCTGTAGTGGTATTCCTTGGACTACAGAAAGCCACAAGAGTCCTGGAAGCGTATGGCAAACGGTCTATGCAACTTCACTAAACAGTAAAGCATGTTAAGTTTCTCATGCAGCTGCACAAGTTGCCTGTGATCATCTTATTTGAATTGCTGGAGGCGACTGAGCTCATGAATGATTTGTACATTTGTCCAAATGAGTTTTTAACTCCAAGGAGAGTCTTCACAGAGCTATCTGAATTGTGGCTGTTGGTACTTTCTGTAGTTACTTTTATTCTGAGAAAGTGTTCACAAGCTACTATTGATTTCTGAAAATTGATTTATGCATAAACATTCACTAAGCAGCTTTGACAAACAGTTTCTGGACTATGAGGTATTCATGAATGGCACCTGCTTACCATGAAATGTACATTATGCATCATGTTTTACTTCAGTCATAAAGTATTGCTCCTGTTCTGGACTGGTCAGTTAAAATGTAACTAGTGACTGGATGACCAAAGTATAACAGCCAATCTTGAATCATGAATGACATACAAATATTCAGAAAAGCCTCACTGAGAAACAAAACAGATTTGAAAACAGATTCAGAAGCAGGCTGTGGTCATTCATATACTCATGAACAACCTTACAAGACCTCAGAGAAGCAGAGAAGTAAATACACACATTAAGTTGTGCCTAACCTCATTTTGTTATTCCAAGGTCTCTAATCTAACCCAGAGGGAGAGCAGAATTTACACGAAAGAGTCATTAGGAAAAACACATAAACAGACTTTGAAACAGAGATGAACACACAAATCTATCTCGTTTCCGAAACAAGCATCCACCATGCTACATTTGAGAGCTCTACAGACACATGATATTTCTTTCAGACTCAAAAACCCCTTGAATTATTTTTTCATCATCTTCACTGTTTCTACAAAAAAAGTAGTAAATTTACTGTAGCATAATCTGGTGTCTCTTGAGCTCGCTGTAAGAGCCAAGAGGTCTATTTTGAATCTGTTCAGGTAAAAGTGAACTCAAACCTAGGCTTCGCATGGAGCTACATGCTCCAACAACTAGGACTGCTAGCTTAATTTACAAAGGATGTGCAACTTCAGCAGCTTTTTCTCCTTTGCCTACCTTCTAAAGACTAGCTACAGAAAGAAAGGACTTGGGTGTGAGAAAGCATTGCTATACACCTGCGGAAAGAGAAAATTAAATGCAGGGAAGAATTTTTTTCCCTAAAAAAAGTTATTGATAGAGTTCATGCTTATCCAATATTAGCTGGCAGTTCAGGTATTTTCAGAGTTGAAATTTTGACTCTGTTCTGAGGAAAGGCACAACTCAGTGTACATGAGCAGGTTCTATCAAAACAAAGTGATGCAATCAGGGACATAGTCTGCATTCAGCAGACTGCAAATTGTGTCTCTGTCTAGATGCCTATGAGAAATGATGGTACACAGAAGACGATCTTTAAAAATCAAAGTCCTGCCAAGGGAAGCAATTGAGATCCGTAATATGCAGTCATCTGTTCTGTCACTTCCAGAGCTTTTCCTTGTCTCATCAGAGGCCATTGAGGGTTAAATGCTAACATTCTTATCAAATTGTGAAATGTTAAAAAAAAAACCCTACTCATGACAGCATCGTTGGGGCCAAACTTCCCAAGGGCTGTGATAATAAGTTTATGATAAGGGTATCTAGAAAAGAAATGTTCTAAACTAAAAAGATTAAACAGAGTGAGATCATCCATTGATTAATTTATCCAGAGTCCAAGAACAATGTAACAGAATTAATGATGAGAATTTTTGATGATAATAAGATGTGGGCTGATGACTGAGAGAAAGTTCTGTGGTCCCAACAGCTGCAGTGAGTCTCATTTGAAAAGACAACATAATAATGCTTAATTGGCAAAATGTCTTGTTCTGAAGAGAAGCTTTTGCTATTATTTTATGAGAAAGCTCTACAGAATTTGGTAGGCCACTGTGAACTTCCTTCTGTTACTATTTCTACTTTCTGACTGGTTCATCTAAATGCAAAGAAAACACTGTATCCATGGCAAAGCTTTTTATATAGCTAAAGCATCCTCCCAAGTAATCTTATTTGATACTGCATAGAATATGTAGCACATTTAGTGAGGAGGCAGATTTTTGTTGTGTTCCTCCTTTGGCCACAGGGATGCTCTTTCTTGGGGTGTTCCCTATCAGGATGTCCTGGGTATTTTCCTCTCACTCTGTGAGCTTAGATTGGAAACTGTAAGGTTTAGGTGTTATGAGGGCTTTGGACAACCTCATCTACCCTCACTTGGTGAGACTGACACGCACTTGGTCACTTGGGGACATTTCTAGGAGAAATTCCTTGGGGAACACCTAAAGGCTGTGTGTTACAGAGAGATCCATTGTGATCAGGACTGTGCTGTTCTCAGGGTGAAATTAATCTCACCTAGACACGAGCTGGTCACACTAGGTCCTCTTTGTTGTTAGTGAAGAGAAATAGCGTATTCCGTAGAAATTAATTTCACCAACATCAGAAGATTAATTTAGGATTATATGAATCATCTTTAAAAAAATCCCTCTTTCTCATGACAAAGTGAAAACAGAGGCACTAGTTCAAGAAGCCAACTGTATTTATTCAGGTGCTAATGAAGGACTGCTCTGTTTTATGACTTGCCTCTTTTTCCCCAATATGCTAGGTAGACTTGATCAATGTGATCGCTATTGTTAGTGAAACTATGGGGGGTTTATTGGAAAAAAACCCCAAAACTTTAGATTTCTAATTGCAAAATGTTTTTTGGGTCTCTGTGTGAAAGGAGACACTCTCACAAAGCACCTTATCTGGTAAGAAAATAACTTCTTTTGCTTCAGAAGAAGTACAGTTGAGCAAAATTTTATTAACTTACTGTAACACTAGAACAGTCTTACAAATATTGGTCAGCTGAACTCACAGAGATCCTGTAAGGTAGTTCTCCTGTTTTATATATGGGGAAACACAGACATCAAAAGATGATATTGTGAGCACTGTGAAATAATTAGTAATAATTATTAAAAAGTTTTTCTATGGGGGCTTATCAGTTAGAAGGATATTGACATAAAAATTATAGGTATGTGCTCTCCAAAAGCAGGACAAGAAGTTCCCAAAAGACACGGTTTTAATAGAAGTTATTGAACAAAAACGTGCAGTTGCAAGTAGCAGTCAGAGAGCGCGTATAACTACATACACAGTAAAAGGAAAAAAAAAATAATTCTTGGCATGTATGTGTTTTGAAGTTTTCCATATAACTACGCTTTCATAAAGAGAGGCCATGCATAGACTCTGTTGAACCCAAACAGCTTGTCTGAAACAACTCACATACAGAGAGCTTTTAGGGAGCGTGCTTGACTGTTTTCAAGATTATATTTATGTTTATGTTCCTTACATGTGCTTAAAACTTATCCTTTTTATTGGCTTTCCTTGATTTAAACCAAACACAGTTCTTCAAATAATTAACGTTTTTACAACCCAAAAATCCTATATAGGTACTTGTTTGCATCTGATTTTCAGCCTAATCATATCTAAAATAATCTTAATAATAATCCTAAAGTATTTGCCAACTCTATCATCCATTAACTTTTTATGTTATGCAAACACTTCATGTTTTCCTGACATATTCTGAAAACACGTAGAGAGGGACTAACTAGGCATGGGAGCAAGGGGTTTATCCTAAATTTGTAATTTCCTGTTATTGTAAATTATGCCTGCTATGCATCTTTATTGCCTTCTTCCATCTTCAAATACTACTATGTTACTTTTCTGTTTCACTTATACACCTTGAATGTTGTAAAAACTACCGTAAAAGCCAATAAAAATGTAATCACGTTGTGCCAATCAAAAACAATGGAGCAATCTCTATTAAGCAAACAATTGGAAAGTTACAGCTAAAATGCAATTGCACCATGTTGCAATAGATTAAAGGTATGAATCAGAAAATTAAAAGTTTTTTCCAGTTTTACTTATTACCATTTGCTTAATTTATAGAGCAGTTACTTTGATCCTATCTAGAGTCCTGTAAAGAGGCTACCAGTACAAGTAGCGATATTGTCTTGTGTTGCTTCCAGTAATATGGATTACCCGTGATCATCCTAAGCACACAATCACCCAGCAAATGTTGCCACAATACAAGTGCATTTCTGTTTATGTAAATACTCAGGTAAGAACTTCCTTTTTTTTTAATCAGGAAAAATAAAAGAGTTGTTTTAAATGTTCCTACAGCTCAGTATCCTGTACCTGGCAGTGCCCTGCAGCAAAGCCCCAGAGAAGAGTATGATAACAACGGAAGCCTAAAGACATCTTCCCCAGTATGATCTTAGTGATGTGGCTCAGGGACCTGTTGACACAGCGCTGTGCATTTTTGTCTTTAACAGCCTTTGCCAGATTTTTCTCCCCTGCACATGTTTGATGGCTTCTTGAACACAGTCTAGATTACATGTGAGCTTTTAAACAGATAATATGAGGAGGTTGTGCTAATTTCTGCCTCTATTGTATCTTCACGTTTAAAGAGAAACTGATTCACAGGGCCACTGGAATGGATCAAAAGTTGAGCAGAGAGGAAGCTATTGCCTCAGCGATGGGGCTGGGAATATATAAGAAAAAAGACCGGATAATTTCAAGGCCGGTGTGGGTATTTTTTTCTGCTCTATCAGATTTTGGTATATGCTTGGTAGTAAAATAGCTTCTTCAAGAATCCAGACAACTTTTTGGTAAATATGGCAACTTGATTCTAAGCTCATTTTACACACAGCAGATAAATAAGCAATCATAAACTATGTCGTCATAAATAAAAGCCTTATTGAGCTCAGGCAATGAAAAAAAATCAATAGAGGACACTCATCCCCAGTGAAAGCAACAGCTAATTCTCTGTGGTTCCTGGTGGGTACTCTCTCATTGTATTTTAAAACCACGAGGAATTCCCTGTGTCATCAGCAATGACCACTTTATTGCTGGTGAATTTGGAAATTAACAGGGTTAAAGGTGCATTTGAATTCCACAAACTCATTCATTTAGCCCATCTTCCAATGCAGGAGATCACCTGGTTATCCCATGGACTTAGACAGATGCAGAAAAACAAAAACAGACTCTTCCTTGAGTTTGAACTTACACATGATACCAGGGAATGGTGTTTTCTGCTCTTCCAGCTACAGCAAGGCAAACTAAGGTTGATTATCAGTGA
Organism: Steatornis caripensis; assembly: GCA_013398225.1. Classification (NCBI taxonomy): domain Eukaryota; kingdom Metazoa; phylum Chordata; class Aves; order Caprimulgiformes; family Steatornithidae; genus Steatornis; species Steatornis caripensis. The sequence continues at coordinate 26,091 of VZSC01002190.1, read as the reverse complement.
GAAACAAAGGANATACTACTATGTTACTTTTCTGTTTCACTTATACACCTTGAATGTTGTAAAAACTACCGTAAAAGCCAATAAAAATGTAATCACGTTGTGCCAATCAAAAACAATGGAGCAATCTCTATTAAGCAAACAATTGGAAAGTTACAGCTAAAATGCAATTGCACCATGTTGCAATAGATTAAAGGTATGAATCAGAAAATTAAAAGTTTTTTCCAGTTTTACTTATTACCATTTGCTTAATTTATAGAGCAGTTACTTTGATCCTATCTAGAGTCCTGTAAAGAGGCTACCAGTACAAGTAGCGATATTGTCTTGTGTTGCTTCCAGTAATATGGATTACCCGTGATCATCCTAAGCACACAATCACCCAGCAAATGTTGCCACAATACAAGTGCATTTCTGTTTATGTAAATACTCAGGTAAGAACTTCCTTTTTTTTTAATCAGGAAAAATAAAAGAGTTGTTTTAAATGTTCCTACAGCTCAGTATCCTGTACCTGGCAGTGCCCTGCAGCAAAGCCCCAGAGAAGAGTATGATAACAACGGAAGCCTAAAGACATCTTCCCCAGTATGATCTTAGTGATGTGGCTCAGGGACCTGTTGACACAGCGCTGTGCATTTTTGTCTTTAACAGCCTTTGCCAGATTTTTCTCCCCTGCACATGTTTGATGGCTTCTTGAACACAGTCTAGATTACATGTGAGCTTTTAAACAGATAATATGAGGAGGTTGTGCTAATTTCTGCCTCTATTGTATCTTCACGTTTAAAGAGAAACTGATTCACAGGGCCACTGGAATGGATCAAAAGTTGAGCAGAGAGGAAGCTATTGCCTCAGCGATGGGGCTGGGAATATATAAGAAAAAAGACCGGATAATTTCAAGGCCGGTGTGGGTATTTTTTTCTGCTCTATCAGATTTTGGTATATGCTTGGTAGTAAAATAGCTTCTTCAAGAATCCAGACAACTTTTTGGTAAATATGGCAACTTGATTCTAAGCTCATTTTACACACAGCAGATAAATAAGCAATCATAAACTATGTCGTCATAAATAAAAGCCTTATTGAGCTCAGGCAATGAAAAAAAATCAATAGAGGACACTCATCCCCAGTGAAAGCAACAGCTAATTCTCTGTGGTTCCTGGTGGGTACTCTCTCATTGTATTTTAAAACCACGAGGAATTCCCTGTGTCATCAGCAATGACCACTTTATTGCTGGTGAATTTGGAAATTAACAGGGTTAAAGGTGCATTTGAATTCCACAAACTCATTCATTTAGCCCATCTTCCAATGCAGGAGATCACCTGGTTATCCCATGGACTTAGACAGATGCAGAAAAACAAAAACAGACTCTTCCTTGAGTTTGAACTTACACATGATACCAGGGAATGGTGTTTTCTGCTCTTCCAGCTACAGCAAGGCAAACTAAGGTTGATTATCAGTGAGAAACAAAGGACTGAGCTGATCAGCTGTCACTTACCTTTGTCTGTTCTTCTGGCTGTTTCTGTCAAAAATCCAAACCAAAATCCAAATCCAAACCAGAACAAAACTTCTGCAGTTTTTCCAGAAATATTACACTTCCTAACATTTCCTAGATTGAATATATCCCTTTTTTAAAAGAGCAAAATTCTCTGCTTCAAAGTAGCTCTATTCATTTTTTGAGACAAGCTTTTTGAAAATGAATAGTTCCAATTTGAAATGAATAATTTTATATATGTCTAAAAGTGTTATTTTATTTGACTTGGAAAACCACATACCCGCACCCCTTCCCCTAGTATTTTTTATATCATGGAGTGTTTTTAATGAATCAGAAGTTTTAGCAAACTGAAAACTATCTATGCTAATTTTGCATTTCTATTTATCCCGTGATGAATACTATGCTGACTACCATCAGATGCATTAAATCAGACTCATTTAGCCTAAAATGTGATCAAACTTCATTTAAACAGCGCAATTTCTTTTGAAAGTATTGAAGGGGAGAAGAACAACAATTTCAAATCATTCATTTTTCTCTTGCTTAATGAATTATTGATTTGTGCTTTCTTTTTGAATGATAGTGCTCTGATGTAATAAACATCGATTTGAATCTTTATACAAATATTATATATCATCAGCGTATTATGGCAACAGAAAAATAGATACCAAGATAGACCTGAAGAGATGGAATAATACAAAAAACATTATGAGGTGCCACAACTCTGTGCACATGTTTGTGAGGGTGCATATGTAAAATAGAGAATGGAAAAGAAAGTAATACATCCAGGAGGATGATAATAATGCAGAATTATAGAAAGTTTACTTTTGGGTTTACACTGAACAGGGAACCTTAGAAATGAAAAATAATTACTTTCTACTACTGGTAATTCTTCTAACTTGACGGTTCTTGCAATCACAAGGGCATAGCTGTCACATGTTTAAAGGGAAAGCTCTCTTACACCCTGCTCATGTTCAGAAGCTTTAGCTTCATGCACAGCTATTCACACTAATGGGAACTACACAGTCAAAAGACAAAAGAAAAGTGCTGAGAGCAGTAAACACATAGATAATCCTGTTCACCAAACAATTTTGCATTTCCTTTATGCACCATTTATTTCAGACAAAAAAGCTGCTGAGAGATTTACGTCAAAGTGATTTCCACAGCTCAGCTGCTCAAGGCTGGAGAGATGATTGAAGCACTGAGCTACACTTTCCCGGGGACCTGCGCATTCCCCTCTCCTGCTATGTCTGGAAGTGGGAGATCTCACATGCTCTCCCTCAGATCAGTTCATTTCTAGCATCAGCTGGGTGGTTTTTGGCAGTCTGAATGAGGGGAAAGAGCCTGCAGTTACTGAGAGAGGAAGGGACAATTGTATTTCTTTTTTCCTGTGGACAGCAGTAGGGCCCCAGCACTGGCTGTCCTTCCTTTGAGCTCTGATGCCCAAAGCAGGCAGGCTGGGAAGGTGTTCCACCATCCTTCTCCTGAGTCCTCTGCAAAGAAGGGAGCACCCCTCTCACATCCATGAAGGAAAAAGCGGCGCTTAGGGCACACATGGGGCCAAAATAGCCAGATCTTTCATAACACAAACCAAAACTTCCATATCCCATTCAAAAACACTCATGTTTTGTCTTGCAAAAATCCTCCAAAGAGTATGGCTATGCTGGGACAATAAGTGCCCACGCTATCATACATATTCACAGTGAATTAGACTTGCAACTAATGACTTATAACTACTATCCACCAGGGCTGCACTGAGATTTTGCCTAGATGGCTACAATGGATGAGGAATAAATATCAGCATTCAGGGACTAACCAGATCCAAGCATGCAACCTCAGACCAACAGATGCAAAGCAGGGCCAGGGAGACACGGAAGCTGGGATCCTTCTCTCTCTAACATCAGAACTATCATGCGCAATGCAGTTGCCATTTATCCTGTTCATATACAACATCAGGGTATGATCCCTTACAGTAGGAAACAATCCAGCTTTCATACAAGCATCACCACACAGGCAACATTGGCTCAAGGATGCGTCTGTAGGTACAACCTAAGATAAGACTGAACAGGATAGGCAAAGCTTACAAATAAAGGTATTCAAATAAATTTGTGTAGTGATCCATATCACACATTTTTTTTCCACATCTATGCTTTTGTGCATGGCCCCACTCTTTTAAGTGTCTCTCCAGACTCAATAGAATAAGATGCCCCTGAAAATTGCATGAGACTGTTTCCCAGGAGTAGGTGGTTAATTCAGAGTTGAAACCTAGTCTCGCCAGAATCAGGTATCATATTTCTATCACTCAATAAGAATAACTTCTCCATTCCCAGGAAATATTTCTAGTATTAATTTAGAGAATGAATCATTTTTTTGTGGTTATCAGTAAAAAACCCCAAACAGTCCATTTAAAACCTATTAGCAAGAACAAGAAGGCTAAAGAAGGCATAATTAATGTAATTTTTTTCCCTTTCTACCTTTTTAACAGTGTTTTGGAACACAATGCATAACATACACAGCTATGATTGTCCGGAGGTAGATCAACATCCTGCACTGATAATCTTACATAAGGAGTGGGAAAATGAAACTTGAGATTTCTTTTGCAAATAGCTGGGGCAAAAATAGATCATAGGGTTGAAAACCTGTAATCATTACGGCATTTGCATTATGACAAATTAGAAACTGGTATTCTAGGTTACAAACAGTGCTATAAAGCTGGTATTCTACACTGTGTATTGCAAGCTCATTTAAAATGTACTCTTCCACAACATCATGAGAACACAAATTACAATTAGGAAAGTAACCCAAGCAGAAAATTAGTCTGGAAGACTAGTCTGAGCATGCTCCTGCAGACAAAGCCATCCTGTGTCTTAACTTTACTGTCTCAGTACAGGAAGAGACTAATGCAGAAGACAAAGACAAGGACAGATATGGCTTTCTGGGATGGGGGTGGTGGGGGTGTGTGCATGTGTGAAGAAAAGGTTTTGCAAGTGTGATCCGTAGTGTTTGAGTTGTGCAAACATGCACAAAGAGAAGACCCACCAGATCCCATCTTTGCAGAGTTGCTCACAGCATAGGCTGTTACAGCTGCAGTGTACAGGCTTGTATCTGGATTTTTGTTCCAATGATCTTATTCATAGGCAAAAATCCACATTCATGAGCACAGGTAAGGTCTGCTGACCTCACCTTGAACCCAGAGCCTACTCGCACAAGTAAATGTACCCAGTGTTTGTAAGCAACAATGGGTTAGCTATAAAGGTAGTGATCTGAGAAGAAATGTGGTTCAAAATTTCATTCTGAAACAAATGGACGAAAAAAGAGAAAAATTCAGAAAATCCAAAAGTACTTGCTACCAATAGATGATAAACCAAATAATGATCTGGAGAAACTTATAAGCAAGCAAGACACATATCTGCAAATATTTGCCTTTGAGATTTTCTCTTCTGAGAAAAGTTTTGTGGAGTTTAAAAAAAAACTGAAATGCTTCTGTACAAATAACTTGGTATCTCTCTAGAGAGACTGGAACAAATCCACTGGTTGGAAAACTATACTTACGTTTTAGGTGTCTCTTCTTATGGAAAGAGGACTTGTACACTAGACAGTGGTTATATTGCACTCAAAGGAAAAGATCATGATTTTCTATTAAGTCTTATTTGCTTTTTCTGTAAGAGTTGGTTTTCTTGATACTACATCGTTGTAAGGGCACCCATGACTTTCCATTACCTTACAGGATTTAGCAGGTTTACCCTTATTTAGAAAAAGATAAAAAGGAAAACAAAAAGCCTATTGAGGCAAGGAGGGACCAAATATTGACAAAAAATGCAATGTTTGGTAAGTCTGAAGCTAGGTGCCTACCTAACATACAGGATTTTAAAAAGTCAGAATTAAGACCTGAGAGGCCTTATTTTCCCCAGACGTGGCCTGCATCCATGCCTGTCAGTGCATGGAGCACCAGCGAAGACTACAGCAAAACAAGCATTTGTTAGAATGGCATGTAAAAACATTACCAGGTTGCAGAATAGTACACAACAGCCCCTGTACTGTACACTAAGTTTGTCTCTTCTCAGTTACTGTCCATGATCTGGGGAATTATCACAACTGCTGCAAGTATTACCCAAAGCATTTACCCTGAATACAACTTTGATCTCAAGTGTAACTGCAAAATCCAGAAATGTGGTGCTCCCTGGCATTGGCTTTTTCCTGGCTGCATGCTGTTGTCTTGAACCCCTTCTTTTCCCCTGTCTTACCTGCCTCTGGCAGTACAGAGTAGCAACTGAAAGTCACTCTCTGAGCAGTTTTTTACTCTAGATATTTTCAATACCCATTTTTAGTTCCTTTTTGGCTGAACTAAACAGAACAAGAGGAACAGAGGCTAAAAGTGAGAGCAGAAACCTGCTAAGAAAGAGTTGCCCTTCTGGGTTTTGTGGGACAAACATTACTCAATGTTTAGGGGAACATATAAAGACATCAAAACACATTCAACCCGACACAGCCTCAGACCCAAATCCATCATATTGACTCTGCAAGAACCCAACTTATCTACTGCAGCTCATGTTGGTCACTGGGACTCTGCCATGTTTATCTAATCAGTACATTTTATTTCTCTCTCTTACTTACAGGCTAGTCGGAGCATCTCACTTCAACGATGAAATGGTGTGGAGAGTCAACTGGTAGTTGGTGACAGTGGTAAGAAATCCAAACCAGGAAGAGTTGCTTGGACCTAAATGAAAGAGCAGTTGCTCATCTCATTTTAAGGCTGAAGTGCATTAAGTATATTCATTTCACATTAGTTCATAAGCAAATTTAAGTTTTTTTGTACTGCATCCCACACATCCAAGAGCTTGGGACAAGGGATTTCTAATTTCATGTACAAAGCATGGCCTGAGACAGGGTCAATACATGACTTTAGTGTGTGTTTAAATCCGTCTCTGGTCAGAACATTCTCTGGGAGCAACATTTCAATATTGTGCTTCTGTGCATTTAGAAGTGATTTAAAACTGTGTCTGGAGTAAGCATGTGTTTATGAATTGTTGTTCAGGGCACAGATATTCCCTGAATTGGGCTGTAGAAGAACCCAAAAGTTTCCAAAACCAAAAGAAAAATTAAAGTAATAGTTTATTACTGAAAAGCACATAAACACCTTTGTGGCCAAAGCTCCTCTTTAAACTTTGTCACTGGGACATGTGTTACAAATTTGCAGTGCCCATTTTGAAAACTGTAGGCATAGCATTTTTTTGTGTTCAAAATGTCAAAAACATTCATAAAAGGGAAACACTTTCTGTAAAGAATAAAATTGGGAAAGGAATGCGAATTAATTTTTACTGCTTGTCAGAGCTTTCACATTGGTTTAGTTTTGATGAAAAGAAAACAATACATGATCATCAAAACAAAACCAGAAATGATGATTTAGGCATCTGAAGAAGATAGAAGATTTAGGCAACTGGAATTTTTATTTTTGATTACTGATTCCTGATTTTTCATTCCTCCCCTACATATTTTCAGAAAAATGCCTTCTGGAAAGTAGCTATATATTATAAGCTAATTCAATTTTAAAACTCTGGTTTGGTGACATTTACAAGATATTTAACACTTTCCAAAACAGTGATGGTATTTATATTCCTGCATGTAGTTTTAGGAACCTAATTTCAAGTTTTAAAAATACTGACTCATAGGCTTCTTGAGATGTGTGAGAAATGTCCTTTAGAACATGCATAGGATGACAAAAATAAAGGTGTTGGGCTAAAAACCTGGCCAGAGAAACAAAAACCCACCAAGAATGTTCTTAATCTGCTCACATAAAACTTCACCGAGGAGCCTGCAATCTCCTTATGTAAGTTTTCTAACCAAAGGACATCTTGGGCTGTACAAAGACTTACTGAGCTGGAAATCAGTAAGTCCAGCTTAGTAAGTCCTCAGTAAGTCCAACTTGAGGATGCAAGTGCTAGGAAGTAGCCATCAGGAAGGGAAATTTGGTCATTAACATTTTATTGTTGAACTAAGCAACAACAATTTGTGAAAGTTCAGTATTTCTATAGACTATTCTAGTTCCCCAAGCCCAAGAAGCAGGATATATATTCTCTGTGAAAAGGATTTTCTATGTTGGCGCCTTTCAAAATACTTAGTGCTTGTCATACAGATCTGGATTCAGGTAACATCACAATATCTGGGGGTTTTTATGAACAAAAAACCCAACAAAAACCCAAACAAAAAACCTTTCAGTATTAATTACAGTGGTTGCAAGGAAAAAAAAGATAATATTGAAGCAGCAGCCCATACAGTTATGCTAGTAGAGGGTAAGGCAGACTGAAAGCTGTTCTTTGTCAAAAGAATATCTCATGATCTGAACCTGTTTTCAAGTTTTAGAAATTATTGGGTTAGTCGGTTTTCTGAAAGCTTGAAAAAACAGAATACAAATTTTTTTGGTTAATTTTCCATTACTTGGTTGGATTGAAGAAATTAGAAATGTTCTGCTTTTCTGGGGCTTTTCAGCACCTCCTCCTTTCCACCCTCCTACAAGTTAAAAATGGTATGATATAGCAAGACTGGTCAGAAGACAGAATATGTAGACACATGTCTTAGAGCCTCAGGCTTTCAAACTCCAAAAGACGGGGATGAAAGCTCCAGACACTCATGCAGCCATGCTGTTAGAAGGTGTAGCCCCAAGATTACATATGAGGCTTAGTGGAGAAATCTTCCCTTAAATTTGAAACTCACAGTTTCTCACCCTCTGCAGCCTCCTTTGCTGCCTAACTCCTCCAGTTGTAATTGATGACGCTATTATGTACCTCCATTGCAAGATGAGATCCTGTTCAGGCAGTATGCAGAAGCACTTTGAAGGAGCCCTCCAGACAAGCAAGAATTGTGATTACTCTTTTCATGTTAACCCTTCTTCAAAAAATATCTGAACATATACAGAGGTCATGGCAGACTTCTTAAGTGAAATCTGTACCTGCATTAGTGCTCTTCAGCAGCTAAAGTAGGACTAAGTATAGAAAAAGCTGATTAATTTCTGTCTTCAGAGTATACCCTTTCTTATTCGACCTCTAAATACAGTTCCTGCAGTGCTTTGTCCATGAGGACCATGCAGTAGACCCAGTGATTTACCAAATGATGTGTGATGGCCAAAATCCTACATCCAGATATAGGCATTATGCTTTAATTGCGATGCTCTTGATAATTTGCTATGCCCTTAATAACTTGATTTAACTTTCAGCCAGCCCTGAACTGGTCAGGTAGTTGTAGGTCCCTTTCAACTGAAATATCCTATCCTATCCTATCCTATCCTATCCTATCCTATCCTATCCTATCCTATCCTATCCTATCCTAATTGCTAGCTGCAGGCTCAGATCGGTACTTTATCAAAAGCTTCCACTCACTGATGGATGGAAACAACTATTCCTCCGGAGTGCTGTGTTTGGAGGACAGCTCTGGCAATACAGCTGTAAGAGCTAGTTGTTGTGAGGGTGGAGGTGAGGTATCCCAGCCTGATCTGAGAAGTTTCCTTGACCTCCATCTGGTATTTTCCCTTATCTCTGTCGCCTGTACTGACATAGAGCGCTAGCTATATAATTTCTGTCCTTGACCAGTATTGGTAGTTTTCTCTTATTTACTGACTGCCTTATCTCTGCCACAGCCTTGTTAACTGGGTACACCCTTCAAGTTTTCATCCTCTCCTAGCCACACAAAGATTTCTCAAGACAGTATGTGCTAATACAGTGTCCAGGTGTGGCTGACATGGCCCAGGGATAGAGAAAAAGATTAGTTCTCTGATCTGTGACACAATGTTATATCAAGATGCATTACGCAAAAGTAAATTCCCTTTTGCTTTACTGCATGGCAACATTTGATTGCTTAAAGCGAAGCCATTTTTCTGAAAGAGAGGAAGGGAAACATATCTGTAAATTGTTTTACTCTTCTTGTTTGATAGTCACCGCTGTGAATCAGAATGCCAGCAGATAAAGGCTTTTAAGTTGAGCTGAAAACCAAAGCATCATGACTGCAGCCATAACGGCTGCCTCTCCTGTGCAGAGAAGGGTGGTAGGGGAAACTATAACACCATTCATCACTGGATTATCACAGATCAATGCAAACTGAATGACCAAATACTTTCTTTCTAGTCTCTTTTGCTTCCTGTTTTTCTTTTTTTAATTTTAGCTCAGTATTCGTATACAAGAGCCAAATGAATAAAACATCCTTACTGAAATGTAAAAAGGGAGAGAGAAGAGTGAAAAGAAAGAGGTAGAAATATTTCTAGGGCTGGTTTCTATAACACTGGTTTCCAGTGTGTTGCAAATCTACTGGTGTCCCTTTAAGAATACTCTTATCTTACTTCATAAAAGCTAACAACATTAAAAATACAGTAATTAACATGTTCATAATGTAAATGTTAATCATTTAACATGTCAAGCATCTTCATCCCCTACTGAATCAATATGAATTATTAAAACAGACTCTTTAAGACCTTTAAAATCAACTCTCAAAGCATGCACTAAACAACCACACTGTTGGCATACGGGAGCACTAACTTACAAATTCGTGTGTTAGACTGTCTGACACACTCGTTCTCTTTGATGGGAAAAAATAAAGCCAAAAGAACTCACCTCATAATCTTTTATTCAGAACTGCATAATCTGTATGCGTGAAATGTTTTTTGTTTTGGTTGGTTGGGGTTTTTTTCTCAGAGATATTCTAATTATTTTAAACATAAACTTTATAGAGGAAAAAAAGAAAAAAAAAGAAAAGTCACCAATTTGGGTTTCAGAATCAGTTTTTCCACAACAAAGTTGTGTAACAATCCAAAACGCTCTTGAAGCAATAAGTAAATAAAGATAATAAAAAATAAATATAATGAAGCAAAAGTTAAAGTTCCTAGTTTTAAAATAGTTTCTGTCAAGATTGTTATTGGTCATGAAGAAAGCTATATATGCATTTGGAAATTGATTTAAAATATTATAATTAAAGACTAGCTCTTAAAATAAAGGTTATTCCCATGTTTCTTGCAGAGAATGTAAGAAAGAGGTTTATTTTCAAACATCTGCGAAATAGAGATGAAATTGTTAGATCGAATGCATCTTACCTCACAGTCAGCTCACAACATTTCAAGAGTCGTGAAATCTCTTTTGCATATATATATGCATGGAGAGATGGTCAAATGTCTGCATCGGATGGCTGCTTCCTGGTCAACTCATTGAAAGAAAATGTCAGATATGATTAGATATTTTTTTGTTACGGATATGAAATAAATGAAGTTTTGCAATCAGGTACTAAACCCATCACGTAAACTGTGGATCTCAAATACTTTCCTACCAAATTGCACAATGCTCCTGTTAACATCTTGTTCTACTTGGACAATCAGATAAGGGAATGGATGTTAATAGGCCAGAGGTTGTTCTCTCTTTGGGAAAATCTTCTATGCCAATGAAGTTAGTTGATAGGTATTTTTCACGGTTATGGTACTTCACTACACCCAGACCAGATTTTCAGTGGGAGAACAAGAACACAGCCCCCCCTGCAGTGCATGCAGGTGGATTAATTTACACCAGCTGAGAATTTACTTCTCATTTTCTGTATCTTGATCCATCTGATCTCAGGTATAAGTTGAAGTTGTACCTAGGCAATCCTAAATCCTTTCTTTATTGTGAGAAAGAAGGAAGCTCATTTCAGAGAGGTTAAAATTTTACAAAGTTTGTGTACTCAGGAATAATATGTGAGTGTTTATGTGTCTGATAGGAGATAAGAACTCATGTACCTTGCTTTTCTAACATGAAAAACAGGTCTTAACCTCCTGTCACCCACCTTAACATTAAAAAAAGAAAAACCCACTAGGAAAAAGTTCAGCATACTGCCTCTGATGATTTGAGATTAGCACAAATTATAATCAAAAAGCAAATAGAAGACGGAGAATTCCAGATCTGGGGCAAAATAAGTCAGGTGCAGTTAAAGAGACTTTTCACGCTTGTCGAAAAGAGAAGCAGCTACTTTTATTTGAGGGGCATATCTTGCTGCCAGTCCCTTGTGACTTTATGTCAAAAACTTCTTTTTGCAGCAGGGTATGAAACAAGGATGAGGGATGTGAACATGGTCTAGTGTTTTCTCGCTCATCTAATGAAAACATTACCTCCAAAACACTTTTGGTAAGCTGTTAAACCATTCTGGCTACATTTCTATTATTTCTGAGAACTCAAGTGTATCGTTACACATAGACCTCTGAATTCCTATTTGAATTTCCCAAACTGTGAACACTACATAGTAACCAGATTGATGTGGCACTTGCTACTCTAATACCTTCCTCTGGAGACAAACGCAAGACAGACTTCAAGGTTCTGTAAAAGGTAAGAGAGCTGAAACAAAGACCTCGCTGGATTTCCCCAGCGTATCTTCTTATGACCTGAATGTGAGATAACATTTCCTTCCTTTTTTTATGTCTTTTCTCTTCAAAATTATACACTTGCAACAAATGTTCCTCAAGTCAGAGATGCAGAGTCAAAATTTTGACATAAATGCAAACAGAATTACAATACAATGAACTTTTACAGGTTATTATTTGTATTACTCTTTCACAACACAAAAAACATACAGAGCAATCATTAGTCTACAAGTTTACCAAAGTGGTTAGGGAAAATACATAAAGGCAAGAAAGCAAACACCAGGAGGAAAGACTGGGGACAAACGTAAACCTCCTTGGCTGTGAGTGGAGGAACGACCAAAGTAGGTTTTTACTTTTTTCACTGATGGGATAGAAGGAGAGATGAGGTTAGGCTGAAGCCATGAAGAAGGAGAAAGAAGAAGAGAGACAAAGAGCAGGGATCACAGAATCACAGAATGGTGGGTGTTGGAAGGGCCCTCTGGAGATCCCCCAGCCCACCCCACTAAAGCAGGTGCCCCCAGAGCAGGGGGCACAGGGACGCTTCCAGGTGGGGTTGAATCTCTACAGAGAAGGAGACTCCACAGCCTCTCTGGGCAGCCTGCTCCAGTTGAAGGGAATACTCGCTGGAGGTGATGTCTGAGTTGGTCACTGTATAAGTATAACCACATAGTATTATCCGTGAACCACTCCAGGACTGTAATTATGTAATAGAAATAACAATCTTGAATGAGCGGGAGAGTGCAGAAATCCTTCAGTGCAAGTAAAACACAGATATTGGAAACAACAGTCTTCTATAACGCATTGCAAATCCTCACAAAATAGGAAAGCCTAGAGCCTATCAGTATAAAACCAATCTATAGTTAAGTGTGGTAAGTGAGACTAAATAAGACAAGGTGGTTCAATGGATTCATTTGATCTTTCTAAGACTCCTAATATTGTGAGCTGTTTTCCAGGATTGGGCCTCCCAGGAACTTACCTCACACTAATGTTGTCTTCTACTAGATGATTTGCTATGATTTAATTTTGCAGAGATGCAAACGGACACAGCAGTATCAGAATGTGGTAAAAGGATTATCATCTGGAAAAGCTTAAGCTAATGGCATGAAAAATGGACAGGATAGAAAGCAAGCAGATAGAATAGAGTCGCGATGAGATTACTTGATCATGCATAACTCCAAACAGAGTGTCTCTAATACAAGGAATTATTCTTTAGGGAAAGAAGAACTGAGCAACAGAACATACTGTTGATTTAATGTCCATGATTTTTTCCTCCAAGATTTGATGTTTAAAATTACGTCTTTTTATTCTATAACAACGGTAAGTTCCTCATTATTACATGAGGAAATTGGTGATGAAGCACAGCCCTTAAGTATGAATGGCTATAATTTAAGCAAATACAGTACCAAGGCAAGGCATTAATATGCAAGCCAGCTTACTAATGTCCAAGTTTAGATTCTGTCCTATGCAAAGAAGGAAACGGGAAATAAAACTAGAATTTGCCTTACAACTTTTTGTGGGCTTTGAGTATTTATTGAGTTAGAAGAGGTATGGCCAGCAATTTGTCATTTCTGCAGGGAAGGTACAGTGACTGGCATTTATATTACAGATGCAGATGTGGTGAACTAGACACTATCTGCAGCAAAAAACTATCTGCTGAGAAGAAAAACCATGTGGTTTTTATGCATATCTGATCCACTAATTACACATATACACACAGACACTGTTAAAAGAAGGAGCTTCTCCAACAGAGAATGCTTCCAGCAGGGTTAGACTGGCAAACTTCTGCAGATCCATCCATTTTAGGCAAATCTTGAAGATTAAGTAACAGAATGGTCTGGTATTCTTAGGGACGGGAAATTAAAAAGTGGGGCAGGGAAAGGAAGTGAAGTCACACAGCAGCTTGTTTAGAAGACCAGAAAAAAATCTAACATCCTTCGAGGCTGGCCACAAACCTGAAGTCATGAATAACACACTGGGAGAACACAGAATTTTGGAAATTTGAGTTTCAGCTGGCTTATTTCTAGCTATGGCAGAACTTCTGACCTCAGCTACCTTGGAATCTATTGCCAGCCACAGGTGACTTGTCACCCCTGAAAATCAACCTGACTTTATTCCCTACTTCTCTTCAAGATTCTATGCACAATTTTGACTTACATCAGATATGACTGACTTGACAAGGCAGACACACAGAAAACTTGAATTCAAGCTGAAAACCTCTTCTAATTCTTGTATTTGCAAAAGAAAGTGAACAAAAGAATCAAAACTGTCACCCCCCCTGTTAGTTTTCTATGCAAAACAGATATTCGTCATGTATTTTGCATCAATGAAAGTGCTAGGTCATTAGTACTGGGATGGAAGACTGTAGAAAGCAGTGTATATTGCAGCAGAGCTCTGTGTCTTGGAGGTCCATCTTTCCTAGAAAAAGCCTCATTAAACATCATCATTCCCATGAGCTGTGATGGTCCCTCTTCCAGCATGTGACATGGAAGACCAGGCTCACTCCTGGGTCTGATGCTGTCTAAGCTATGGAAAAAGATATGGACAAGATCTCTCTGTCATCCCTCCTGTCTGATGGAAGGCAAGATGCTTGTGCCATTTTTGAGAAGTGCTGCACGTTCTTATAGAGGTTGGGCGAAAGGACTGCCAGAGCAGTGCCTGCATCTACAGATTGTGAAAAGGAGATGGGGAGAAATAGTCGGCTGGAGTAGAAAGAGAGGGAATCATTCTTGCTTGAGCCTAGGCTTCGGTGGGATTCCTTAGGTCCCTTCCTGGACATCAGTGATTTTAGATCCCGTCTATGTGAAAAGACTCAAATCCTTCCTGAGCCCCTTGATCCTTTTCAGTCCATCATAGCAGCTCCGTGTACCCACATTGTGACTAGTGAGAGTCCAATCCTCAGTTTCTGCAGAAGGACCAGTCTGTACATCTTACATGGCTCCTCTCAGGTCCAGTCTAACAAGAAGTCAAGGGTGCCAATCCACGACAAGTTGCGCAATGTACTCCAGAGAGCAGAAGGACATGGGAATGGTCTTCAGTAGAGATTTGCAATCCTTTAGGGCTTTTGCACACATGATCTGAGTACTCTGAACTACTGGGCTGTCATGACCTTAATCTTGTTCAAATCCACGACAGTCAGGTCTACAGCTGTGGCTGTAAGTGTTACGATGGATAGACTAGGGGAAGCCAAGCGAGAGGAGTTTCACTGACTCAGGTTAGAAACCTGGTCATGGTAGCTCCGTACATTGGAGCCAGTTGATGCCAGGGAAAAGAAAAAAGCCACACAGATCTGTTTCTTACATGTCCATTTTTCTTGGCCTAATGCAGTGGCTGTGAGAAACCTTGGGGACAAGGTTGCAGGAAGCAGAGGAAATCACTGGTTTTTCAATTTTATAGACTGCCAGCAGGCAGACTGACAGCTCAAAACTGGAAGAAATGTACCATGTTGACACTCACATACCTGCTGTGAGCCGGATTCCTTTATTCTGTACAAAACAAAGCAAAACAATGTTCATTGTGGGATCAGTTGGCAGGGTAAGAAAACATTAAATATCTCCTCCTGCTTCCCAGCAACACCAATCCTACAAGAGATCATTTCAAAATCACTGTCCCTTCAAGGAAAATATTTCCTGCACCTCCAAGTGCTCATCTTTTTTTCAGTGGAATTGTCGCTATTTGAAGGAGAGGAGCCTGCTTTAAAGAATTTGCTCTGCTCTTACCATGACAGAGTTGTATCTACATGTCTTACTGTTTTTCATGCAAGTTATCTGGCTGTCCTGTGTCTGAATTCACAGAGTTTAACACAAGCCTCACGGCTAGGAAGTAGCCTAAACGTAAGAGTACAGAGTTATTGGTTCTCTGACTTTAACCAGCTTCACAGTAGCTCTCCTCACCTTGCAATTCCACTTCCATCACCAAAATTCTTTGCTGAAATATGAGCCCTAAAGCGAAGCCTCACGTAACAGCAGAACAATGTGCTTTTCTGGGAGCCACTCACGAGTAAGCATTTCAGTGTTTCAATTCTAGATGATTTTTCAGCTGAGACTATTAGGTAAGATAGTATCAATATATTCAGGCTGCAACAATGTTTCCCACAAATATTTTTCAAAATTTTTTTAATCTTCCCCAAAGAAACTACTTTTTTTCAAATCTTATTTTAATTAAAAAACTTTCTTCTCCATGTTAGGCATCAATACAAATACAATCTCTGTATGAGACATTGGTGCAAATTAAATGTGTATAGTGACTAAAATAGGCTTTGCTAGAACATGGTGATGAGCTAAATTCCATCAGCTGCCTGCAATTTTCTGGAAAAGCTCTATTTTATTTTGGTGTTCAGATAAATGTATCTTTTTCCTTTATTTCTTGTTTAGCCTCGTGTAGTACCAACATAACACGCATGCAGGGATCGGTGATTCTAAGCAACAAAATCTGACTTCACTTGCCCTAACACAAACAACTGGCCGACTATTTTTAACCAAAGACTTCTTGAGATTTAAAACTCTCAGTCCACAGTTTGCTGAATCCGACTGCTATCTATCTCAGCTGCATGGCTGCTAGCCTGGCACCAGCAGGGTTTTATTTTCTACTCAGCCTCCAGCAAAATTCTTACTGACTATTTTAAAAATTTTGACTACTGGGATTGCTGTATTATTTTTGACTCTAAGGAAGGATGGACAGGTTATAGCAGAGGGCCCTGGGGCACCTGTGTTTGGCACCGTGCTGTATCACAATTACCTGTTATGTGGATACTACTATGAGAGCTAGCTTCCCTCTGCCTACATCTTCTGTCTATAAAACAGGAGAGATGCAGCTATCATCATTAAGCTGCAGAAGAACTAAGAGCAAGAGACAGCAGTCATGAAATCCCCACAAACACCTCACAGAAAGCTAGAACAAACACATATCTTTCTATTTTCCATTCTGTTTCCGCATCCACTAACTACAGAAGCTCCCTAGAAAAACAGGAATGCATCTGTCTTCTCACTTCAAGTGAGATCATTCAGTTCAGTAGGCAAAGGAAATAAACAGCTGAGAGCACTGAAGTGGAGGTTATGTTTCCTTTGGAGCTACTGTTTATAATGTGTACGCTGCAGAAGATGCTTATTTACTCCCTTCAGAATAGCTCCTGCACTCAAAGCAATTTTTGTTGTGTTGCTCTTAGGGTCCTCAGAGAACAGCAGGGAGTATTCTTTTTTCACGCAAACCTTTGAGAAGCCACTTGAGATTCAGGCCTTCTTTAACAGAGTCCCTTTCCGCCTCTGGGGAGAAGGAGGACCAGTACCACCACCTCCCTCTTCCTGAAGTCTGCCATTTTGAGAATTGAGAAAAGCTTTTTTATTTCTAAATTAAAAAGTAACCATATGGCTCCTTCTTGTATGAAGAGTAGATAAGAGATGAACGGCTTCAGAATCAGTAGTGTAACATGCAATAGTTCCTGCACAGCCCTCGCTATGTTGTGTCCTCCCCTCTACTTCCCTCAAGGATTTTTCGAGTCTAAGTGCACATGGCTGTGTGAGTGATTGTGGCAACTACTCGGTAGGTTTGTGGAAAGAGGAAAGACAAGGACTAGATCATCTTGGGAAGTCTGTCATCTTGCTTCCATTAAGTAACACGTTGCTCTGTGTCTAGGCTTAATTTCCCTGCAGACAATACCATCAGGGCATCAAGGCACTTCTTAATTTGGATATCAGATTGTTAGCAACCTTGCTAGCGTGACTTTAAAGGACTTTAACAGAGCAACTTGACTTACCACAAATACTTCCTCTTGTAACATAAGAATCTTTGGTCCAGACACAGAAGTGGCAGAGGATATGTTGTGCTAGAACATGTGTAAGACAGCAAGAATGGCACCTAAACAAAGGTTTCCCACTGCCTGTCCAGCACTCATGAGGCCAGTTAGTTTGTTAGACGTTAGAGGAGAAGATTGCCTCATTTATTGCTGAGAGTATGCTCTCCTCAGAAACGTATCCCAAATGGGAGGCAAATAGACTGCAAGAGTTAGTCCCAGTTTCACTGTCCTTTCCATGCTAAATGACAACTGAGGGAGAACAGTGCCAGTAAAAAAACAAGGAGGAAGAGGCTTGCAGCAGGGTCGGTGTGACAGGGCTTTGGTAGCAGGGCAGGGGTGGCCCCTGTCGGAAGCTGCTCGAAGCTCCCCCAGCTCCAAGCCCTACTAGTCTCAGGCTGAGGCCGAGACATTTAGAGACAATGATGTGCCTCTACCATAACATATTTAAGGAGAGGACAGGACAAAGGAGCGCCACTGAGACCTGCAGCAGAGGGAGGAGGGGGATGTGAGAGAAACACCTGTGCAGGTACCAGGAGTCAGTGAGGAAGGAGGCAGGGAAGTGGCCGGAGCAGAGATTCCCCTGCAGCCCGCAGGGAGAGGGCAGGCTGTGCCCCTGCAGCCCATGGAGGATCGCGGTGGAGCAGCCCGTGAAGGAGCATGGTGGAGCAGAGAGGGACCTGCAGCCCACGGAGGACCCCACACCAGGGGAGGAGGTGCCCGCTCCCGAAGCAGGCCGTGACTGTGTGGGCAGCCCGTGCTGGGTCGGTGCGTTCCTGAGGGACTGCACCTCATGGGAAGGACTCCCATCGGAGGGATTTGTGAGGGACTGTCTGCCGTGGGAGGGACCCCGCGCTGGAGCAGGGGAAGCGTGTGAGGAGCCCTCCCCGCCTGAGGGGGAAGGAGCGGCAGGGACAATCTCTGGCGAACTGGCTGCACCCCCATTGCCCGTCCTCCTGCGCTGCTGAGGGGGAGGAGGGAGGGAGAGACATCGGGAGGAGGGGAAGTTGTTTGGTTTTTAAGATCTGGATTTTGCTGTCTCCTTATCTCACTCTGTTTTGATGAATGACCAATTAAATTGATTTTCTTCCCCAAGCTGAGTCTGTTTTTGCCCATGACCGTAACTGGTGAGTGACCCCTCTCTGTGTCCTGACCCACCAGGTTTCAGGACATTTTCTCCTCATCCTGGAGTGGGGGGAGTGATCAGAGGCTGCAGGGAGCTTTGCTGCCAGCTGGGCCTAAACCACAACAGTGAGACAAAGGACTAGTTTGAGGAGATGGACTTGAGATGACGGTCCTGGAGATACCCCAGCTTAAGCAGCCCATGTTGTGCCCAGACCAATTCACAGACACTATTTGTATGCAAACGTACATGAATAAGACACTTGTAAATCGTTGATAGAAGCTGTTCCTGCAGATACAGAAATGGACACATACTACAATCTTTTGCATATGGTTTGGAGGCATGATGTACGTAGTTTAAGCAAATCAGCAACAATGGATGTGGTGTGGTCATGTGTAGGACCATGGGCTGGCTGGGTGCAAGGACCCAGCAGAGCAGCGGTTTGGTGACCAAACTGGTCACCAGGGTCATCATTCCTGTGACTATCGGAGTCACTCTTAAAAGCACGAGGATTTCTTTCCTTTTTTCTGTTAGCAAGAAGTATGCCACCTAACTCCTTTATCCAGTCCCAGATCACCTCATTCAACACTACCTTGTCTGATAGATTTCAGGTATTATTTTACATGTGGTGCTTTAGCAAACAGGAAAAAAATATGAAGACCCACCAGCCAATTACCCTGCTAAGCTTGTGAGACAAGCCCTTAAGACTAAAGTTATTTGCAAAGTACTATGGGAGTGTCTACATAAGTAGTTTCTTGAAGCATCCTGTGGGTTTGAATCGTTCTGGTGTGTGTGTTCACCTAATAAGAGATAATATTATTATTATTATTATTAATAATAAGAAGTGTAATAATGTATAATAATTTATTATACTAATAATAATATATATATGAATAAAGAGAGACAAGGTGGATTCTTTTTCCTGAAAAAATTAGTCTCTGAATTTGCTCACTGCAATGCTATTCCAGCTCAGAGCAGGTTGCAAAAGATGAATTCACTGACAAACTCATGTTTTTTCTCCTTGGTCTGAACCCTTTCAAAAGCATTTGGGAAATGCCATGAAGGAATTTGTCTGCATGGGGCTCTCCAAAAAGTGAAACAAGAGATGCTTCACAGTTCCATGTGAAGAAAGCTTATTATATCTGCTCTAGGGGGGCAGGAATACATAACACGGACGCTCCTACAGGAGAAGAAATTCATTTTAATTCATGAAGACGTCAAAAATCAAGCACAAAAGACTTGGATCAACTAACTGACTTTCCACAGTGTTGGTTTTACCCACTAGCCCAAGCTCCTTAGTAACTCAATTTAGTGTGTGTAACATTTAACAGCCAGGACAATCCCAGGACTCAAGTTGGAAAACTGCTACCAGTAGAACACGCTGGATCCTGTCATTAAATCAAAGCATTGGTTCCCTTCCTATTATTCACAGGTTGCTAAAGGATGGGGTTTTTTGACAGGGAAATATAAATAAAATCAATAAACTGTCAGAACCGACTTTCTTAGTTTCACGGTTTGTGTTAATTTATGAAAGCACCCTGGAATTAATGGAAATGTGGCTGAGACACAACACTGCTTCTGTCGGTCATAGATAGTCTGTGATATAACATACCTATGAAAATATCACATAGTTTAAGAATAATGAGCAATAATTTGAGTATCAGAACTTGTGAATTCCAGTCATCAAAGTTTTTGTCTCCTGCACATTTTAAATAATACGGAATACTGAATGCATCCTTTACTAGACACCAGAGAATCCACACTATCCTCTTGACTGAGAAAAGGCCTCTTTGCTGTCCTGGGTTTCAATTACTTCTGTCTGTCCCACCCCCCCCCTTTTTTTTTTAAATAATTCTTTAAGATTAAATAATTCTAAATAATTCTGAGTGTTTAATTTGTTAAATTGTTGAATTCTTTCTCTTTGGGGCAGTATTAATCGGGCACCCTCTGCTACTCAACCACTTATTTTCAATAATGCTGTGAGGGCTGTAAAGCTTTGACAACATCACTCCTCTGTCAGATCTGCAGCTGATTAATGGATTCAGCAGTTATTAAATGGGAATGCAAGACAGAATGATCATCTAAGACTCATTTCCTGAAGAAAACAGGCTAAAAAATATTCAGTAACTATCACTAATTGTCCAGGATGCATCTCTAGTATTCAATGAGGAAAATTTAAACTGATATTTAAGTTCATCTTTTTTTTTTTCCTTTCAACACTAAAACGATCTTTTGTCCCCACTTCACACCTTCCTAGTGGTTCTTCCAAAAACCTGCTTCCCTAGAGCAGCCGTCTAGGGCATTTTTCTGTCCTGATTCCTTGAACACAAATACTAGGGATATTTTTATAAATAAGAACGTGTTGTGTAATATGAAGATAACTCATGGATAACTATCAGCCTCTGGCAATAGCAGAACTACTTCCTCAGGTAGTCAAAATAACCAGGTAACTGAGCCTTCTAACAACCCTAACAGAAGTGGGAATCAACTTGGATCACAACGTGACCAGAACCTGGAGGTAGAATTGCCTTTATCTTTCCTTGAGCAAGCTGCAACCATTCACCCAAAGGTTTTGAGTTTCTCACACTATGTTTTACTAGAGCATGGGAAAGAGCAATGTTTTCAAATTGATACAACTCCAATTTACCGGGATGGAAAGCAACTCTTCCATATCTGAAGGGTCTGTGAAGAGCAGCTCCTCTCCTGCAGTATTTCAAAGCTCTTGTGGCTTCTTGGACTGCAGCAAACTGGATTGGAAACAAATTTCCTTCAGCCACCCTAGACTTGACTGTATGTCTGCTCCCTGATTTTCTCAGCAGCCCAGAGATCCAGTGTCTCCCTGCTTACTGGGTTTCTCCTCTAACAGACAAAGAAGACGTCTCTCTACTTAAACTGGAGGGCTGCAGCCCAGACTAGGTAGTCTTCCTCATTGCAGCTTGGCTGGACACCCTTGACAGGTAGAACGAGCAAGCAGTGGTCAACAGTAACTGGTCACCATATGTGACACAATCTGACATCAGTGTAGCAGCCAATGTTATGTCTTCCAAATGTTGTATTTTACTCATAAGCAAGAAGGAAGTCTTGTAACAGCAAGTACACCTCAGCTCTTAGGAAACACTCTCTGAGTAAATATAATTCTAAATCCAAATGAAGGCATCACTGCTCTGCAGAAGGTAATCCAAGTGTATTTGGATGCCCAGTTCCCACTGACAGTCAATTCTAATCATCATTGACTGTCATTCATGAATCGCAGGATCAGTTATAAGAGTTCTGTATATATTCGTACATTTAAGTGTGCTCAATTTACCATTTATGAGGTGAAATTCGGTTGTAGCTAAACAGCTAGTGGCAACTCCATGTTGCTGTGCATTCCTATTGTTTCATAGAGTAAGAAAAAAAAAACCTTAAAGGTTTTGTAATTGCAAGGTGTAAAATACATAACTTTGGAAAGGACTCTTCTTAAAATCTAAAAGGGAACAGAATGAAATCTCCCAGGCCAGTCATTTATATTAAATTTAGGGATGGCCATACATATACTAATGGGGAGGAGCAGGAAGGTGGAATGGTTGTTCTGTCAGTGCAGGTGGAAGGGAAGTTATGACCCTTCAGTGGGAACCACTGATATACATGTACATCTCAACTCTTTAAAATGGATTTCAGCAATGATCTGTGGCATAAACCATGACGTTTGCTTTAGGTTATGGTTTACTACTGATGCATAAGGATGACATGCTACAAAGAGAATGACATCACAATGTGGCTTGATTGCATTACATATGACCTCACTGGGACCCTAAATGTGGTTCTCTGATTTAAATAGATTTAAACAACTCTAAAGACTAAGGTATTATTTTCTTTGGGAAAAGTGAGGGAAAACAACAGGGCTAAAGGTACTTACTGGCAAAAGAGAGGGGAGAGAGACCAGAACAGTCTGTTCCAAAGGAACTTCTCCAGGGCTGCAGCACTTCACTGCAGTCAAACTGAAGTGGCCAGGTCTCCAAAGACCATGTGGGAGATACTTTTAATTAAAAAAAGGATGTATTTTTTTGTCTTGCAAAGCAGGAGACATGGCGTGGATTTAATGTGGTAAAAAAGCAAGGTGTTAGAGAGAAATTGTTTTTTGTGAGTGTATGTTTCAGCTGTTCATTTGGTTGTGAGGCTAATGTTTCCAGGACAGAATTCCCGGCTTTCACAAAATTATGCTTAATCTTACACTCTTGACTTCAGCCTAGCTCAAAGCAACAGAAAGTGCTGAATACAGAAAAGAGATACACTTTTTAAGAGTAATATTATCATTTATGTGTTTCTTTATTTCTAAAAAGATAGAGTCCAACAAGTAACCTATTATTTTCTTTGAGAGGCTTGACTCGTGACATTTTCATATAGCTCAAATTTTTCAACATCTGTCTCTAATTAAGAAACATTTCTTTACTAGGAACAACGATTACAGTGTTTGAAAGTGCTGTTACACAGATATGATTCATATCTCCTTCCTAAGAAGCTCGTCTTATGTCCTGAAATTTGAGATTTGTAAATCCTTTAGCTAAACATTTATATCTGCTACTTAGCCCTTGATTGTGCAGGTGCTTAAATTCGCAATGTTTTGCTGAGGTTGATCTGTAAATGCATAACAGACGTGTAAGTGTTTTGCGAGTCCGGGAACTTTTCTGTCAAGGCTTTTCCAGTTTCAGGTAATGTATTGAATTCTGTCTCCTGTGCAATACATTTTACAGTAAAAAATGCCCCATGAGAAAAATCAGCTTCCTGCACTGACTGCCAACCGCTTTCCTCAAATTATAAAACAAGCAAAGAAAGATGCTTGATTGAAAAATATAAAGAAAAACGGATGTCTAAATTTTAATTTTAGACAAGTATTAAGATATGTTTGTTTGACTGGTTGGTTGTTTTGTTTTGGTTTGGTTTGGTTTGGTTTCTTTGTCAGCCAATAAAAAGAACCTTTTCCTACATTATACGTTGTGAAAGATTGTATTTGGTATACAATCTGGACTGTATTTATTTCTTATTACAATTCTCTGAAGTGAATTTATCTAGAGATTATGATGACCTCTTCCCTGACAATTCAGTGCTGCTTGCCAAATGTTTGATGGGAGAATGATACATGACACTGCCATGTCCTTCCCTCACCTAAGGTACTACATAATATCTGTATACAACCTTGGAAAGGACACTGTTGCACTTCAAATATATATCTGTACTGCTCTAATTAAAAAGAAAGTCAAGTCAGTTATTAGTATGGTTTAGCACAGACAACAGTGAAGTGCACAGAAAGGATTTAAGAAAAGAAAAGGTAAAATTCAGTTACCCTATTAAAACATACAGAGCAAAGGGGAAAGCCGCGGTTGGTATGGCCTGGAGTTCTCAATTTACCTCTGAGGGCTGAGTGGGCTTTGTGCATCATTTTGCCTCCTGTTTTAACACATGATAAAGAAGTACAGTGTGGAACTACAAGTCAGTTTAGATTTGTCATGTATTTTCTCTCTCACGTGGGAGCAGACAGGTTCGATGGAGAGGCTTGGGAGAAACTGTGTTCCCTCACACCTGCGTATCTACTAACGCCATATCAACTTACAGCCACAAGCCTTGAAGCCTAGCAGAGGTTTACTGATAAGAAGCTTCTTCTTCCTTAGTTGCATCTTACGTTGTGATGATTAAACCACCTTACCCTAGAGACACCGCCGAAAATGCAAACCCCAATCTCTCACTGTTTCTTAATGAGATACTTACATCTAAACTCGATTAAGGAAGAATAACTCTGAGAAGCATATTAAAATCAGAGGAAAACAGTAACATCTGGCATTGCTGAAAAAGAATTGCCAGCAAACTTTTATATACGGCTTAATATGACCAAGTGCACTTTTTCTGAGTCATAAGCAATTAAATGTTATCAGTGTGGTATTATCTAGCACAAGCAAAGCATAACTCTTACACTGATATTTGGTTCTTTTGAACTAAACTACTGTCCCTTCCCACTCATCTCTGTTTTGTAGGTGGGTGAAATCACTCTGAGCTGACCCTGAACAGAGGGATCTCGGTCATGGCTGTGTGGCAATGCTTGGTGCTCCAAGGAGCATATGAATTAATGGATTCAGTTGCAGAGTCTGACCCATTTGAGGTCGTTTCTATGGCGTGTATTGAAAAAAGCTAATGCTATGGAAAAAAAGACATCAAAATATTTCAATATAAGGAGATTCAGTTCTGCTCTGTGAACCTGAGAGGATTTGGGATCTTCTCAGCTGACAGAACTTCCAGTCCTTGGAGGATTGGGAGTTGGTTTAATTTGAGGTGTTTTTTTTCTGATCAAATATTTGAACATTGTCCAAATACCCTTTCGGACACTCACAAAGGAAAACATTTGGCATTTTATTGATCTATATTTGTGCTTTGAAATTTGAATACATTTGTATGTTTAAAATAGTATAATAAAAGGTCGAGTTTAAGAGCTGTTAAAACAAAATTCTTCGCTTGAGATGTACTGATGTATTTTCTATTTCAGTTTACAAATGTGCTTGAGGTTTTGAGTCTTCTTCCCGCTCTGGGATGAAAATAGTGACGAAAATAGCATTCATGCAGTGTCTTATCACCTCTATGTATGACATCTTACTGCAACTGAATTCACCTGAAGTATTTATACTTTATACAAAACAAAGGTGCTTTTTAAATGAAAGACTTTCTCTTGAACAGCTTTTTTTTCCACCCTCTGGCATACATTCCTTCACTCCCTTCTCCCTCAAGTCTGAGAGATAACAGATGCATTGGCCTCCAGGATCTTCAACATGGCATGTGCTCTTAAGAGAACTCAAGTAAAGCATAACTTATAGAAGGAGAATTATTTATTTCATTAACGGTGTTTTCTAGTTTTGTGATCTTGCTGTAAGTTTAGGTCTGCCTTCTTTGTCCATTCGATTATTTTTTAAACATATCAGAAAGGGAGAGAGAAAGACATAGCACTAGCTATTGTTTTATAATTTAAACAACATAATAATAAAAAAATTACAAAGGAATAAATCACCTTTCAAAATATAAGTATTGAAGAGGAATGATATAGAAGAATTTTATGGCTGGCTACATCTGATGCAGATGCAGACATGAATTTTTTTTGTTGGGTCTGCGTGTTCGGGCTTTGGTAGCAGGGCAGGGGCTACACGGGTGGGTGGTCTCTGTCAGAAGCTGCTCAAAACTCCCCCAGCTCCAAGATTGCCCTGCCTGGGGCTGGGGCTGGGACATTTAAAGACAATGGATGGGCCCCTGCCATAACAGATTTAAGCAGTGGTCGAGGAGACCTGCAGGAGAGGGAGGAGGGGGATGTGAGAGAAACACCTGTG